>CM061029.1:26084958-26684958 GCA_030763125.1 Hippophae gyantsensis | reverse complement strand
AACTGACCATGTGGTGTGTGTAAACATGCTTGCATGCAAAGTGTACCTAACTATGTACGTGTGTGAATTTCTTATCTGTAGTAATCAACCTTACATAAAGGAAGAAAAAACATCTAGTAAAATAAAGAAGACACCATGTTTTGGACGTGGGAAGCCAACATACAAACAAGAGTACAACTTGCTTACAATATCAATATCACCATTGGTGATAAAAAGGAGGTAAATGCAATGTTAGACAAGGTGCCAACATTAATTTAATATCTTATTAATTATAGTTGCAACTAGAAGTGGGCAATCTAAAACCTATAACCATGTCCCTACCTTTGGTTGCTAATTCTTTAATATATCCAAAGGGCATGGTAAAGAATTTAATGGTATAGCTAGATAATCTTATCATAACTGTAGATGTTGTGATTGTAGATATGCTACAAACTCAACGATGATAGGGATATTGAGTGAATTAAATTCTACAAATTGTAATAGTCATAATAAGCATTTTGCTAAGATGTTAAACTACCGCTTGATGATAGGTAACCCATTATCTTAGTTAGTATTATTTTCCTTTATTTTAAAAGTAGTTATTTTTATTTATTTTATTTAGCTTTATGTAATTTTATATTTTATGTAATATATTATATTTTAGTTATTTTCTTTTCTTTTTATGTGAATCATGGTTATTTTATTTAGAAGAACTTTTCTTTTTCTTTATCTTCTCTTGTTTGGGGTGGACGAAAAGTTTCATAAATTTAGGCATTTTTAAACTTTTTATTAAACATGTGTTTACATTTATTTTTATTTATTTAGTTTATTTATTGGTTTAGGGATAGTTAGATTCAATTTTAAAATTTTTGCAAAAATATCATATATTTAGTTGATTTTAAGGAAATGATTGAGTCTTTATACCGTTGGTTTAATGTTTTGAACATGTAGTGGAATATTTTGATAATTAGCTTCTTTTTTTGTTATAGTTTGTATTTCTTGATGAATGTTGAAATTTAGATAAACTCAAAATTGATGTTAAGGAAATAAATAGTTGAGACATCTTTGTGAGATTATTTTGAGGTTATAATCTTTTCATACTAAGTCAATATTTTTTCTACTCCTTTAAACACTTTCCTTATCAATTCAAATTTCTATATGATCTCTATAGATTTTGCATTGAATTTTAAGATTTTTACATTTAATAAAGTATCATGTACTTATTTTTATTGCTTAAGTTGAATGAATTAAGTAGAAATTAAAAGTGTATACCTTTTTCATTCTTGCATGACTTAAAAAAAGAGATATATTTGGGTTCCCTGAAGATAATATAAAAAAATAAAAAATAAAAATTAGCCACTTACCAAATACACATTTGTACATGGGACCACTCTCAAAAAAGAAGAAGAAAGAATATCTATATAAAAAGAGTGTAACAAGAAAAGAGAAAAATGAATAGCAAAACAAAATACTATGATCCAAAAGTTCTTCAAAGTTGTGAAAATGGCTATTTTCAAAGAAAAAATAGACAATAAATTCCCTTGAAGTCATTGTAGTTTCATTTATCTCTAAAGGAATATACTTGATAGTTTTACTTGTGATTTTAATTAATGTATGAAAATAGTATGTGATTTCTTTATAAATCATTTCATTTGATTCTTTTCATGATAACAATGTTACAAACTTTTTGAGCCTTTCTTCTTTAAACTTATGCGAACTCATTAGTTCATTTCTTTGCATAACTTCTATCTGTATATAACTTTGATTGTGCGATTGAACCCATATGATCAGCGTAATATTGAGAGTATGACTCATGAAAATTAGAGTTAAAGTGAATTCAGATTCCTAACACTGAAATTGGGTAAGTAAATATGGATACATTTTTGATATAGAATATGAATTTTTGATTTGCAACTAATTTTTACAATATACTATAAATCTTTGGGATGTTAATTTAATTTATGATTTGGGTTTTGATTATGAAGTTAAAAGAGGCTAAAGTATGAGCAGTTTTTTTATTTAATTTTTACTTTGCTATTTTTTGTTTTAGTCTTTATTTTTTTAATTTTAGTATTTATTTTGTTATTTGTTTATTTTTGTTATTTCTTTTAGTTTTTTCATTTAGTAGGATGTTCATGGATAACATTACTGAAAGCCCTCATGAGACTTAAACTCGTCCACTAGGGCAACCTAAGGGTTTAAAGACTTATTAAATACGCTAAATACAACCAGGTCATTCTACTGAAATGATTTAAGATTAGTTTATTTTATTTATTTTAGTTTTTATTTTTAGTTTCTTTGCTTTCCTTGGTAGAGGCTAGTAAGAAGTTGGCTAGGGTTGTGATGAATGCTTGAAAAACACTAATATTACATGATTTATTTTCACTTGAATGTTATAAATAGATTTGAATTTGCATGATTTTGTCATTATTTAAGAAAATCTATGTATTCAAAATCATAGGTATTTTTTGTTATTTTAGGTATTTTTGGTTTTAAATTGATTCAAATGATAAACCCTTGAAGAATCATGCTTGAAGTACCCATTTTTTACTTAGAAGAATAAAAGAACAAAACATGTAAGGCTTACATGTAATTAAACAGTTTGTAAAGAACAAAGCGAGTTGCGGTATGGATAAATATGGACCATAACACATGATGATTCATCGATCACGATCCACTTTTCTCTCTCCATTTCAGCTATAAAAAGAACCTCATTTCTCTTGTTTAGACACTAAAAAAATGACCAGCATCAATTTTCAAATAATTTTTGCCAAAGATTCAGTTTCTCTCAATTTTTGAGATTTGAATATTTTATTTTTCTTTTAGTTTAATGTTTAGTTTATATACAATTTATATTAAGTTATCATAAACAAGAGATAGTAAAAGAGAGTTATTCTAGATCAAGCAATATGAGAATTTTTGTTGTAATCTAGGGAATATTATGAAGTTTAATACCTCTTCTATGGAGTAGGACACATTCAACCACTATATTTTGGGTATTAATATAATATATATATATATATATATATATATATATATATATATATATATATATATATTTTAGTAAGTAATGTTGTATTTATTGAATTTGTTATAAATAGTTTATGGACTGTTCATTATTTTCAACATATATGGTTTATTGTGATAAAAGAATTTTTATTATGTTGATATGTTTGTGTAAATTATTTAGACAAATATTTTTAATAATTATTAAACACAAATTATTTTCTATTTTAAGATTTTTACTAAAAAGGTCTACCACTTGGAACCCTACTAGGATATGGAGATGCAGACTCTTTAATGACTTAACTCTAACTCTCACAAGCAGAATGTGGTACACTAAAGTAGAAAATATAATTGAATCACAAATAATATAATATCAGATAAGTGATCGGGTAGAACCGACATCGCCGATCCTGCCGATACTTTGGTTTTATTTATTTATAAAACTCTCGCAAGTGCACGAATCTTTTCTTAGAAAATGATAAGTATACTCCCAAGGTCGATCTAAGGAAGGAATGTATGTGGTTTTTAATTTATTATTCAAAATTTTAAAAACAAAATTAAATCCTAAACATCCTGTCACGATATTTTAGGGTTTTGTGTTTTTAATCTACTTACATAAAAATAAACATAGATTCAATAAACATTTATGCAAATTTTATCATTTATAATGGTGGAGTATTTATGAATATAATAATTAAGTTAATTATGCTTGCTCGTATTATTTAGGTTATTAAAGATATGAATTGATATTTATTGATTCTCTCTTTTTTATATGAATACCACCTTTGGTGGGGTTAGATATTCTTTGTTAACTAAACAAATCAATTAACACCTATAGGTGGGGTTGATAACTAATTTGGTTAATTAAATTAATTCATTTTTCTAAGAGATTGAAAATGAACCATTTAAATGCCACCTTTGGTGGGGTTAGACAGTTTAAACTTTATTCAAGGTGTTCAAATTAAACCTAAGAATTTAGTTATTCGAGTACTAACTTTCAAGTTTTAAAACCACTACTGAAAACATGTTGTCAATACATTTTCAGATAATAATTCTTATTAAAACTTTTGAAATAGCGCTTCATGATCGGGGCAGAACCGACATCGCCGATCCTGCCCGTTACTTTGGTTTTATCTATTTATAAAACTCTCGCAAGTGCACGAATCATTTCGTAGAAAATGATAAGTATACTCCCAAGGTCGATCTAAGGAAGGAATGTATGTGGTTTTTAATTTATTATTCAAACTTTTAAAAACGAAATTAAATCCTAAACATCCTGTCACGATATTTTGGGTTTTGTGTTTTTAATCTAATTACATAAAAATAAACATAGATTCAATAAACATTTATGCAAATTTTATCATTTATAATGGTGGAGTATTTATTGATATAATAATTAAGTTAATTATGCTTGCTCATATTATTTAGGTTATTAAAGATATGAATTGATATTTATTGATTCTCTCTTTTTTGTATGAATACCACCTTTGGTGGGGTTAGATATTCTTTGTTAACTAAACAAATCAATTAACACCTACGGGTAGGGTTGATAACTAATATGCTTAATTAAATTAATTCCTTTTTCTAAGAGATTGAAAATGAACCATTTAAATGCCACCTTTGGTGGGGTTAGACAATTTAAACATTATTCAAGGTGTCCAAATTAAACATAAGAATTTAATTATCCGAGTACTAACTTTCAAGTTTTAAAACCACTATTGAAAACATGTTGTCAATACATTTTCAGATAATAATTCTTATAAAAACTTTTGAAATAGAGCTTCACTCTAACTACCGGGCGATTGTACCAACAAATAAAAGAGCACTACTCTAAATCAGACCGGATAACTAAACCTTAAAATCTAATTTTCAGATTTAAGTTTGTAAAGAAAAATAGTATATTTCTCTCTAACATTCTTAATATAAAATCTTGAATAAAAACAAAATCAATTCATTTTAGAGATTTTTACCTATTTAATATTTCGCAAGCATAACAACGTTATTATTATATCATGTTTACAAATAGCCAACACAGTTAAATTTAATCACAGACAAATTAAATATAACATGTAAGAATAAAGCATAAAAAATAACTGTAAAGAAAATAAAATCCTTACAGAACTTCGATGCTATTCTCGTTGTTGGAAAACCTCCAAGCGGAATTTGCACTCCCATTTATTGAATCGAAAAGCTAATAAATTACAAAAACATAACTAGTTCTTCCCAAAAAGGGAAGAACTCTAAAACTAAGAGAAATTAACTAAAAACTAAGAAAAACTAAAAAAAAACTAAAAATCTAAGAAAAGAGAGAAAGAAAGAAGAGAGAAGTGTGTTTTGAAGGTGTGTTTTGAAGTGAAGGGAAGGGGGGTATTTATAGGTGAGGATGGAGAGAAAAAATGAGTAAAAAAATGTTAAAAAAATATTTAAAAATGTAAAACGCGTATTGGAATTGTTGATGTCATTAATGACGTCAGATGACGTCACAGTGGCTGCACGTGAAAAATGGGGCGAAAAGGCGTTGGGCGCGCGGGGAGGGTGCGCGCAGGCGCGCGCGTGAGGCGCGAGTGGCGCGTGAGGCGCGCGCGAAAGAGGCGGCGGCGCGCGCGACCGGGAGAGCCGGCGCGCGCGGATCGGGCATCGTCGCGCGCGCGATCTGGCGTCGTCTTGCGCGCGGTCTGGGCGTGCCGCGCGCGGCTCGGCGCGCCGGGCGGCCCAAGGGCGCGGCGGCGCGATTTTCTCCTTTTTGACATTTTTGACCCTTTTGACCCATTTTGTCCAATTTTTCCATATTTTTTGACCTTTCCCCATTTATTTATTAATATATTTGTGATGTATTGCTTCCAGTATTCCTCTTTGTGTCTTTAAGTTGCGTTTTTAAGCCAAAATACCTGAAAAACAATAAAAATACCCGTGATTCCGAAAAAGACAAATATATATAAATATATGATAAAACATATAAATATATATATATATTAATCAATTAATGTGCATAAAATCATGGTTATTTTAGTGCTTTTTGAGCACTCATCACTTCACTCTAACTACCTGGCGATTATACCAACAAATAAAAGAGCACTACTCTTAATCAGATCGGATAACTAAACCTTAAAATCTAATTTTTAGATTTAAGTTTGTAATGAAAAATAATATATTTCTCTCTAACATTCTTAATATAAAATCTTGAATAAAAATAAAATCAATTCATTTTAGAGATTTTTACCTATTTAATATTTCGCAAGCATAACAATGTTATTATTATATCATGTTTACAAATAGCCAACACAGTTAAATTTAATCACAGACAAATTAAATATAACATGTAAGAATAAAGCATAAAAAATAACTGCAAAGAAAATAAAATTCTTACAGAACTTCGATGCTATTCCCGTTGCTGGAAAACCTCCGAGCGGAATTTGCACTCCCATTTATTGAATCAAAAAACTAATAAATTACAAAAACATAGCTAGTTCTTCTAAAAAAGAGAAGAACTTAAAAACTAAGAAGAACTAACTAAGACAAGCTAAAAACTAAGAAAAACTAAAAAAACTAAGAAATGAGAGAAAGAAAGAGAAGAGAAGATGTGTTTTGAGGTGTAGTTAGAAGTGAAGAGAAGGGGGGGTATTTATAGGTGAAGATGGAGAGAAAAAGTGGGGGAAAATGTTAAAAAATTGTGAAAACGCTGAGTGTAATTGCTGATGTCATTGATGACATCAACATGACATCATGGGGGCGGCTGCGCGCGAAAATGGGGCGAAATGGGCAGCAGCGCGTGCGGAAGGCAGGTGTTACGCGCGCGGGAGAAGGAGCAGCGCGCGGAACTGGAGGCAGGCATGCGCGGGAGTGGGAAGCAGCGCGTGCGGGGTTCGGCGCGGCTAGGCGGCGCGATTTTCTCCTTTTTGACATTTTTGACCCATTTTGTCCAATTTTTCCATATTTGTTGACATTTCCCCATTTATTTATTAATATATTTGTGATTTATTGCTTCCAGTATTCCTTTTTGAGTCTTTAAGTTACGTTTTTAAGCCAAAATACCTGAAAAAGAATAAAAATACCCGTGATTCCGAAAAAGACAAATTTATAAAAATATATGATAAAACATATAAATATATATATTTTTTAATCAATTAATGTGCATAAAATCATGGTAATTTTAATGCTTTTTGAGCACTCATCAATAAGCACATAAATTTTAATTGCAGATATTATATTTCAAGCAAAAGGTAAGAAAAAATAGAACCTTTCTAATTAGAGTTTAAGCTTGTTAGGTTGATGTTTGGGTTGGCAATATTCATGAAAAAATGTATAATTGTAATCTTAGTTTCTAGGTGTATCTTAGAAGAATATTTTAAAGCTGAAGGAACTATCAAGCTTCAACGATATCAGGTATATTTATGTTTCCGTACATATTAGATTGCATACTAGACATAATAAAAACAATGTGAAAATAGGCTACTCGATTGATTGAGTAGTGACTAGATCGATCGACCAATACTACTTGAATAAATTGATTTTAATACATTACTAGATCAATTGAGAGATTTGATCGATCAATTGAGGACTAGATTAATCAAGTTTAACCATAGAATTGATTCACCTTTTTTTGAATATTAATTAAATGATGACTGAATCGATTAAAAGTATGTTCGATCGATCGATCGAGAGCTTTATTAGATCGATCAAGAAGCCAATTGTCTGATTTTAAAACTTATTTATATTATGATTTAGATTGGATTTTTACTATATTTTTCTTATTTCTTAAAATTGTTTTAACTAATTTTAGGAACAATACGGTAACTCCACTTTAACCTAATATGCTTCAAAATATTCTATAAATAAAAACCTAAGTACATATTTGAAACTAACCACATAAGAGCTATTGTGATTATTTTCTTCATCTTTTATTCTCTCTTATTTTGCAAATATAAGATCATAGTTCTTTAGACTTCTTTATTTAGTTAATCTATAAAAACATTGCTAGTTGTGTTTGATTGATTAGTAAGTATAATTAGTTTATGATATTTTGGTCATATGTTTTTATAGCTTCTACTTTATTATCATTCTTGAATGGTTGGATCAAATAATTGTGTGTATCATATCATAATTATTTGGTTTGATTACTAATCTTTAAAGAAGCTATCTGTTGTCTCTTTTAGAGAACATAAAACGTGCAAGTATACACGGTCACAAGTAATAAAATTTGATAAGTAAAGTATCGTTCCCACAGAGATTTGTTACTACAGTTTGTTGAGTACTAAAATTATTTCTCTCTAATTTTATTCAAAACGATCGTTGATTTAGAAAAAGTTAAAGAAAAGAGTTAACAAGAAAATAAAAGAAATCTAGGATTGCAATTTTTCACCAAACTATTCCACTCAAATCATGTTATTTTCTTTTGATTTATATTTTTTAGTACATTTAATTTGTCAACCGAAAACTTCTATTTTTATTCATACATCTCTTCCGAGCTCCGTATAAACACACCTCGTTAAATTAATTCACTATATCTCTATGAGAATTAAATTCACCAAGATTCATTACATTCTAAGTTTTCAAATGGCCACACATACAATTAGGGTATATTCTTATCCTTCATCATACATGTCATTCTATCTACGAGCAATATACACACAAATGCCTCTTCCAAGTTTATTTATGTGCTACAGATCATTTTGATAAAATTCGTAAATAATCAAAAAGCATTAAGCACAAAATAGAGTGAACAAATCGAACGTCTTATAAATATATCAAAAATAATTAAAATCAAAATTTCATAAATTTAGATCAAATGCAACCCTAGAAAAATTAAATTACTTCATTAATTAAAAATAAAATTACAACAAATACAGAAAAATTAGAAGAAGAAGAAAGGAAAATTAAAACATTTCGTATCGTAAATATTTGGCACACATAGAACACAACAGAAGCCCCACAAATTTAATTCAAATAACATTTTAATCTTTCTTTAATTGCAATCAAGCCCATTTCTAATTTAAATTAAATTTTAAACTTTTTAATAATTAAAATTAAGCCCAATTTTAATTTAAATTATATTTTTGACTTTTATGAATTGCAATTAAGCACTTATTTATTTGAAATTAGATTTTTGGACATAAATTTGCAATTAAGTACATTTTCGATACAAATTATTTAATTTTCTTAAAAATGTATTTCTTAACATATAAAAGGTGAATATTAATTTATTTAACTAAAATTACACAAATATATCAAGAACATAGCAATTATAATTAATAAAATTGATGAAAATAACTATATAAAATACAGTTATCACTATCTTTATTGAACTTGTACTTGGATTGATTGTTATAGGGTTGCTAGTTGATTTAGATTTATTTGATATATTGTTTAAATCATCTAGTTATGATTTAAATTAACTAGTTAGGGTTAAATCCATAGAAGTATGAAGTTTCCTTGGACTAGTCGGATACTATCGATGTTTTGTGCAAGACTTCTCAAAGATTGCTACACCATTGTGAGGACTTACTTGGAAAGGAGTCAAATTATGGTGGGACGAAGCTTGTGAAAAAGCATTCCAAGAATTGAATATGTGACTTATGACTACCCCAATCCTCACCGTTCTAGATAGTATAGAACCTTACTTTGTCTTCATGAATGATTCATTACAAGGCCTTGGGTGCATCTTAATGCAAAATTATTGAGTAGTTGCCTATAGATCACAAAAACTTAAGGTTCACAAGAGAAACTACCTAGCTCATGACTTTGAATTAGCAATAGTGATCTTTGCTCTGAAGTTGTGGAAATGATACCTTTATAGGGCTAAATTCCAAATCTTCTTGGACCACAAGAGTCTCAAATATCTTTTCACCCAAAAGGATCTCAATTTGAAACAAAGAAGATGGGTAGAGTATCTTCATGATTATGACTTCACTTTGCAATATAATCCTAGGAAGGCTAATAATGTGGCAGATGATTTAAGTTATAAGTTAGTCTTTATTGCATAAATGATGTTGGATCCCTGGCTAAACTCCTAAACTATGGAAGGTTAAGAGCTAAATTCGTATGAAGATGGAAGACAAGCATTTCTATACAACCTTGTAACTAGTCCTACCTTATTATAGAATGTCAAGGCAATCCAATCAAATGATCCTAAAATTTGTGAAGTATGGTGTAGGATGAATAAAAGAGTGATGGTGGAAGGATGGACTTACAATAAAGTAGTATTTTATTTCCATGGAAAAATTATGATACTCGTGGATGATTATTTAAGATAAGAAATTGTGGGAGAAGCACACAGGTAAAAATTTACAGTACATCTTGAAAGTACAAAAATGTACCATGATCTAAAAAGGACCTATTGGTGGAAAGGAATGAAGAAAGATGTCACTCAATTTGTGGCAAACTACAAGATATGTCAACAAGTAAAGGCATAACACAAGAAACCATTGGGAGTACTTCAGCCACTCCCAATACCAGAATGAAATGGGAAGACATAACCATGGACTTTGTACAAGGATTACCAAGAACGTCTCAAGGTCATGCTTCCATATGGGTAATTGTTGATCATCTTACAAAGTTTGTGCACTTCACTCTAGTCAAAATTTGGTACATGGTCAATGCTTTGAGTAAATTGTATAATCGGAAAATAGTACGATTATATGGCCTTCCAAAGTCAAACGTGTCAGATCAAGATCCAAAGTTTATTGCTCGATTATAGAGATGCATAAAAGAGGCTTTGGGTACATAATTACTACATAGTACATCTTATCATCCTGAAACTGATGGACAATCCAAAAAGGGTTATTTAAATGTTAGAAGACATGTTGCAAGCCTATGTTATGAAATTTAATGGAAATTCAAGCAAGCACTTACCATTAGTTGAGTTTACCTATAACAATAGTTATCATGGGAGTATTGGAATGGCTCCTTATGAACCCTTGTATGGATAACCATGTACATCTCTATTGTGTTGGGCAGAATACAAAGATTTTAGTACAATAAGAACTTATCTTATTGAAGAAACAATTAAAAATATCCACATCACCCAAGATAAATTTTGAACAACTCAAAGTTGATATAAGAGTTATGCTGATCATAGACGATGACCATTCAACTTCGAAGTAAATGACTATGTTTTTCTCAAGGTTCAACCTTAAAAGGGAGTAATTCATTTCAAAATAAAAGGAAAGTTAGCACCTCGCTATATCAGACCATTTAAAGTCATCAAGATAATTGGTTATGTAGCATATCAGTTGGAGTTACCCCAACAATTGTCACAAGTTCATGATGTTTTTGACATTTATATCTTATGAAAGTGTCAATGGAATTAGAATGCTATCATGGATTGGACAGAACTCCCATTACAAGAAGATGCATCATATGAAAAAGAACATATGGTAATAATAGATTTTCAAATTAGGAACTTAAGAAGAATAGCAATACCATTAGTGAAGTTTCAGTGGAGATATCACAACATTGAAGATGTAACTTGAGAGATGGAGTCAAAAGTTTGTTTAAAGAATTATAAATTTTGAGCATGAAATTTTTTTGAAAGGGGTAAGAATCTTAAAACCCCATAATTTCAATGTAAATAATTATAGTACCAAAAATGAAATTCTAAATAAAGTTTTACAATGTAGAGATGTTACAGGAAAGTTTTGCTTGAAAAATCAAATTGAATGGGAAATATTCTACATACCTCACTACCACTTTGCCACCACTACCTCGCTACCACCTTGCTAAGGTTATTTGAGAGCTCTCTCGATTGGCAATAAAATGGTGGCCAAACCCCTCATTTTTCTCAAAATTTTCCTTCCTTTCTTTCTCCTACACTCTAATACACATTCTTCTTAAGTTGCTTGAACTTTTTGGCACAATTTGAAGAGCATTTTGGGGAAGAATTTCCAAATATTCAAGTCAATGGTTCGAGGTAGGGTTTTTACTCTAACTTTTAACTACATGCATTATTTTGTTAAACAAAATGTCATGCATCATATTTTATGAATAAAAGTGGGAAATTAGATGCCATAATTTTATAAATAATTTTATGATGTTATCACTGTTGTTCAAAATGAGATACTCGTTATACATATTTTAATATGCATATATTGAAAATATTTTGTATATAAAATGAGTATCAAATGTTGTTATGAAATGAACATTGAAAATGTGATATGGCATCCATAAATTTTGATGCATGCATCATGGAAAATGGTTTATTTTATGGGGAGTTGCTTGTATGTTTTCTTACAGAATGTGGTACCTTTGGGCTACTAGTTGCAGTAGATAGATTTCGATAGGCTATAGGTATGCATTTACATCATATGTATCATGAGAAGTTTTCCATCTATGGTACCTTGTGACCAAAAGTTTTGGTGATCATTTTTGATCATGGATTGTTATGGATATGGATTACCATGGTGCATGCACACTAGCCTCCGAGTTGGACCTACTGTTATGTTTGGAGCTTGCCATCTCTTAGGTCTTAGATTTGTTGCATTTGTTACCGTGGTTTGCACATGGGCACATGTGTTTTGGACCCTAAGAAGAGGGCTCATATGGCGTGATTTGATGGATGCATGTGCTATATGCATTATTGTCATAGATTGAGTCGGAGGTAGGTCCATGTGCATGCAAGAGTTAGACCACATATGTGCCCATGTATTTCAATGATCAATACATATAGAGGCACATATCATGCATTATATCTATACATCATGGTTTTATATTTGCGTGGATTGGGATACCTATATTGTACTTTCCCTCATTTGTTCCAGAATCAAGGAAGGATAGGTATACTCGGGATTTTTGATGAAAATCTCCCTTTGTATAATGATAATGTTACCATTCATGAATTTTTTTTAATAACCATCATGTATGATTATTTGTTTGAAATATATAATAGAGTAAACTCCTATTGAGTTATGTGTAGCTCACCCCATTTTCCCTTACCTTCAAATTAAGATTTGTTAAAGTGGTGCCTGACTCATAGATAAGGATAAAGAAGAAAACTTTAGGTTATAAATTTGTATTTCATTTTGCAACTTTTATTTCGAGTAAATGTTGAGACATAATGTAAAAAATGAATCCTATTTTTAGTATATGTATATTATGATTTGTAATTTAAATAATTTTGTTAAATTGTGTTTTAAATAGGGATATCCTAAATTAAATTGAATTTTCATTAAATAAATGTTTTGGAATTTCTTGTAATTATACTTTAAAAATTTACCCCTTCTTATCTCACGTACCTTTTTTCGGGGCGTGACACATCAATAGAGGAAATCAAAACATGAAATAAAAATAAATAGAAATTGTGTTTTGCACACAGAAAGCTAACATACAAAAACTACATATGATAGAACTTACATTCTCCCCCTTTGTCTTTCCATGTCAAAATAATGCACAACTAGATAATACTCACATTTATCATAAGATGATCATGAAGGTACATAAAGATGTTTATTCTTATGAACAAAACATCGATGCACACCCAAAACCCAAAGATGCACCTACACCAAGTGCTTCTATCTTGTGTGCTCTATCCACTTTCATGTATCAACTCATCCACTCTGTCATCCTAAAACACAAGGGTCTCAGCACCATTGAATACAACATAAATAAAGCCATATGACTTCAATCTACACTAGTAACCTACACATACAAAACAAAAACATACCCCATGAATGTATCATGCAAAAACAATGTGTATTTTGACCATATACATTCGTGTTTCCTTTTCACAGATAAACACTATAGGAAAACAACACAGGAAAAGTATCAACTCCCTCTACCTTCATGCAACACTCCTTCTAGGTGTATGCATGTTAGGAAATAATATGTAGTGTAATCTTACACTCATCAACTATGCAATACACAGTATGGAAATAAACACTTAGTTATGCATAGAAACTTAAACGTTTCTCCCCCCTTTTTGACATAGAAAATTAAGGGAATACCTCTGAAGGAGGGAGATGAGGCATACAAATATGAAATAAGTCTAACAAAATTGAAATAGAATAGATATAATTAAGGTGAATAAAAAAAACATAGATCAATGAACAACATCAAACTCATAATCATTAGACAAAATTTAAAAATAAATTATTGTAGAAAGACATAAATGAGATCAACACTTTCTGTCTTCCTCTGAAGCAATATCATTACAAGGAACATCAATGCAAGAAGACTGTCTAGCCTTCGAATGGGAAATAGGTGGTGTAGTAGTTTGTAGATTAAGAACACTAGTAGCAAACTTTTCAAAGGAATGGTTGGTTTTCAAAGAGGTCAAGCCAAGATGAGATGAGGTTTGATTAAGGTAGAGGAAAGTCATGAACCATGAAAATGTGATACAATAGGATGATAAGAAGCCAAAATACCCTAAGAAAAAGCTTGAAAGTCTTGCATATCTATGATGTTTCGGTTAAAAATTTGTGACTCTTGAAATTTTTTCTTAAAAGAGTGGTGCATTCTTCATTGAGAAGAATAGAGATCGAAGAAATAGAATAAATAGGAATGGATGCACAAAGCATGGACTAAGTAGTGTCTATGGAACATGAGGACGAAGGGGTAGTAGAAGTATATGGAGACTGATTGTTAGAAATAATAGTGCGAGTGAGAACTAGGTGCTTAGAATTTTTAAAGTGATGCTATGAAAAAGAATGTAACCCCACCAAGAAATCAAAGATAGATAGTGGAGTGTAGAAGAAGGAGGAGTAATGGTATGAAAAAATATAGTTCTATAGATCATACCAATGATATCTATATAATTGTTGTTTAGAATCACACAGAAGAAGTGTGCTCGGCACAAAAGGATAGTATGAAGATGGGAATGGGGATGAATGAAGACACTTACAATAATATTAAAAGAATGACCATGGGTAGACGAGTTAACAAAAATGGAATTACTAACATACGTGTGTTTAGTTCCAACCAATTGTTCACTATCTTAATAGTTTCACGAGCATTCATACTATCAAATTCAAAAAGATAAGTGGCAGCAATATTTTCAAATTCAAATAGGATGATAGGGAATGTCAAAAACTAAATATTAGGAAGAGATAATAAACTATGAATATCTTCTCGAGAGGAGATAATTGTATGTCTTCTAAGGACAAAAGAGGTAGAGAAATCAATTGTAGAGGCATATGGAAGGGCGGCATAAAATTTCATAACAAACTCATCATTATAAGAATAATTTGGAGACCATAATGAGAGCTAGGAATAGTAAGTAAACCTTTGCTCAATTTTAGGATACTCATGAATATTAATAGGATGCTTTGCTAGAATGTGTGAATTGCTAGAAGGATTGGCAAGCTCAGGTTACTTTGAAAGCTTACCATTTTTGGTATGCTTTGAGGCCATATATGGTAACAATTAGAAGGTTGGATATATTGGTAAAGCAAGAATTGAAGGAAACTATTCTAAGGTGTGAAGAAAGTAGACACTAGATGGTTCTATATATAGAAAAGAGGTACCTCATTGCTTACCTTGCCAACCCCCATGTGAGTGTTTGTCGAGCTATTTGGCAAGGTGGTGGCGACCATATGGCTAGGTGAGGTAAAATGGGACATCACAGTTTAGCAAAAACAACCAATACATTAAACAAAAACATCTACATGGAAATCATTCCATAATGCATTAATTTAAGGGTATGACTAAATTTTTGAAGATATACATTATGTGTGTTATGCTGCACTTGTTAACATTGTATGCCATCAAGATATACTTATGCTAACCAAGTAAATAGAAATATATACTCAAGTAAACCAAACTTCATAAGTCCACTTTTAGCCTTTATCTCTACTAATGTATGTGCCAACCAAGATGAAATCAACAAGTGTTTCATAGCTTTTAATGATAGGCCAAAGTTTTGGTAGATAAGAAGAGACATTTAAAACCATAAGTAGACCTTTAGACTACCAAAACATACACTTTAATAGCAAAGCTCACAACCAAAAGTAGAATTTTTTTTAACTAGACTCTTTTCCTTTTACTTCTCAATTTTCATACACTTACATTCCCAAATATAGGATTATGTTCCTTTACATCTTAGCATTCATTTGTTGATACCTTTCTTTTTTCTTTTTATTTTTCTTTCTTTCTCATTAAACATGAGGGTAAAACAAAAAATCCCAAAACATATGAGTTCAATAAGTGACATACTTGAAACTCAACTGAAGGTGTGTAAGGTAAATGTGATTTATCATTTGTACTAATCTAGTAGGTGCAAAGAAATGAAGGGATAACATAAATTCCCAAGAGGGGAAATTGAGGATAAGAAAACATTGGTGGAAAGAAAGGATTAATGATACAAAGATGGCCTAAATCCTCTTTTCATCCAAGCAGCACCTAGGATTTCACCTCAAGAGACACTAAATTGGATCCTAGAGCCTATTACAGACATACAAATCATCAAAGAAAGAAATCCATATAAGCTTCACAAAATAACAATATGAATTCCCAATGTTATTGTATATGTATAGGAAAAAGTTCTTTTCAAATTCAACACTAAAATTAAGTCATACATACTCTCAGGGAATACACATGTCAAAATAGCCACATTTCCATTTAAATCAAACGCATCTCAATGATAAAATAATAGTGGTTATACAAAAAAAAGGCTCATTTAAGTAGTATGACAAACTGTATTTTTTATTAAAGTTATCAAAAAGGGATAAAACATGTAGTTAAAAATAGAAGAGACACCAAGAAAGACTACAAACATAAGTGAGAAAAGAACTAAATAGTTTAACCTAAAACAGATCCCTCGAAAATAGTGATCGAAGTAGTATCTCTTTGTTTAAAGTATTTGTGAAGGAAAATTTATTTAGGAAAGAGTCTTTGTGTCATGTGAGCATGTATAGATATAGTACTCAATTTTTTTATTTCTCAAAAATAATGTCAGGTTACCCATATAGATTGAACTAGGTGGACTTTTAGAAGAAAATTTATTTCTTTTTGCATTGCGTCTCAAGTTCATAATGCAACCTACTTGGAGATACTCAAATGATCCACAATAACTAAAACCTATCATAGGATATGTACTAAAAGAGGTGGAGAACTATGAGTATTACTTCTCACATATCTAGGTCATTGCCTTGCAAGATGGCCAATAGTGCCACATGGATAACAAACATGAACAATGTAGTTAGAGAATATGGATCCCTGACTTTAAAATGTCGCATATGAAAGAGAAAGAGAAGAAGCACTTGTATAGACTTTCACATGGGGATGAGTTATCAATTTTTGATAGTGGTGCCTCAAATGCCTAAGTTTACCATAATGATGACAAGTAGGAATGACAATAGGTAGAGGCAGTGGCAGTAGGCTTTAACTTAGAATCTTGATCTCACGGTTTGAAAAACTTAGTAGAACTGACCTTAGAAGTTGAAATGTTTTCACTATAACCTTACCATCCTCGTCCCCGTACGTTTTTATGTTGCAAAGGATTTAATTTAGGTTCTTGGGTCTTGTCATGGTTATGTTCATGTCTAAGGTAGAGTGAGCCTGTTCCGTTTCAATGACTTTGGGTTTCTCCTTTAAGGCAATAATAAAATCTTCTTTTTCTATAAGAAATGATTGATGATAAGATGTCAAATTGTTTAGAATCCCAACTTTTTCATTCATTTATTCAATTTTAGCTTCCTTTTAAGTAAGTGAGTAAGCCAGATATTCCTTTGCATTCTAAAGGACTATAAGTTGCTTCTTTAATATTTCAATCTTGACATTCTCATCTAGAGAGGGATCAGAGCTGACAAACAATTTTGTAATTTTACTTGAGATGGGAACCTTCATTTTTTCCTCAAGTTTTTTCAAATTTTCATGCTTTATATTAAATTTCTCAAGAAAATCAAAATATTTCTTTTGAATGACATCACATCTTTTGGTGAAATGAAGTTGTTGACCATTAATAGAGGACTTATTTTCCTCTAGACTTTTCTTTGATGCATATATCTCATGCTATTTTCCATCAAGGCTTTCCAAGGCCTTTGTTTTAGCTTTTTTAAGACTTGATATCCTCCAACATGAGTACATTGTAGGAGTCAAGCAATTCATCTTGCTCATCAACATCATCTGCTTTAGTTGTCACCTTTTGAACATCTGATGCAATTGTCGGAGGATCAATGACACTAATGGATGCAATGAAGGTCATAAAATTAGTGTCATCCACATAATCACTATTGGTACTATCTAAGATAATAACCTCAGCTTTCATAGCATGCTTGTTTAGGAATTTTGTTTCTGAAAAATTTGGTAATAATGTGTCCAGGCTTCCCACATTCGAAGGATCTAATTTTATTTAATTGACCTTTGCTAGGCTTCTCAAATTCACAGTTTGAGTCTTTATCTACTTTTATAGATTTTGAGGCTTTGGAACTTGAAATATCTCTTCCAGTACACTTGGAGGAGGGTTTCTTCTTTCTAATGAATCTATTGAATCTCTAGGTTAGTAAATCCATTTCCTTCTCATCAGGATTAGAGTCATCATTACCACCAATCGTGACACAAATATCTTTGCATGATTCACTTCCCTTGGTTGTCTTAGGAGTCAAGCTTTTTCCCTTCTCGAAAGTAATTTTTTCTTGTCTTGGTAACAGGTGATACAGTTCAAAGACTTGTAGATCACTAACTAGCTCAATCATAGGGTTTGTGCATTGACTCAAGAATAATAACTTTATCCTGAAAATTATAAGGTACATTGACAATGACCTTTTCAATCTATTTTCCTTCGCTAATGAGTCTACCAAGGTTGTAAGAGCAGTTCACAATGTTTGAGAACCGTAAAGTCTCATCTTCATACAAATGCACAATTCAAAGTATCTATTTAACTTAAGCATTCTAGACCTCTTAGCTGTAGACATACCTTTATGAGTTGTCATAAGAATATCCCAAGCTTGTTTTGATGTTTAACAACTCTAAATTCTTTTATACTTAGCAGGCATCATAACCCTGATGATAGCATATAAACCCTTACTATTCCATTTAGACTCCTTAGATTCTTCCCTAGTACATTTAATCATTGGTTTTGGAATCACAACATTATCGAGTAGGGTTGTGGTGGGATAGGTCTAGCCATTCTCAAAACGAAACCACACATGGTCTTCTTAGGACCACAAAAAGCCCTTATTTACGATTTCTAATAGGCATAGTTTATCCTATTGAAGAAGAGTGAAAATATACCTACATTCCCTTATTCCCTTGAATCCATTCATATCTGAAAGAGGTTGACAATAACTTCTTTCAAAATTTACTATTTGTCCTTCATCAGTAATATCTCTAGTCTTTCTTCAAATTTAGTGCCGAATAGCAATATAAATGGGGCGTGGCCCAGTAATTTATTTGGTACTGTACAAAGAATTTGAAATACGGGAAAAAATACCATTCTGGCAATACCTCCAAAGGAGTTGCAAAAGGATCTGTGGGTTCTCCAATCATTGATGGGTACATAATTCTACATGTACAAGAAAAAAAGAGAAACAATATGTATGTAAAAGTGAGTTAACAGAATCAACATTGGAGCGGTTAAGCCCAAAAATGGTGCACCCGATCTGATACTAATAGGAAGAGTCTACAACCCAAACACAACAAGGGTAAGGAGATACAAACTCCTTGACGACTCAACCATAATTCACACAAAAAGAATAGGGTACACTAAAACAAAAAATGTAGCTGAATCATAAGTAATATAATATCAGATAAGTAGATAATTTTTAACATTAGATATTATATTTCAAGTAGAAGGGAGAAAACAGTAAATGCTTTCTAATTAGAGTTTAATCTACATTATATTGTAACATACACACATTATATTGTACTTACATAATAGTGGATCATTTTCAACAAGTGATGTAATGAGGTAAACCCATTTAGAGGTCATGTCTATGTGGTAATATCCTTGGGTTCCTTAAGACAACCACTCATCAACAAATAATTAACTAATCAATAAAATAGTTATAACTTGGAAAGAAATAAAACCATTATTACCTTTATCAATTGGGAGCTCTGTCCAAACTGCTTATTGTTGCTTTTGCTTGTTGTTTACACAATGACCAGTTTTGACACACAAACTCGACTCTCCTTTGTATCCAAATCTATCAAATGTAGTGTGATTAGTAGCCATAGATCAATATAGTAAAATATATAGAATAAGACACATTGATGATCACTCTTGATCTCAAGGGCATCAAATGACACACTATCTTCCACAAAACTCAAATATTGTATAAGACACACACTATCAAACTACGTATGTGGATAAATAGACTATTATTTGATAACTAAACACAATGAATGACCCACACTCTAAAGTAAGCTCTCCAAAATCATTTTAAAAACTAAGATAACTATTAATTTGAATTTTGGCAAGGTTTTTGCTCTAAAAATATGGGTAAAAAGCTTAAAGAAGTGGGGGATATTTATAGAGTCTCGGTCGACCATCTCGTTAGCTATTTCACCAATCACCTCGCCAAAGGTGGTGGCAAGGGTGGTAGTGAGGTACTAAAAAAATATTTTTTCATTTAAAAAATGTCGAGAAAAATCCAAAAATAGCCACAGTCGAAACGAACCAAAATCCATCACTCTTGATATAGCATGAATACAAAAGCAATGAACCCTTTTGTATGTGAAAGCATGCATTTAATCACAGTGCTCCTAACTATGTATGTGTAAGAATTACTAATTCGTATAACCAACCTTTTACAAAGTAAGATAGAATACTGAGTAAAAATAAACAAATGCTGTGTTTTGTACATGGTAAGCCAACACACACAAACTGAGTACAACAAGACTTAAATTTAAGAAGTTTATTATTGAGAAATATATTGACAATATATTTTTCATAATAGATTTAAAATATATATGAAAATTAAATTTTAGATACATCAATCTAGATCTTATTTAGATAGCTTGAATAGGAGTTTAAATTATTAACCCGATCAAAGGTGTTGAGTTAAACGACTTATTAATTTCTTTGATAATGAGCATAATGTAATTAAATTAATTAATAACCCTAACAAAGGTGTCTGGATAAGGAAGAATAAATAATCTAAAATTATATTTCATTAATTTAATTAATTCTACCCAACATAGTTAACTAGTTAAATATCACATTAGTTCTCCATTGATTTATTAACTAAATATCTGCCCATAATTTGTGTGAAATAATTTATATTTTATCCGTTTATTATTTTTGATTAAATTAGAATTTTAAAAACCAAATATTGTGATAGAATGGTTAGGTTTATTTTTTTTTACGAGATTTGTTTAATTTTCTAAAGCCATATAATTCTTCCTTAGATCGACTTTAGGGGTATACTTATTGCTTTTTTCCAAATGATTCGTACACTTATGAGTTATTACAAAATTTACAAAAAATGACTACAAATTTTTGTACATCAAGATTTTGGCACCATTATCGAGGATAATCTTATCATTATCAACTTGATAATTTAACATTTTCAAGTTTTTGGCAACATTGTTACGGAAGAATAGCGTTTTAAATTTTTATTATCAAATTTCTTAAAAAATTATTTTTGTTTATTTTTACTTTTTATTTATTTTTCTTTTTTTAAATTGATTTTAGTTATTAATTTATTTTCTAATATAACTTTCTTTTTAGTACTAATTTTTTTATTTTCTTATTATTAATTTATTTACCAATTAACTTAATTTCTTTTTTTTAGTATTTTTGTGTACTAACTTTATGTTAACTTTCTTTTCTTTTATTTATTTATTTTCTAAATTATTTATTTATTTTATTATTTTTATTTCTTTGCGTTAATTATTTTTTGTTTAATATTTATGTGTACTAATTGTTAATTCTAGTATAATATATTTTAATTACTTTTCTTTTACTGTTTATTTATTTTTATTTCTTCTATTTATTTGCTTGTACTTGTTTAGTATATTTTTATTGTTTATTTATTCTTTGTTTATTGACTTTATTTCTTTTCTTTTATTAAGTGTCTTTTTATTATTTATTTATTCTGACCTTTACAATTGTTTTTATTTTTATTTTTGTTCTTTAGTATTTAGTTTTCAAAGTAATTTATATTATATTAGTTATAAAAAAATAAAAAAATAAAAAAATCTCTACGCCAAAACATGAGATTTTTCATGTCTTAGTATGGAGCTTTGGGGATAAAATTGGGTTGATTGAAAACTTTTCGTGCCATGATATGAATTTTTGGAACTGTGGAAAAGTGTCCCTATTTGAATATGTTAGGTTATATTTCATTTCGCACCTTCTCATGATAAATTTTTCAATACTTTATTGAAGTAGAGTCATCACTACACTTTTTTGCTTAATATTTGTTCATTTTATTCAATAATTAGTATTTTTGGAGTTAAAAATATTAAAATATGAACTTTCTAGTAACATCACAGAAGTAGAGGAGTGAATAAGGAAATCCACGTGGATGCCATGCAAGCAAATACATCCAATCACGAAACTTTGTGTGTACCATGTGACATAGTGTCATTCCATATATCAACATGGTGTTCATTCTCAGTTTGTCACTTGGTCAATTCCCTTGGCACGCATTAACACCTGATTTGTTCATTCTTTACAACCATGTGCTATGTAATCCTTAACCATGAATCATGGAATTCCACATGTCACTAACCCAATGTGCATTGACTGAGACTATTCTCCTATGCCATGTGTCATGCACGGATTGGTTCTGTTTTTCTTCATGCCACATGGTGTGCTCTTATTGGCTAGTGCTATTAATTTTCTTTTTTTCATCTCAACCCTTGATTTAAAGCTGAGCTGATGGTCCATATTTCACCTAAGCTATAGTTAACACCCTAATTTCCCCATAAACCCTAATGAGTCAAAATTAACATAATTTTTATCTATTTTTGATGCCAAGAAGAGAGATAAACACAAAAAATTCAAAAGGAGGTACAATTTTGTTGAAGATTCAAGAAGAGATTGTTACTAAAATTCAAGAGATTAATTGTATTTCTTCTTACTATCCTTTCTTTATCAAATTTTATATATTTTTTTAGGAAAAATATGAGCTTTATGAATAAAATTATGTCTAGTTAATTAATTAATCTAGGGGTCTTATGAACTAAATTGTCATCATGTAATGA
Source organism: Hippophae gyantsensis (assembly GCA_030763125.1). Classification (NCBI taxonomy): domain Eukaryota; kingdom Viridiplantae; phylum Streptophyta; class Magnoliopsida; order Rosales; family Elaeagnaceae; genus Hippophae; species Hippophae gyantsensis. The sequence goes on along the minus strand of CM061029.1, from coordinate 26,661,897 downwards.
TATAATATTTTAACACAATTATGATTTTAATTTAATTATATTATTTATTTTGATTTTTATGCTATGAATTGTTTGGCCAACAATTAATGTATGGAGGTAATTAAATAGATTTGAGAAAATTATTTAATTGTTTGTCTTGATTAAATAACATGCATAATTTCTAGGTAGAGATATATGATTCTTATTCATTAAAATTTATTGGTGTGATCGAAGAGGAACTTAGGCTTAGAGGACATTAGATACCGATGAAGATCACTGTAGATGAGGGAAACACAAAAGACATCAAATTTAATGGTCTTGTGCATGGTCTATTCCTTAAGTACAGTGGGAGCAAGGAGATTTGATGCCTTGCCCCCACTAGATTTGCTTCTTAGTTTTTGGCCATGCAGTCTCTATATGAACATATGGCAACATTGTGATTAGTGCTTAATAAGCACTAAAATTACCATGATTTAATTTACTTTAATTGATTAAATATATTTAGATTTTTATGCTTTTATGATATTTTTATATAAATATATTTTTCAAAATTAGGGGTATTTTTATTGTTTTTTGGTATTTTCGTTCAAAAATAGCATAAAGACTCAAAGAAAAATACTAGAGGCAATACATTACAAATATGTTGAGAAAAAATGAGGAAAAGTCAAAAAGATGAAAAATTGGAAATGATAGGTCAAAACGGTAAAAAATGTCAAAAATGCTGAAATTCCCACGTGCACCAATACATACCCCTCTCTGAGTTCCGTGCGTAGTAGCATGCACACACATGCATGCTGAGTACATGCCCAGTACATGCTGCGCCGAATCCTGATCATGCTAGCATACTCCTACGCCTGTCCTGTGAATACGAACTTGTCCAAACTTATCCAAAATCAATTTTTGAAATATTTCCCTCATTGTCAAAAACATACAATTTTCTCAACTCTTTCTCTCTCTAGTTTTTAGTTTTTTTAGTTTTATAGTTCTTCTCTTTTTTAGAAGAACTAGGTATGCTTTTATAGATTCATAGTTTTTGATTCAATAAATGGAAATGCAAATCCATTTGGAGGTTTTCTAGCAACAGAATTAGCATCAAAGTTTTGTAAGGATTCTTTTGAGGTATAATTTTAAAATGAATTCTTTATAGTTATTTTTTATGTTTTATTCTTTTATGTTATGTTTAATTTGTCTGTGATTAAATTTAGCATGACTAGCTGTTTATAAATATGATATAATAATAACATTTTTATGCTTGCGAAATATTAAATAGGTAAGACTTTTCTATAAAATAAATTGATTTTGTTTTTATTTAAGATTTTATATTAAGGATGTTAGAGAGCAATATATTATTTTTCATTACAAACTTAAATTTGAAAATTAGATTTTAAGTTTTAATTATCTAGTCTCATTTAGAGTAGTACTCTTTTAGTTGCTGGTACAATCGTTCGGTAGTAAGAGTGAAACTCTATTTCAAAAGTTTTTATAAGAACTATTATTCGAAAATGTATTGAAAACATATTTTTAGTCATGGTTTTAAAACTTGAAAGTTAGTACTCGGATAATTAAATTATTAGGTTTATTTTGGAAACATTGAATAAAGTTTAAAATGTCTAATCCCACCGAAGGTGGCATTTAAATGGTTTATTTTCAATCTCTTAGAAAAGAGGAATTAATTTAATTAACCAAATTAATTATCAACCCCACCCATAGGTATTAATTGATTTTTTTAATTAACAAAGAATATCTAACCCCACCAAAGGTGGTGTTCATATAAAAATGAGAGAATCAACAAATATCAATTTATTTCTTTAATAACCTAAATATTATGAGCAAACATAACTAACTTAGTTGTTATATCCCTAAATACTCCACTATTATGAATGATAAAAATTTGCATAATTATTTATTCAATCCATAATTATGTTTATTTTTTATGTCATTAGATTAGGAAACAAAAATCAAAATATCGTGACAGTCTGTTTAGGATTTAATTTCGTTTTTAAAAGTTTTAATAATAAATTAAAAACCACCTATATTCTTTCCTTAGATCGATCTTGGGAGTATACTTCTCATTTTCTATAAAATGGTTCGTGCATTTGCGAGAGTTTTAAAAATATAAAACCAAAGTGTTTACAAAATCAGCATTGTTGATTTTGTTCATCACATTGCCATTGTTTTTTCATCAGTGGAGTGGATGAGTTCTGCTTTTAGGAGGATAGTGGATTATTCCCTTACTATTTACAAAACCATGGTTGAGCTTAGCTAAACTCTTTGCCACCTGATTCCATTACAACTTGGAATGATTTGGTGGATAAATTCTTGATGAAATATTTCCGACCAATAAAGAATACCAAGCTTAGGAATGACATTACCTCCTAAAATTAATATGAAAGAGAATCTTAATATGAAGCATGAGAAAGATTCAAAGTATTGCTAAGAAAGTGTCCTCACCTTGGTATCTTTCATTAGATCCAAATGGATACTTTTTACAATAGTCTCAATGCTCAAACAACAACCATTGTTGATGCATATGATAATGGAGCTTTGCTAGCCAAATCTTACAATCAAGCTTATGAATTACTTAAGAAAAAGGCTAGCAATAATTATCAATGGCCAATGGATAGAATGATAGCCATAAGAAGAGTAGCTAAAGTACATGAGGTAAATGACAGCTCAGGTGTTTTCCTTGGTTAATCTTTTGAAGTTTCTAAACTCACTAGCTAGTATAAACAAGGTCTATGATTCAAAGGTGTCTTGTGTATTTTGTGGGGTAGCTCATTTATTTGATAATTGTGTAAATAATATTGAATCAACATTCTATATGGATGGTGTGAACTGAAACAATAATCCCTACTCAAACACATATAACCCAAGATGGAAATAAAATCGCAATTTCTCTTAGAGTAAAAACAACAATCAGGGTGATAATCAATTCAACTGTCAATCATTTCCATCACCTAGTTTCTAACAACCACAACAATCACAAGCCCAAGGAAAGAAGCCACCTAATGAGGAAAACTTAAATGATTTAATATGGGTGATGAAAGATTTCATCCAGTGAGTAAATAGAAAAGCATCCACTCAAGAGGCATCAATTTAAAATTTAGAGATTCAAATGGGGCAACTTGTGCAAGCTATAATTCAAAGGCCTCAAGGTAACCTTCTAAGTGACACAATTATAAACCTAAGAAGAGAAGGTAAAGAGCATCGCAACGTCATCACCTTGAGGAGTGCATTACTACAAAAAGAGGTATTAAAGTCGTTTAAAAACCTACTTTAAACCAATTTAAAGTCAGTTTGCTGAACCGACTTTAAATGAAATGACTTAAAATTTAAAGTTGATTCACACGATGAATTGACTTTACGTTTAAAGTTGGTTCACGAGATGAACCGACTTTACGTTTAACCGACTTTAATTTTTTTTTACAGAATTTACTCATTTTTTATTATACTCAAATTAAAAACTGTATTCGATCACTACATAATAGCAGAAAAAAAAATTAGTTTAGCAAATAGTTTAAATAATACAAATATTTGAAAAATAAAATATTAATTAATAGTTAATAGTAGAAAAATTACCATGGTGTTGTTCTATGTTATTCAAGATCATCATATTCTTCTCCTTGTGTTATAATACAAACCTACATACATAATACAAAAAATTATACAAATAAATAATAACACATAATAACAGAAAAAAATATGAATAATAAGTGCATAAAATTAATAGAAATACTTACAAAAGTAAATGAAGTGACAAAATGAAGGAAATGAAGAAAAAATGGTGTTTTGTAAGTGAGAAATGGGTATAAATATTTTGAGTATTTTGCTCAAAAAAATAGGGGATCTAAACAGATTAGTTAGAGAGGAAGAAAAGCCACTAACCGATGTTGGAATTGGTAGTCGTAGGTGGCCGGAAAATGAGAAAGAGTGGAGGAGGTTTAGGGTTTTTGAGAGTTATGCAACGCTTGGAATAGTTTTTGTCTGGGGAAGAAAGAAGAGAAAAGAATTTATCCACGTGTGTAGCATCGGTTCCAGGTGTCAACCGACGCTATGCTACATGGATAACATCGGTTCTAGGTGTCAACCGATGCTACACTATGTGGATAGCGTTAGTTCCAGGTGTCAACCGATGCTACACTACGTGGATAGCGTCGGTTCTAGGTGTCAATCGACGCTACATCCATGTGTACTGTTGGCTTGACACGTCAACTGATGCTACATCCACGTGTAGTGTTGGTTTGACACGTCAACCGATGCTACGTCCTACGTGGATAGCTTTGGTTCTACATTGAACCGACTTTAAATTCATTATAAGTAAGTTTTTTCCAAAAACCGACTTTACATATCGACTTAAATACCCATTTTTGTAGTAGTGGTGGTAAAATTTTAGAGGAGGACTATAAGACTAAAAAGGATAAGGAGGAACCGAGAACTAACAAGAATAAGGAGGAACATGAAATAAACAAGGATGAGGAATTATTGGATAAAGAGAGCTAGGAATTAGAGGATAAAGAGGGTAATAGAAAGGAAATAATTCAGCCAAATAAAAGTGACCTCTACAAACCCACTATTCATTTCTCTCAAAAACTACAAATGCAAAATGTTAGGTATGTAGTTTTCAAAATTCTTAGAAGTCTTCAAGAAACTACACATAAGCATATCATTTCTAGATGGACTTGAAAAAATGTCTTATTATGAAAAATTTCTAAAAGACATCCTGTCTAAGAAAAGGAAGCTTGGAGATAATGAAATAATAACCTTGATTGAAGGTTGTAATGCTAACCTTGCTAGAAAACTACCCCTTAAAATTGAAAGATCTTGGTAGCTTTGACATCCCTTACTCTATTAGGAATATCACTCTATGAGACTTTGGTTCTAGCATTAACCTTATTCCATTATCGATTTTCAAAAGATTGAGGATTGGTAAAGATTTCCATTTCAATAACATTACATATGGTAGCTAGATCAATTAAGAGATCTCAGGATGTGGTAGAAAATGTGCTAGTAAAAGTTGAAAAATTCATCTTTTTGACAAATTTCATTATACTAGACATGGAAGAGGATCGTAACATTCTTATCATACTTGTTCATCCATTCTTAGTAGCCGGAGAGACACTCATTGATGTACAAAAAGGTGAGCTTACAATGAGAGTACAAGATGAACAAGTAACATTTAAAGTTTTTAAAGCATCTAAACCCCATGATATTGATAATATTGATTAATGCTTAAGGATAAATGTTATTGATTGTGATGACAACTGAAAATAATATGTTTAGTCTCTCACACTTAAGACTATTACACATGTTGTTGTGGACAATGAAGTAAACTCACCAAGAAACAACTCAATCTATTTTAATTTTAAACGTATGGAATCTATGATATATGTTGTTTATTATGGGAACTACTTGGAGGCTATAACTCTCATATGTATACCCAATGTGGTTATGGAGAATTTTGAGATAGGATCTAAGATCAAACCATCAATAGAAGCCCCACCGAGGCTAGACCATACACCTTTTCCCTACCATCCCCAATCAAGTGGATAAGTGGAAGAGTCTAATAGAGAGGTGAAAAAGATGCTAGAATTACATAAATTGGATGAGTTACAGTGAAGTACATATAAGAATGCCAAAAAGTGCAAAAAGAAAAAAATATATGACATGATAAGAGAATTAAGTACCGTGTTTTTTAACCAAAACATAAAGTATTATTGAACAAATCAAGACTCAAACTGTTTCCAGGAAAACTCAAAAGTAAATGGACACAAAGGGATGTACGTTAGGAGTTGATATGATCGTTTATTCAAGGACGTTAAACATGACGCTGGTTGGGATGAAACCCAATGTTATTTTACTTATATTTTCATTGTTTTTATTTTGTAGGTGAATAAATGTGGAGAGCAATGACAGAACAATATTGAACATTTTAGCGACAAATGTGGTATGCTAAAACTAAGGGAGTTTTCTTTCCTTTTACTTTTTCATATTTATATGTGCACATTGGGGACAATCTATAATTTAAGTTTGAGGGAGGGAACTTCATTCTCTACATTAGTATTTACTATGCATTTTAAAATTTTTAGGGATTTTTTTTTAATTCTTAGGAGGTTTTTAAACATGATTTCCGTAAAAATTGATAAATATATAAAAACTAAATGCATGCATGCTTGATATGAAACATATGAATTCAATGATAAAAATTGGTTTTCATGACTAGAATAAGGAATGTAACATGTTCGTTAAGATACAATAATCATATGATATGCTTACTAGTTTTGATTAGATTGATTCAAATTTTTATGCATATGTTCTTGATTTATTTTGGTGTTCTTATAGAAAGAAGATTTATGGTGAGTTGTGTGAGTAAATAAGATTTACCATGTTTTAGAATCTATTTGATCATCCCATGAGGCAAAATCCTAAATAGTATTTAGCAAAAGAGATGATTTAGGCCTTATTTGGATCAATTGAGCTTTTCTGGCTAACCATTATTAATATCTGTAATCACTCATTTGAGCCCAATTAGGAACCTTTTGTATCTTTAAGCCACATTTTTTGCCCAACCAATGAGCGTTACTTTTACCCTTGCACCTTTATCTTGTATGAAAAAAAATCATTCATGGTTATGCTATAGAGTAAGATAAAATCTAATGAATTCTATGAAAAAAAGAAAAAAAAACTCACAATACAATTATCCCTCTAAAGGAAAATAATATAAAATTGGAAATAAGTTAGGGGGTGGTATGAAGTTACAAAATAAAAAAAAGTTATGGAATTAAATAATATGAAAAGAATGATAAGAGAGGGTGCACTAAAATATCAAGTTGAAGCTTAATTATAGTTAAAAAGTGCACGATGAACAAAATGAAAGCTAAGGTGTAGAAAGAGCCTAAATATCTTCATTTACCGACCCCTGCCTAAGACTTACATTACACGCATGTAAAGTCCTTATTGATTTTTAGCTAAGTGTATATTTATATTAGTGAAGAGGGATCTGAAGATTAGACTTCTGAGATTTGTTCTAAGATTGAATTAATTAGCATGCTCATATAGTTTGATTTCGTAAGTGCATTTGATGATATCATATGCAACACACACCCAAATCAATTTTTCAAAAAACTTACACATTGTTGTATTGATGGAACATTGATTGATAAATATGTGAACCTCATCATCATAGAATTGTATGAATTTTGAGGGAGATATTTTTTGCTAAATATGCATGTATTAATAGATATATATTTATGAATATATTGTCCATGTCATTTTATTTAGTTATATTTGGCTTTACTTGAGGACAAGTAAAGAGTTAAGTTTGGGGGTGTGATGACTCTATGAAAGTAGAGTCACCCATGCACTTTTTGGCTAATATTTGCTCGTTTTATTCAATAAGTAGTATTTTTGAGGTTAAGATATTAAAATGTGAACTTTCTAGGACAAAGGCATAAAAATATAATTTTCAAAATATTTTGAAATTTTTATGGATTTGTTTATGAATTTTTAATGCAAGATTGATAAGCAAAACTAGTAATGCCAATCTTGCAAATAATTTTGTTTTATATTGGTAAAACTCTTACAAGTGCACGAATCATTTTATAGAAAATGACAAGTATACTCCTAAGGTCAATTTAAGGAAGGAGTATATGTTGTTTTTAATTTATTATTCAAAATCTTAAAAACGAAATTAAATCTCAAACATCTTGTCACGATATTTTGTTTTTTTATGTTTCGTAATCTAATAACATTAAATAATAAACAAAGATATGGATTGAATAAACAATTATGCAAACTTTTATTATTCATAATAATGGAGTATTTGTGAATATAATGATTAAGTTAATTATGCTTGCTCATATTATTTAGGTTATTAAAGATATAAATTAATATTTATTGATACTTTCTTTTATATTTAAATACCACTTTTGGTGGGGTTAGATATTCTTTGTTAATTAAACAAATCAATTAACACATATGGGTGAAGTCGATAATTAATTTAGTTAATTAAATTAATTTCCTTTTTTAAGAGATTGAAAATGCATCATTTAAATGCCACCTTTGGTGTGGTTAGATATTTTAAACTTTATTCAAGATTTCCAATTTAAACCTAAGAATTTAATTATCCGAGTACTAACTTTCAAGGTTTAAAACTATTATTGGAAATATATTGTCAATACATTTTCAAATAATAGTTCTTATAAAAACTTTTGAAATAGAGCTTCACTCTAACTACTGGACGATTGTACCAATAAATAAAACAGCACTACTCTAAATTTGATCTGATAATTAAACCTTAAAATATAATTTTCAAATTTAAGTTTGTAATGAAAAATAATATATTTCTCTCTAAGATAACATCTTTAATATAAAATCTTGAATAAAAATAAAATCAATTTATTTTATAAAAATGTTTTACCTATTTAATATTTCGCAAGCATAATAAAGTTATTATTATATAATATTTACAAACACATAACCATGTTAAATTCAATCACAGATAGAATAAACATAACATATAAGAATAAAATATTAAAAAATAAATGTAAAGAATTCATTTTAAAATTATACCTCAAAAGAATCTTTACATAACTTTGATGCTCATTTTGTTGCTGGAAAACCTCCAAAAGAATTTCCATTTCCATTTATTGAATCTAAAACTAAAAATTTATAAAAGCATAACTAGTTCTTCTCAAAAAGAGAAGAACTTTAAAACTAGAAACTAAAAAAACTAAGAAAACTTTCTAGAAAGAGAAAGAGTTGAGAAAATTGTGTGTTTTTTACAATGGGGGGAAGGTCCTTTTAAAGGTGAGAAATATGCCAAAAATGGTTGGAAAATATTTCAAAAATTGATTTTAGATGTGGTAGACGAGCGTTTGTTGTGCACGGGCTTGTGTTGGGCGTGTGCATGGGACTTGGTGCTAGCATTTTCCGACACACATGGGACTTTTGCGTGAATGGGTGGTTGTGTGTTGAATTTTTGAGTTTTTGACATTTTTGACCAATTTGACCCATTTTGTCCAATTTTTTGATCTTTTTGACTTTTTCCCATTTTTTTCTTAACATATTTGTGATGTATTGCCTCCTGTATTTTTATTTGAGTCTTTAAATTATTTTTGAATGAAAATACTTGAAATTTTAAATTAAATTACATTAAATCATGAAATTGTTTTTTTACTTTTTAAGCACTCTTCACAATCCCCAACCAGCTTCTTGGTAGTCCCTTAGCAAGAGAAGCGATAAAAACTAAAAATTAAACTATCTTAAATCATTTTTGTGGATTGACACCGTTGCATTTAGCATATGCAACAAGCTGTTGAACCCCTAGGTTGTCATAGTGGATGAGTTTAAGTCTCTTGAGGGTTTTCAATAATGATACTTAGAAACATTAACAAACAAATAAAAAAAAAATAAGAAGTTAACTAAAATTTAAAATAAAGTAAAAAGACTAAAATAAAATAAAGAAATGAAATACAAAAATATCTCATGCTTATAATATATTTTAAATTTCATAATTAAAGTCTTAAGCATACATTATTTCAACTTCCTAAACATTCACAATTTATTATAATAATTAGTTGAAAATTATTTTCATATTTCATATAAAAATGTATCAATTTAATTTCACCCAAACTTAGTGTCAAGAATCCGAATTCGTTTCGACTCTATTTCTCACAAGTCAATACTCTCAAGAACACTGAATCCTATGGATTCAAACACTCCTACTAATTTATATGGGAAAGAGTTTATGTATAGAAATGAACTAATATGTTCGCATATGTATAAAAAAAGGCTCAAAGTGTTATTTTAATGTTGATCTCATGAAAGGAATTAAATATAAGGATTTATAAAATATTATATATTACTTTCATGCATCAATCAAATTCATCAAATAAAAATATCAAGTAATATGCCTTTAAGAAAATGTAGGAAAATGCAATGACTTCTTAAGGAATTACTTACTATATTTTCTTTTGCATTAAACCATTTCTCACAACTGTTTAGGCTTTTTAGGTCATAATATATAGATTATACTATTCATTTTCCTCTCTTTCTTTCTATTTTTTTATTTCTCTTACATTCTTTTTTATAAGAGAGTGTATTTTTGTAGAGAGTGGACTCATGTATAGATTGTACATTTTTTATATGGTAAGGTAAGTGGTTAATATTTGGCTATTATGTTTTTATTTGTATAGGTAATCGTAGATATATCTCTTTTTTTAATAGAAGTCATGCATGAATAAAGAAGGACATATACAATCAATTTCTACTTAAATAAATTAGTGTTGAAATTACCTTTTGAAAATATTTTGAGCCTATAATCTTTTCATTTTGAGTGGTAGTACTTATTTATTACTTTAAATACTTTCTTATCAATTCAAATTTCTAGATGATCTCTATTGGTTTTGTATTGAATTTTAGGATTTTTACATCTGATAAAGTGTTATGTACTTATTTTTATTTCTTAAATTGAATGACTTAAGTAGAAATAGAAAGTGTATCCTTTTCTCATTCATACATGACTTAAAAAAAGGAGATATATTTAGGGTTCTCTAAGGCCAATACAAAAAGAGGAAAAAAAAATTAGCCACTCACCAAAACATATTTGCACATGGGTCAACTCTCTAAAAAACAAGAAAGAATACTATATAAGAAAAAGAGAGTATAAAAATAAAAGAGAAAAATGGACAATATAACTAAATATTATGACCCAAAAGTTTTTCAAAGTTGTATGAACGGTATTCCAAAAGAAAAAAAGGAAATAAATCCCCTTAAAGTAATTCCTTTTTCATTCATATCTAAAATTATATACTTGATAGTTTTACTTGATGATTTTAACTAATGCATGAAAATAATATGTGATTTCTTTATAAATCATATGATTTCTTTCATGAAATCAATATTACCCACTTTTTGATCGAGTGCTTGAACCTATAGGATCAGTGTAATATTAAGAGTATGACTTGTGAGGATTAGAGTCAAAGTGAATTCAGATTTATAACACTAAAATTAGGTGAGTCAATATTGATACATTTTTTATATGAAACATGAATTTTTAATTTGTAACTATAATATACTATGAGTTTTTGAGATGTTATTTTAACTTATGCTTTGGATTTTGATTATAAACTTAAAAGAGGCTAAGGTATGAGAAGTTTTGTTATTTAATTTTTACTTTGTTATCTTTTTGTTTTATTTTTATTATGTTAATTTTAGTTTTAATTTTGTTAATTTTGTTAATTTTATTTCTTTTAGTTTTTGCATTTAGTAAGATGTTTGTGGGTATCATCACTGAAAGCCCTCACAAGACATAAACTCATCTATTAGGGAAACTTTAGGGTTAAAGGCTTATTGCATATGCTAAATACAATCTGGTCAAACTATAGAAATGATTTAGGATTAATTGAATTTACTTATTTTAGTTTTTGCATTTAGTTTCTTTGCTTTTCTTGCTAGAGGCTAGCAAGAAGCTAGTTAGAGATTGTGATGAGTTCTTGAAATGCACTAATATTACATGATTTATTCGAACTTAAATGTTATAAGTAAATTTAAATTTGAATGATTATATCCTTATTTAAAAAAATCTATGTTTTCAAAATCATGGGAGAAATCTTGCCTTTAGATCCCAAAATTGAGTGTACTTTGAGATCAATAAGAAAACAATAAGTTGTCACCCAAGTGGAAGAAATGGTTAATACATTAGAAATAAACAATAATGAACTAAATTTGAACAACCAAATATCTTTAATGGATGCTAGGTTCAGAGCTACAAAGGAATATGCATCACCTATGTTGGAAGGGTTGAATCCAAGTATTACAAGGCTAAACATTCAAGCTAATCAGTTTGAACTAAAGCTAGTGATGTTTCAAATGTTACAAATAGTTGGAAAATTCAGAGGATTACCAATAGAGGATCCTTATTTACATCTTAGATTTTGATTCCTTTAAATTTAGTGGTGTAATCGATGAGGCATTTAGGCTTAAATTGTTCCTTTACTCTTTGTGAGACTATGCTCGAGTTTGGCCAAAATCTTTGCTACATGATTCCATTACAACATGGAATGATTTGGTGGAGAAATTATTGATGAAATACTTCCCACTAACAAAGAATTCCAAGCATTGGAATGACTTTACCTCCTACCAACAATATAAAGGGGAATCTTTATATAAAGCATGGGAATGACTCCAAGAATTGCTAAGGAAGTGTCCTCACCATGGTATCTCAAATTGGGTCCAAATGGAGATTTTTTTTACAATGTTCATAATTCTTAAATAAGAACCATTGTTGATGCATTTACTAATGGAGCTCTACTAGCCAAATCTTACAATCAAGCTTGTGATTTATTGAAGAAAATGGCTAGCAATAATTATTAAAGGCCAATGGATAGAATGATAGTCATAAGAAAAGTAGCTGAAGTGTATGAGGTAAATGATATCATAGCACTTATAGCTTAAGTATCATCTTTTATGAATCTTTTGAAGCCTCAAAAACTCACCGGCTTAGAGCTCATTTGTTTGATACTTGTCCAAATAATCCTGAATCAGCATTCCATATAAGTAATGTAAATTGAAATAGTAATCCATATTAAACATATATAACCCAAGATGGATACAACATCCAAATTTATTTGGGAGTAATAACAACAATAAAAGTGGTAATCAATTCAATCGTCAATCATTTCGACGACCTAGTTTTCAAGAACCATAATAAATTCAATCCTAAGCGAAGAAGCCACCTACTGAGGATAATACAAATGCTTTAATAGGGATGATGAAAGACTTCGTCCAGTCAATAAATAAATAAGTTACCACCCAAGAGGCTTCAATTCCAAATTTAGAGACTCAAATGGGGCAACTTGCCCAGGCCATAAGTCAAAGGCCTCAAGGTAGCCTTCCAAGTGACATAATAATAAACTTAATAAGAAAAGGTAAGGAGTATTGCAAAGTTATAGCCTTGAGGAGTCATAAAACTTTAGAGCAAGAATATGAGACTAAAAAAGATAAGGAGATATAGAAAAGTCACAAGGATGAGGAGGAACTAGTGGATAAAGAGAGCATTGGAAATGAAATAATTCAACCAAAAAATAGCAACCTCTAGAAACCCACTAGTCCTTTCCCTCAAAGACTACAAAAGCAAAATTTATATATGTAGTTTTCAAAATTTTTGGATATCTTCAAGAAGTTGTACATAAATATACCATTTGCAAAATGCACTTGAACTAATGCCTCCTTATGCCAAATTTTTGGAGTACATCCTATCTAAAAAGAAGAGGCTTAGAGATAATGAAACAATAACCTTGACTAAAGGTTGTAGTGCTAACCTTGTTATAAAACTACCAAAAAATTGTAAGATCTTGGTAGATTTAATATTCCATGCATAATTTGGAACATGAATTTTGAGAAAGCACTATGTGATTAAATTCAAGCACTAACCTTATGCCATTATTGATCTTCAAGAGATTGAGGGTTGGTAAAGCCAAACCCACTTTGGTAACATTACAAATGGTAAATAGATCAATTAAGTGACTGATCGGGGCAGAACCGACATCGCCGATCCCGCCCGTTACTTTGGTTTTATCTATTTATAAAACTCTCGCAAGTGCACGAATCATTTCGTAGAAAATGATAAGTATACTCCCAAGGTCGATCTAAGGAAGGAATGTATGTGGTTTTTAATTTATTATTCAAACTTTTAAAAACGAAATTAAATCCTAAACATCCTGTCACGATATTTTGGGGTTTTGTGTTTTTAATCTACTTACATAAAAATAAACATAGATTCAATAAACATTTATGCAAATTTTATCATTTATAATGGTGGAGTATTTATGGATATAATAATTAAGTTAATTATGCTTGCTCATATTAATTAGGTTATTAAAGATATGAATTGATATTTATTGATTCTCTCTTTTATATGAATACCACCTTGGGCGGGTTAGATATTCTTTGTTAACTAAACAAATCAATTAACACCTAAGGGTGGGGTTGATAACTAATTTGGTTAATTAAATTAATTCCTTTTTCTAAGAGATTGAAAATGAACCATTTAAATGCCACCTTGGGCGTGGGTTAGACATGCTTTAAACTTTATTCAATGTGTCCAAATTAAATTTAAGAATTTAGTTATCCGAGTACTATCTTTCAAGTTTTAAAACAACTATCGAAAACATGTTGTCAATACATTTTCAGATAATCATTCTTATAAAAACTTTTGAAATAGAGCTTCACTCTAACTACCTACATTGTACCAACAAATAAAAGAGCACTACTCTAAATTAGACCGGATAATTAAACCTTAAAATCTAATTTTCAGATTTAAGCTTGTAATGAAAAATAATATATTTCTCTCTAACATTCTTAATATAAAATCTTGAATAAAAATAAAATCAATTCATTTTAGAGATTTTTACCTATTTAATATTTCGCAAGCATAACAACGTTATTATTACATCATTTTTATAAACAAATTAACAGAAAGTTAAATTTAATCACGCATAAATTAAATATAACATGTAAGAATAAAGCATAAAAAATAACTGTAAAGAAAATAAAATCCTTACAGAACTTCGATGCTATTCCCGTTGCTGGAAAACCTCCAAGCGGAATTTGCACTCCCATTTATTGAATCGAAAAACTAGAAAAATTACAAAAACATAACTAGTTCTTCCCCAAAAAAGAAGAACTCTAAAACTAAGAGAAATTAACTAAAAACTAAGAAAAACTAAAAAAAACCTAAAAATCTAAGAAAAGAGAGAAAGAAAGAAGAGAGAAGTGTGCTTTGAAGGTGTGTTTTGAAGGCAAAGGAAGGGCGGGATTTATATGTGAGGAAGGAGAGAAAAAATGAATAAAAAATGTTAAAAAATATTTAAAAATGTAAAAACGCCAGATTGAATTGCCGATGTCATTAATGACGCCATGACGACGTCAGGGCGGCCGCACGTGAAAATGGGGCGAAAGGCGTGGGCGCCATGAGGGCCGCTGACTGCCGCTGTCACGGGTCGCGCGCTGCTGCGCGCTGGCTGGGCGCGGATCAGCGGCGCGTGCCCGCCACCGATGGGCGCGCGCGGATGCAGCTGCCAAGGCTGCGCGGGCGCGCGGCACGGGCGCCGGGTCAAGCGCGCGGCCAAGGCACAAGCGCGATTTCCGCCTTTTGACATTTTTGACCTTTTTCGACCCATTTTGTCCAATTTTTCCATGTTTGTTGACCTTTTCCCACTTATTTATTAATATATTTGTGATGTATTGCTTCAAGTATTCCTTGAGTCTTTAAATTGCGTTTTTAAGCCAAAATACCCGAAAAACAATAAAAATACCCGTGATTCGAAAAAGACAAATTTATATAAATATATGATAAAACATATAAATATATGTATTTTTAATCAATTAATGTACATAAAATCATGGTTATTTTAGTGCTGGGCACTCATCACAACCCCCAACCACTTCGCTAGTCCCTTAGCAAGAGAAGCGATAAAAACTAAAATTAAACTATCCTAAATCACTTTCGCGGATTGAAACGGTTGCATTTAGCCCTATGCAACAAGTCGCTAAACCCCTAGGTTGCCCTAGTGGACGAGTTTGAGTCTCGTGAGGGTTTTCAAAAATGATACCCACAAACATTGAACTAAATAAAAAAGAAACTATAAAAACAATCACAACACAATCAAAAATTAATTTAAGAATAAAAAGAAAACAACATATCACAAAAATATCTCATACTTTTTAATCTCCTTTAAGATCATAATTAAAATCTCAAGCATAAGTTATTTTAATCTCTTTAAACAATCATGATTTTATTATAATAATTAGTCGAAAATCATTTTCATATTTCATTTCAAAAAATGTATCAATTTAATTTTACCCAATTTCAGTGTCATGAATCGTAATTCGTCGACTCTATTCCTCACAAGTCAATACTCTCAAAGCACCGAATCCTACTATGGGTTCAAACACTCATACTAATTTATATGCGAAAGAGTTGATGTATAGAAATGAACTAATATGTTCGCATATGTATAAAGAATAAAGGCTCAAAGTGTTATTTTGATATTGATCTCATGAAAGGAATCGAATGTATAAATTATAAAGATATCATATATAAAAATTATTTTCATGCATAAATCAAACTCATTAAGAAAGAATTTCAAGATATATGCTTTTACAAATGAAGAAATTTGCAATGACTTTTTTAGGGAATTATTTCCTATATCTTTTTTTTTTTTTTTGTAATTAGCTCCGTACTCACAACTTTGTAGGAATGCGGTCATAGTATGAAGATGATACTATTTTTTTTTTTATCTCTCTAATTTTTTTTCAATATATGTATATTTTAGAGAGTCAACCCATGTACAGTATTGTACATTTTTTTTGGATTTTGGTGAGTGGTTAATTTTGTGGTTTTTCCGTTTGATCTTGGTTTAGGTAACCCCAGATTCTGTTTCTTTTTTTTTTGTAATACCATGCACGAATGAGATAAAAGCATATACTATCAATTTCTACTCAAATCATTTAATCTAAGCAAAAAATAATAATAAAAAATATAATGACACTCTATTAAGATGAGAAAAAATTCATACATTCAATATTAATGCCTATAGAGATCATCTAAGAATTTGAAGAAATAAGAAATGTGTTTGGAGTAGAAAAAATATATATTTCACTAATAAAGGAAATTAGGCTCAAATTATATCTCACAAAGGTAGTCTCCACTAAAACAAATTCATAAACACCGATTTTGGGTTTAATATAATTTCTACATCTTATCAAGAAATACTAGTTATGACAAAAATTAACTAATTATCAAAAACAATTACAAAATATTTCATGATATGTTTTCAAAAATTAATCTAACAGTACAAAAGACTTAACTCTTTACTTAAATTTGATTTAAAGAAATGATAAATTTTTGTGAGAAAATATATTTATTTTTTTTTAATTTTTTTTTAAATTTCAAAAATTACTAAATCACACAAAACAAACACAAAAAAATGAAGATGTGAACATAAAAAAGAAAAAGAAAAAAATAAATTTTTTTTTTTTTTAAATTGTTAAATTTTTTTTCTTTTCTAATTAAGCATGGTAACTTTTCACCACCCCCAACCAAGAACTTACATTGTCCTCAATGTAACAACTGTAAATTAAAGATAAAGAGAAAAGAGAAGAAAGATTACCTATTTCTTGAGAATTTGTAAGTAGTAATGGAGAAATGCAAGTGCATTCATCATATTCATCATTAAAGTGTATACAGACAGATTGCTGTGAACTTCTAACAACTCAAAAAATATTTTTAGTTTTAACAATTTAAAAATTATTCACATATAATTAAACCAAAATAAACAATAAAATTAAAACAAATAACAAAAAAATTACCTAAAATGACGTGGGTTGCCTCCCATCCAACATAGTTTAACGCCTTAGCAAGACGTAACTTGGGTATTGTTTTAAGTAAACTCAATGTCCCTCATCATCGAGTCAATCAAACCTACAAGTAAGACAATGTTGTCTACCTATATCAGCTTTCAAACATGCCCTATTGATTTTCAAATTTTTCTGCGTACCAAAACTGTGGCATGCTTCGAGGGTTTTAGATAACCCACATCTAGTGTGCAAATCAAATAATTAAGTCATCAAAATAGAATTATAGCTAGAATAAACAAAACAACTAACTTCTTAGAGTGTATTTAAAGCTTTAAAATTTTGGAGATAGTTTCAGAACTTTTTTTTTTTTTTTAGTTTTTTTAAGTTAAAATAACATAATCAGTATTAACCAAGAGGCTCCCAGAAAGAATGTGCAAGCAGCTCCTTAAAAACCATCCTCCTAGACAGCAACGCTCCCGTGAAAGACTAGTGGCACAAAGGCTTCCAAGAACTAGTCTCCTGTATTTAACTCCTTAGATCTTTACTTTTCATGCTATTAAAATTAAGCTAATTGCTGTTGTTAAAATTTAAGTTAATTAAGTTAATAAAAAGGTAGGTTAATTAAGTTAATGAAAATCTAAGTTAATTGCTAGTAAATTAAATTAATTAAGTTAGTAAATTAAGTTACTAAAAACCTAAGTTAATTAACTTAAACTAAAATTAAAAAAAGTAGTTAAAAATTTGAAAAAAAAAAAATTAAACCAAAAATAAAATAAATTGAAAAAGTAAAGAAAAAATAAAAAATAAAGAGAAAAAAATAAAAATTAAGCCAAAAAAAAATAAATAAATAAATTGAAAAAAATAATTGAAAAAGGTCATAGAAATAAAAATAAAAAAAAAAATAAAAAAAAATAAAAAAATAAAAAAAAATTGAAAATAAAGTTTTTGATTTTTTTTTATTTTTTTATTTTTTTATTTTTTTTATTTTTTTTTATTTTTTTTTTATTTTTTTTTTATTTTTTTTTTATTTTTTTATTTTTTTTTATTTTTTATTTTTTTTATTTTTTTTTATTTTTTTATTTTTTATTTTTTTATTTTTTTATTTTTTTTTATTTTTTTTATTTTTTTTATTTTTTTTTTATTTTTTTTTATTTTTTTTATTTTTTTTTATTCTTATTTATTTATTAATTTAATTTAAAATTTATTTACTTTTTTTTTACTTCAAATTTCAAAATGCAAAATTATTTTATTATTCATGCTATATTTTTTTATTTATTACGAAATTGAAATTTGAATTTTTTTTTACTTTTCACAAACAACAAAATTTTTTTATTTTTTTTAATTTTTTAATAAAAAAAAAATCACAATTATTTACAACACAAAAAGTTTTTAAAATTTTGATAAATAATTTAAAAACGCTATTCCTTCACTAAGAATCCACGCTTTCAAAAACTTGATACCATTATCCCGGCAACTACGCTAAAATCTGATCTAAGCGTAACCGACATCGCCGATCCTTACTACTTTGGTTTTATCTATTTATAAAACTCTCGCATGCACCTAATCATTTCGTAGAAAATGATAAGTATACTCCCAAGGTCGATCTAAGGAATAATGTATTGGTTTTTAATTTATTATTCAAACTTTTAAAAAACTTAAATTAAATCCTAAACATCCTGGTCACGATATTTTCGGTTTTGTGTTTTTAATCTACTTACATAAAAATAAACATAGATTCAATAAACATTTATGCAAATTTTATCATTTATAATGGTGGAGTATTTATGGATATAATAATTAAGTTAATTATGCTTCGCTCATATTAATTAGGTTATTAAAGATATGAATTGATATTTATTGATTCTCTCTTTTATTTAATACCACCTTTCATGCTAGATATTCTTTGTTAACTAAACAAATCAATTAACACCTACGCGTGGGTTGATAACTAATTTGGTTAATTAAATTAATTCCTTTTTCTAAGAGATTGAAAATGAACTATTTAAATGCCACCTTTCATGTGCTAGACAAATTAAACTTTATTCAAGGTCCAAATTAAACCTAAGAATTTAATTATCCGAGTACTAACTTTCAAGTTTTAAAACCACTACCGAAAAACATGTTGTCAATACATTTTCGCATAATAATTCTATAAAAACTTTTGAAATAGAGCTTCACTCTAACTACCCTATTGTACTCAACAAATAAAAGAGCACTACTCTAAATTAGACCTATAATTAAACCTTAAAATCTAATTTTCAGATTTAAGCTTGTAATGAAAAATAATATATTTCTCTCTAACATTCTTAATATAAAAATCTTGAATAAAAATAAAATCAATTCATTTTAGAGATTTTTACCTATTTAATATTTCTCATAAGCATAACAACGTTATTATTACATCATTTTTATAAACAAATTTAGAAGAGTTAAATTTAATCACGCATAAATTAAATATAACATGTAAGAATAAAAGCATAAAAAAATAACTCAGAAAGAAAATAAAATCCTTACAGAACTTCGATGCTATTCCCTGCTAGTCGAAAACCTCCAAGCCGGAATTTGCACTCCCATTTATTGAATCGAAAAACTAGAAAAATTACAAAAAACATAACTAGTTCTTCCCCAAAAAAGAAGAACTCTAAAACTAAGAGAAATTAACTAAAAACTAAGAAAACTAAAAAAACCTAAAAATCTAAGAAAAAGAGAGAAAGAAAGAAGAGAAGTGTGTTTTGAAGGTGTGTTTTGAAGGAAGGAAGGGTATTTATAGGTGAGGACGGAGAGAAAATGAGTAAAAAAATGTTAAAAAATATTTAAAAATGTAAAAACGCGTATTGAATTGCTGATGTCATTAATGACGTCAAGATGACGTCATTGTGGCGGCCGCACGTGAAAATGGGGCGAAAAGGCGCTGGGCGCGCGGGGGGCCGCTGGCGTAGCGCTGGGCTGGCTGCCGTCGCGCGCCAGCCGGCGTGGAATGCCCGCGCTGATGGGCGCGGGCGCGGACGTACAGCCAACAAGGCGGGCGCCGCGTACGGGCGCCGGGTCAGCGGCCGGGCAATGCGGCGCGATTTCCGTCTTTTGACATTTTTTGACCTTTTCGACCCATTTTGTCCAATTTTTCCATGTTTGTTGACCTTTTTCCCACTTATTTATTAATATATTTGTGATGTATTGCTTCAAGTATTCTCAGTCTTTAAATTGCGTTTTTAAGCCAAAATACCTCGAAAACAATAAAAATACCCGTGATTCCTAAAAGACAAATTTATATAAATATATGATAAAACATATAAATATATGTATTTTTAATCAATTAATGTACATAAAATCATGGTTATTTTAGTGCTTTTTGGGCACTCATCAGTGACGCCCGGGGTGTGGTAGAAGTTGTGCTAGTAAAAGTAGACAAGTTAATATTTCTGATGGATTTCATTATAATAGACATGGAATTGGACCGCAACATTCCTATCATATTTAGTCGTCCATTCTTAGCAACTGAAATGGCACTCATTGATGCACAAAAAGGTGAACGTACAATGAGAGTGCAAGATGAACAAGTAACACTTAAAATTTTTAAAGCATCTAAACCTTATAATGTTGATAATGTTAATGAATGTTTAAGGATATATGTTACTGATCATGATGATAACTTAGAAGAATCTATTGAGTGGCACACACTTAAGACTATTGCACATGATACTGTGAACAATGAAGTAAACTCAGTAAGAAACAATTCTATATGTTTTAAGTTTGGAAGTATAGAATGTATGATTGATATTCTTAATTATGTGATGGAAACTACACCTCCTATATGTATACCTAATGTTTTTGTGGAGAATTTTGAGATATGATCTAAGCTCAAACCATCTATTTAATGGCCACCAAGATTAGACCTCACACCTTTACCCTACCCCCCAATTAAGTGGGCAGGCAGAAGAGTGCAATAGAGGGGTGAAAGGATGCTGCAAATAAATAAATTAGATGAGATATGGTAGAGTGCTTATAAGAATGCAAAATACTACTACAAAAAAAAAAGATATGTAAATATAAGACAATTGGGCACCATGTTTTAAAACTAGAGCATAAAGTATTTTTCAACAATTTGACTCAATGTTTCCAGGCAAACTCAATAGTAAATGGACACAAAGGGATGTACCTTAGGAGTTGATATGCTTGTCTAGTTAAGGATGTTAAGACATTATTTTAATAATATATTTTTTATTTTTTTCTTTTGTAGGTGAATATATATGGAGAGCAATGGCACAACAAGATTGAGCAATTTCAATAACAGATGTGATATGCCGGGATTAAGGGATTTTTCTTTCCTTTTACTTTTTCATATTTATATGTGAAAATTGGGGACAATGTACAATTTAAGTTCAGGGCAAGAAACTTCAATCCTACCTTTGTATTTAGTATGCATTTTCAATTTTTAGGAAAGTGTTTTTTTATTTTTAGTTTGATTTTAATCACAATTTGGGAAGAAATTAATAAAGATATGGAAACTAAATGCATGCGTTCTTAATATGAAATGTATGAAACCAATGATATATTTGTTGTCATGACTAGGATAAGGAATGTAACATACTCGTTAAGATACTTACATTAATCTTGTGATATGCTTGCTAGTTTGTTTGGATTGATTTAAATTTTTATGCATATGTTCATGATAAATTTTGGTGTTCTTATTGAAAGAAAATTTATGGTGAGTTATGCAATTTTATGAGATTGACCAAATTTTAGAATCTATATGATCATCCATTGAGGCAAAATCCTAAATATTGTTTAGCATAAGAATTGATTTAGGCCTTATTTGGATTGATTGAGCCTTTTAAGCTAACCATTTGAGCCTAAAAAAGAATCTTTCATATATTTAAGCCACATTTTATGCTCAATTGTAGTTAAAAAATATGTGGAATAAAAGAATATGAAAACAATGATAAGATAGGGTGCAATAAAATATCAAGTAAAAGTTCAATTGTAGTTAAAAGTGCAAGATGAATAAAAAGAAAGTTAAGGTATGGAAAGAGCCTAAATATCTTCATTTATAGACCCCTACGTAAGACTTACATTACTTGCATGAAAATCCCTTATTGATATTTAGCTAAGTGCATATTTATATTAGTCGAGAGGGATGTGAAAAATAGACTTATGAGGCTTGTTCTAAGATTTAATTTTTTACCATGGTCATATAGGTTGATTTCATATGTGCATTGGATGATATTATGTGAAAAAAACACACATAAATCAATTCATTAAAAGCCTTGCATACCCTTGTATTGATGGAACGTTGATTGATGGATATGTGAATCTCGTTGTATAGAACTATATGACTATTGAAGGGGCTAATTTTTGCTAAATATGCATGTATTAATATATATATATATATATGAATATACTACTCATGTCATTCTTGTAGTTAGACTTGGCTTTACATAAATAAAAACAAAGAGCTAAGTTTGGGGATCAATGACTCTATTAAAGGTAGTCATCAATGCACTTTTCTACTTTTTTATTCATTTTATTCAATAAGTAGTCATCTTGGGGTTAAAAATTTTAAAATATGAATTTTTTACAGAAAAAAGGGATGCAAATATATGTTTTGAGAATTTTTTAGAATTTTTATTAATTTTTTAATGAAAGAATAATTAGAAGACGCAACGTGGATGTCATGCAAAAAAAAGGACCAATCATAGTGCACCATATGTTCCAAATGATTCAGGCCTTGCCACATGTTAGCACCGCATTGATTTCAAGCTTTGCTACTTGGTCAATGGGCATTCCATGCATTATCACATGATTTGTTCATTTTTTCCACCGAGGCACCTCAAAATCTATATAATGAATCATAGTGCCACATGGCACTAACTCAACATGCATTGACCCCTACCAGTCCACCTTTCTACACGTCATATGTTGATTCATCCACTAATTTCCCTAAGCCTCATGTCATATTCCTATTGAATAGCATTTTTAATTTTCCCTTTTTTCATCTCAACCCTAGATTTGAAGCAAATTTGATGCTCTATATTCCATATAAGCCTAATTTAACCCCTAATTTCCCCATAAACCTTACAGAGCCAAAATTAACATCTTTTTGTTTTATCTTTTTTAAGGGCTAAGAAGAGAAAATAATTTAAAAGGAGATACAATTTTGGTAGAGATTCAAGAGTAGATTGATACTATAGTTCAAGAGATTGATTGTATTTATTCTTCTCCCTTTTTTATCAATTTTTATGTCTTTCTTCATGAAATATATGAGATTTATGAACAAAATCATGTCTAGCTAATTTATTAATATAGGAGTCTTATGAACCCAATTTTCTAGATGTGAATATCTAATATTTTATCTTAATTATGATTTTAATTTAATTATATTATTTAATCTAATTGTTTTGCTATTAATTGTTTAGTCAACAATTGATCTGTAAAAACAATTAAATGGATTTGAGAAAATTATTTAATTGTTTATCTTATGTATGTGATCCCTAATTGATAAACTTAATAAGTACTATGTAATTTAAAAGACATGATAGTGTGATTAGGTTAATTACTATATAGTATGCAGTTTACTTGAGAGGGGAATACATGCTAAGTTAGATTTAATTGATCATGTAATTGATTGGTAATTATATTGGGGGCATTTTAGTTATTCACATGTTTAGAAAATTGGGAGATTAAGTGTTCTTATATATTTTCTCATATATTTTCTTAGCTATCAATTCCAAGTTAATCAATTATTGTTATTTATTTTTAGTTCTTTTAATTTTGCTTTCTTAAAACATAAAAGCACAAAAAATTTACTTTTACTTTTTAGTTTCAAAATTAGTTTCTAATAACATAATTTCTGTGAGAATTGTTTTTTCTTATCATTATATTACTTGTTGCGGTATGTATACTTGCTTATTCATTGTACACATTTCATGTTAGTTGCCTCCAAATAGTTTACTTAATCAACAATATCAATCTACATCATAGATTCCATTGTTTCATCACTAAAATAAGTTGAATTATTTTCTAATGAATTTATTTCATTGTTCATAGCATTGTTTATCAAGGTCTTGAATGTGGGTGGTTCAATAGATTTACTTAAATAATCATCATGAATATGTATACCTAAGTGATTGTCATGGTGTTTAATAGCATGTATGTTCACAGAATTAACAAGCACATATTCTAAAACATCACTAAGGCACATGTTATGAAGCAGATCATTTTCTTATTCATCAGTAACATCTATCTTAAAACAATCATTAATATTATCAATATTAGGAAATTTAATTACTTTAAAATGGTTAAAATTTACTTGTTCATCTTATACTTTCATTATAAGCTCACCTTTTTGTACATGGATGGGTGCTCTTCTATTTGCTATGAATGGATGACCGAGTATGATAGGAATGACACAGTCCTCCTCAATGTCTAGTACAATGAAATCTACTAGGAAGATGAACTTGTCCAATTTTACTAACACATCTTCTAGCATGTTAATAAAGTGGGTTTTACTTCACCAACATCCAATCTCTTAAGAAATGATAGTGGCTTAAGGTTAATGCTTGTACCTTAGTCACATAATGACTTACCAAAATGTATATTCCTAATTGTGCAAGGGATGCCAAAGCTACCTGAATCTTTAAGTTTTTGTGGTAATTTTCTCTCAAGGATACCACTACAACCTTCAATTAAAGTTATTATCTTATTATCTCTAGGCCTATTTTTATTAGGTTGTATGCCCTTAATGAAATTGGCGTATGAAAGCATTAGTTCGAGTGCATCTACAAATTGTATGTTTATGTGCAACTTCTTGAAGACATCTAGAAATTTTGAAAACTAATTGTCTAATTTTTATTTCTAGAGTCTTTTAAGGAAGGGGATAGTGGGTTTGTAGAGGTTACTCTTCTTTGGGTGAATTATTTATTTTTCAGTACTTTATTTGTCCAATTTACTACTCCTCAAGGATATTGATTTAAAATGCCCATTACCTTCTCTTTTTTGGATTAAATTTTGTGTTTCTTGGAAGGCTACCTTTAGGCCTCTGACTTATGGTTTAGGCCAGTTGCCCCATTTGAATCTCCAAATTTTGAATAGATGTGCCATGAGTGGACTCAATGCGATCCATTTTTGTATTTACGAAATGGATAAAGTCTTTCACCATTCCTATTAAAGCACTTGTGTTTTCCTCACTAAGTGGCCTCTTCTCCAAGGCTTACTATTGTTGAGATTGTCGAAAACTTGATGGTGGGAAGGATTGATCATTGACTTGATCACCACCTTGGTTGTTGTTATTTTTCCATGAGAAATTTGGGTGGTTTACCTATCCTGGGTTGTATGTGTTTGAGTATGGGTTTTCTTGGTGGTTTAGATTGTTGACATAGTTTAGTATTTCATGATGGTCCCATATACCTTAGTAGAATGAGGTCCATTGCAATAGCCATACACCATGAATAGGTTTGTTACCATATTTACCCCCACACTATCTAACTTTTTAGCTAACACTAACAGTTTAACATTTGTTAGAAATTGTAATTCTACTATAGTGTCTACATCTACTACTCCAGCCACTCTCTTTGGGTTTACCCTCTCCAGAGGCCATTGGAAATTGTAAGATTCCATCTTATCAACATGAAGGAATCTACTAGTATGTAGGTCATGCAAGTAATACAATATACCTAAGTACAAATATTAATCCCATAGGGAGTTGGATGACTTATAGTCGAGTACCAATATAATTATTGCGAGCACTATTTGGGCAATATAAATTTATAAAAAAAATGACAACTAATTTTAAATCGTAAAACTAAACAACACAAAGCTATATGAGAAAAAGATATAGGAATATTCAATCCCTTAATTTCCTAACATGTGAATCACTAAAATTCCCTCTAATATAATTATCAATCAATTATATAATCAATTGGATCTAACCTAGCATGTATTTCTCTCTCAAGTACACTACACATCATATAGTAATTAACCTAATTACATTCCCATGTCAATTAGATTACATACTACTCATTAAGTTCATTAATTATAGATCACACACATAAGAATCATACATCTCTGCCTAGAAACCATGCATGTTATTTAAATAAGACAAACAATTAAATAATTATCTCAAATCTATTTATTTAATTGACTATATAGATAAATTGTGGGCCAAAAAATTAATAGCTTAAGAATCAGATTAAATAATATAACTGAATTGAAATAACAATCAGGGTAACACATTATATCATCTTATGTAGAAAATTGGATTCATATGACCTTAGATTAATAAATTTGCTAGACGTAATTATTTCCTTAAATCTAAAATTTTTCATAAAGAAAAAAAATATAATCAATAAAGAAAAAAGAAGAGATATACTATCTTTTAATTTGTAGCACTAATCTTCCCTTAAATCCTTCACAAAGTTACATCTCCTTTATTCTCCTCTTGGACTTTTTCTCTTCTTCTCTCTTTTCTTGGAAATTTCTAGGTTTTTTTCTTAATTGTTTGTTGTTTATGATCTTCCTACGGTGTTTTATAGGCTAAAATTAATCCTTATTAGATTAGAATTATTACTTTTATCCAAGGGCTAAGATTGAAAGTTGGAATTCAATTTAAGACTGATGCATTAAAAATTCTTGCAACTCGATCACTCTTGTGATGAACCCTCGATCGATCTACTCTTTTGTCAATCAATTGAGTGATAAACTTTCGATCGATCTATACATGTCTAGATTGATCTACTCCCTTGTGATTTTGTATTTGTCCTAATGTTTGCTCATTTTTGATCCATTTGATATCTAGTCACCTACATTTGCATATTATACAAAAATTAAGCTTATTCCTGATATATAAGAAAAACCAAGGCAAATAAGTGGTTTAAAAGTAACCAAATAGTTCAACTTTTGTAAATAAATCTACTTTCTCAAAGTTATTAGTAGAAAATTGGGTTAATAAGACACCTAAATTGCTAAATTAGCTAGACATAATTAAGTTCATAAAGCTCAGAATTTTCATAAAGAAAGACATAAAAATTGATAAAGAAAGGAGAAGAAAAAAAAGATACGCTTAATGTCCTGATTTGTAGCACTAATCTTCTCTTGAATTCTTCATAAAATTGTGTCTGCTTTAATCTTCTATTGAACTTTTTCTATATTTTCTCTCTTCTTAGCAACTGTTATAGGATTTTATTTCTAATTGTATTTGATTTATGCCTCATTAGGGTTAATTCATAAGAAGAAAAATCTAATATGAGCCGTTGGATCAACTCCTAAAAGATCCAAGGGTTGAGGATGAAAGTAGGATTAAAAATGGATTACTTTTGCCAAAATTTGACAAAAAAAAGCATTGGGGCATAGAAAGTTGTGCATTGGGGCATGGTGCTTGCTAATCACCAAAGGAAAAAAGCATGTTGTAGTACCAAGTTTTTCCCATTGCGGCATGGACTAATTTTTCCTTATTTTGTCTCGTTTTCACTTCATTTGCCATTGTTCCACCTATGTTGAAATAAAGAAACAAAAATTAAGATTTTCATGATATTTAATACAAAAAGGTAAATAGTTGGTTTAGAGATGGCTAAATAACTCTACTTTCATAGAGTTATCACACTCTCAAACTTAACTCTTTGTTTGTCCCTAAGCAAAGCCAAATCTTACTAAATTAACTTGATATGGGCATCACATTCATAAACAAATGTCAATTGACACATGCATGATAAAGAGGTTCACATATCCATAAATCAACATTCCATGATGTCATCCAATGTACTCATTAAATCAACTTATTTGAGCATGCTAATCAACTAAAGCTTAGAACAATTTTTTAAGTCTATTTTTCACACCCTCCTCCACTAATGTAAATTATGCTTTTAACAAAAGGTCAAAGGGCTTCGTATGCTTGTAATTTAAGGATTATGTGGGGTTAGATACATGGAGACATTTAGGTTTTTTTCCACAACTTAGCTTTCTTTTTATTCATTAGGCAAGCTTAATTCCCCATGATCTATTACTTGATATTCTAGTGCACCCTATCTTTCCATTTTTCATTTTTTTATTCCACATCCTTTTTAAAACTTCACAACAACCCTAAACTTATCTTTAATTTTATTATTTTTATTTCCTTTTTTTTTATAGGGATAATTGTGTTGTGATTTTTTTCCTTATTTTTTATTTTTCAAAATTGGGTTCATTACATTTCACCTCACTCTATAGCATATCACATGATTTCATTTTTCATACAAGCTAATAGTGTAATGGTAAAGGTAATGCTTATTGGCTAGGCTTAACATGTGGCTTAAAGATATGAATGGTTCTTAGTTAGGCTTAAATGGATGACTAAGAATATTAACAATGGTTAGCATAAGAGGCTCAATCGATCCGACTAAGGCCTAAATAATTTGTCAAGCTAACTACTATTTAAGATTTTTCCTTAAGGGATGATCAAATAGATTATAAATATGGTAGATTCCATTGACTAGTATAACTCACCCTAAATTTTCTCCCAATAAGAACACCAAAATCAATCATGACCATGTGCCTAAATATAAATCAAACCAATCAAAACTATCAAGCATATCACATGATTAATGTATCTTAATAAGCAAGTTACATTTCTTATCCTAGTCAAGATAACTAATTCTATCATTGGGTTCATATGTTTCATATAAAGCATACTTGGTTTTAGTTTCCATGTTTCATGAATTTCTACCCAAACTATGATTAAACACATCCTAAAAAATATAAAATAGCTACTAAATACTAAAGTAGAAAATGGTGTTACCTAGGCCATAATTGAGTTGCAAATTATCCTCAGTGTGCACATATGAATATGAAAGAATGAAAGGAAAGAAAACACCTTTAGCCTTGGCACACCACCTTCTATCACCAAAATTGTCCAATTTTGTTATGCCATTGCTCTCCACATTTATTCACCTATAAAATAAATAAATATAACTAAAATAAAATTGGGTTACTTCCCAACAAGTTCCATGTTTAACGTCTTTGGCTAGATGGTCATAAGGGTTTGGAGAATTGGGAAAAATCTTTGATGAATCTACAATAAAAACCTACATACCCAAGAAAACTTATCATTTCTTGTACACTGGAAGGTGGTGGCAGCTTCTCTACCACCTCTATCTTAGCTCTATCCACTCAATACCCTTAGTCGAGAATTTGTGGCCCAAGTTGATACCCTCTTGTACCATGAAGTGACACTTCTACCCATTTAAAACCAAGTTGGTTTCTTCACATCTTTGTAGCATTAGGGATAGATAGTGTAGAAACTCACAAAATATGCCCCAAAAGACCAAAATGTCATCCATAAAGATTTCTAAATGCTTTTACATTATGTATAAGAAAATAACCATCATACAATAATGAAATTTTGTATGTGAATTTCATAACCCAAATGGCATTCTCTTCAAAGCTAAAGTTCCATAAAGACGTGTCAAGGTGGTATTTTCTTAGTCTTTGGATGCCATGACCATCTGATTATAACCAGAGTACCCATCTAGAAGGAAAAAGAAGAAATGCCTAGCTAGTCCCTTAGGCATTTCACCCATGAATGGGAGAGGAAAATGGTCCTTCCTTATAGATATTTTCACTTTACAAAAATCCTTCCACACTCTCTGACTTATGATTGTCCTAGTATGTATTAACTTATTTGACAAATTTTCCACTACAGTTATCCCTTCTTTCTTTAGTACAAATTGAACTAGACTTACCTACTCACTGTCTAGTATTGTGTAAATGATACCTATGTCCAAACACATAACAACTTATTTCTTTACCACCTCTTTCATAATGGGGCTTAACTAGCGTTATACATCCTTGGTGGGTTTAGCTCCATCCTCTAACAAAATCTTGTTTGTGCATATGGATGGACTTATTCCTTTGATGTTAGTAATAGACCAACCTATAGCTCTCTTGAATTTCCTTAGCACATTTAATAGTACGTGTCTCTTCTTATTCCATATTTAAACTAGTAGAGATTATGACTGGCAGTGTCTCTCTCTCTCACCCAAAAATGTATAATATAGATGGTTTGGTAAAGGTTTGAGGTCTAAATTGGATGGCTCCTCAATAGATGGTTTGAGCCTAGAACTTTTCTCAAGATGCTCCATATATAACTATGATAGATACACAAATGGGAGGTGTAGTCTGCAAAAAGTTCACACAACTAATAATATCAACTTCCATAATAGATTCCTCAGTTCTAGAATTAAAATAGGTTGAGCAATTATCTGATGAATTTGTTTCATTGTTCATAGCATCATGTGTAACAGTCTTGAGTATCTACAGGTTAACATGTTTTTGTTAATTTCAACATTAGTATGTCTGCCTATATGAATGTCATGGTATTCACCAGCATGTATGTTCATAGAATTAACAAGCACATATTATAAAGCACCACTAAGGCACATGTTATAAAGAACACCATTAACTAAGTTATCTTTAACATCTATCATAAAGTAATCATTAGCATTATCCATATCAGAAAAATTATTTGCACTAAAAACTTTAAATGTTACCTACTCATCCTGCACTCTCATTGTAAACTTACCTTTATGTACATCAATGATTGCTCTTCTGATTGATAAGAATAGATGACTAAGAATGATAAGAATGTCAATATCATCATCCATGTCTAATACAATAAAATCTATCAAAAAGGTGAATTTTCTACTTTCACTGACACATCTTCTACCAGTACCTAGGGTCATTTGATTGACCTACCTACCATTTGTAATATTATTGATGTAGGTTTGGCTTTACCAACCTCCAATCTCTTGAAAACCAATAATGGCATGAGGTTAATGCTAGCACCTAAGCCATAGAGTGCATTGCCAAAGTGTATGCTCCCAATAATGCAAGCGATGTCAAAACTACCAAGATATTTTAGTCTTTGAAGTAGTTTTCTATGAACAGTTGCATTACAACCTTTAATCATGGTTAATATCTCATGATCTCTAAGCCTCCTTTTCTTAGACAGTATGTTCTTCATGTATTTTGCAGATGAAGGCATCTATACAAGTGCATCTGCAAATGGTATATTGATGTACAACATCTTAAAGATATCCAAGAATTTGGAAAACTACTTGTCTAACTTTTGTCTTTACAGTCTATAAAGGAATGGTATATTGAGTTTGTAGAGGTTACTCTTCTTCGGTTTAATACCTTCCTTTTCAATACTCTATGTCCATTTTTTCCTCCTCATCTTTTTGAGCTTCATGTTTCTCCTCTAAAATTTTACCACTACTCAAGGCTATTACTTTATAAGTAATGCCCTTATCTTTTCCTTTTAGGTTTACTTCTGTGTAACTTGTAAGGTTACCTTAAGGCCTTTGATTTATGGGTTAGGCAAGTTACCCCATTTGGATCTCTGAATTCTTAATATAAGCCTTATGAGTGAACTCTAGGAGATCCACTTTTATATTTATTAAATGGATGAAGTCTTTGATCATGCCTATTAAGGCACTTTTGTTGTCCTCACTAGGTGGCTTCTTCTCTTGGGCTTGTGATTATTGTGGTTGCTAGAAACCTGATGGTGGGAAGGGTTGATGATTGAATTGATTACTACCTTGATTATTGTTATTGTTCCAAGAGAAATTTGGGTGGTTTTTCCATCATAGATTGTATGTGTTTGAGTATTGATTTCCTTTGTGGTTTTGATTTTTGACATAATTTAGTGCTTCAGGAAGGTTCTCGCATGCCTCAATAGAATGAGGTCCATTGCAATAATAACAAACCATGAATCTACTTTGTAACATATTTATTCCCACAGGGCCACCATCTAATTTCTTAGGTAAACCTAACATCAAATGCTACTCCAACCACACTTTTTTGGTTAAGCAATTCTACATGCCATTGGAAATTATTGGATGCCATCTTATCAAGTAATGCTAAAGATTCCTTTTCAATTTTACTCATCAAAAATCCCCTTAGATGCCACACCAATTATGGTCCTTTGCTACCCTATTAACCCATTATATAATGCTTTCACTGCAACCAAATGGGAAGACCATGGTATGAGCATCTTCCCAATAGCTCTTTGAAGCATTCCCAAGCTTTATAAAATGATTCCCATCAAATTGCTAAAAATATGTGTTGTCATTTCTAAGTTAAGCTTTCTTTGAAGATGGGAAGTAATTTGTTAGGAATGTCTGAGCCAATTGGTCCCATGTAGTGATTGACCTAGTAGATAAAGATTGTAACCAAGCCTTAACTATATTACTTAGTGAGAAAGGAAATAGGTGAAGGTGAATTGCATCATCTACCAGAAACCATTCATCTTTAAGGTGTCACAGATCTCCAAAAATGAAGCCAAGTAAAAATTATGGTCATCGTTGACTTACTGATGACTCTATGAAAGTAGAGTCATCAATGCACTATTTTTTATTAATGTTTTCCTATTTTATTCAATAAGTAATATTTTTGGGGTTAAAAGTATTAAAATATGAACTTTTTAGTAAAAAGAGGAGAAAATATATTTTTTGGGAATTGTTTTGGATTTTTATGAATTTTTAATGCAGGACAAATTAAAAGATGCCACATGGATGACACATAAGTAGATGAGCTGATCAGGCATGCCATGTGGATGCCACATAAGCAAAGAGGCCCAATCTTGCAAGCACACATGTATTGTATGACGTAGGACTATGCTATATGTTAGCATGACGTTGATGACTCTATGAAAATAGAGTCATTAGTGCACTTTTTTACTTAATATTTACTTCTTTTATTTCATAAATAGCATTTTTATGACAAAAAAAATTAAAATATAAACTTTTCAGTGAAAAGAGGTGAAAATATAATTTTTGGAATTTTTTGGGTTTTTTCTAGAATTTTTATGGATTTTTAACGTAGGAGCAATCAGGAGCTACCATGTGGCATACCACACAAGTAGAGGAGCTGACTAGGCAAGCCACTCAGAAGACATGTAAGCACGAAGAGCAAATCATGTCATGTCATATGTGAGGAGGACGAAACACGGGCCATGTGTTAGCACGACGTTCAATCTGAGTTTAGAAATTGGTCAACGTGCCATGCCACGGGTCACCACACCATTACTCCAAGTGTTCCACCCATGCACCACAGATCTGTTCCCATGAATCATGTCACACCACGTGTCCCTCCCTGATTCGCCCAATGAATTATGATGCCACATGTCAAGTTGTGATTGGCTAAAATTGTCAATTTTCCTTGTCTTGATTGTAGCCCTTGATCTGAAGTTGATCGAACGGTTTAGATCACACTTGAGCATTTTTTAAGCCCCTAATCACTCCATAAACCTCAATTGGCCTCCATTAGCATAATTTTGGAAAGTTTTTAGAGCTAAAAAGAAAGAAAAATACATGAAAATTCAAGAGACGACACAATTTTGGTAGAGATTCAAGAGAGAATTAATTTTACAATTCAAGAGATTGATTTTTTTTTCTATTACTCTTTTCTTTATCAATTTTGTCTTTCTTTATAAAAAATATGAGTTTTATGAACACAATTATGTGTAATTAATTTATTAATCTAGGGATCTTATGAACCCAATTTTCACCATGTGATGATCTAAAATTTTACCTGAATTATAATTATAATTTAATTATATTATTTAATTTGATTTGTATGCTATTAATTGTTTGGCCAAAAATTTATCTATTGAGGCAACTAAATAGATTTGAGAGAATTATTTAATTGTTTGTCTTGATTAAATAACATGCATAGTTTCTAGGCAAAGATGTATGATTCTTGTGTATGTGATCTATAATTGATGAACTTAATGAGTAATATGCAATTTAATTGGCATGGGAGTGTGATTAAATTAATTACTATATGGTGTGTAGTTTACTTGAGAGAAGAATAAATGCTAGATTAGATTCAATTGACCATGTAATTAATTGATAATTATATTGGGGGTAATTTAGCAATTTGTATA
Organism: Hippophae gyantsensis; assembly: GCA_030763125.1. Lineage (NCBI taxonomy): Eukaryota > Viridiplantae > Streptophyta > Magnoliopsida > Rosales > Elaeagnaceae > Hippophae > Hippophae gyantsensis. The sequence goes on along the minus strand of CM061029.1, from coordinate 26,627,648 downwards.
TTTTGAAAATTGGGAGATTAAATATTCCTAAATATTTTCTCATATATCTTTTTTGTCACAAAATCTGATTTAATTAATTATTGTTATTTACTTTTAGTTATTTTAATTTTGTTTCCTTAAAATATAAAAGCACAAAAAAATTGATTTTTAATTTTTTTAAAATTTTTAAAATTAATTTGTAATAAAATAATCTTCGTGGGAACGATATTTTCTTATCATTATATTACTTGTTGCGGTACGTATACTTGTATATTAATTGCACACACAATTTGTGTGACGATCAAGTTTTTGGCATCGTTGCCGAGGATTATTAATATTATAAATTAATTTTTTTTTATTTTAGATATTTTTTAATTTATTTTTATTTAGTTTAATTTTAATTTACTTATTTTTTCCTCACTTATTTATTTTAGTTAATTTATTTTATTTATTTTTTAACTTTAATTTATTTATTTAGTTGATTATTTTTATTATTATTTATTTTTCATTTAGACATATCATTTAGTGTTATTAGAAGCATAATGTAGAAAATGTCTAGCAATAATTATCCATGGTCAATGAATGAGATAATAGCCACAAAAAGAGTAGGTGGAATTCATGAGATAAGTGATATCATGACATTTACAACTCAAGTGTCCTCTTTGGTAAAATCTTTTGATGGTTCAAAATTCACCAACAAGTATAAACCAGGTCCAAGATTCAATGGTGTCTTGTGTGTTTTGTGATGGAACTCATTTGTTTGATAATTATCCACATAATCCTGAATCGGTCTTCTATATGGGTAATGTGAATCAAAACAATAATTCATACTCAAACAAAAACACATATAACCTAGGATGGAGGCAACATCCAAATTTCTCTTGGAAATACAACAATCAAGGTGATAATCAACTCAACCATCAATCATTTCCACCACCTAGTTTCCAATAACCACAACAATTACAAGCCCAAGAAAAGAAGCCAACTACTGAAGACAATAGAAATGCCTTAATAGGGATGATGAAATACTTCATCCAATCATATAATACAAAAGTATCAACTCAAGAGGCTTCAATTCGAAATTTGGAGAATCAAATGGGACAACTTGCTCAAGTTATAAGCCAAATGCCTCAAGATAACCTTCAAAGTGACACAATTGTAAACCCAAGAAGAGAAGGTGAGGACCATCGTAAATCATTAACCTTAAGGAGTAGTAAAAATTTAGAGCAGGAAGATGAGACTCAAAAGGATAAGGAGGACTATGAGACTAAAAAGGATAAGGAGGAACTAAAAACTAAAAAGGATAAGGAGGACTATGAGACTAAAAAGGATAAGGAGGAATTAGAGGATAAATAGAGTAATGGAAAGGAAATAATTCAACCAAAAAAGAGCAACCTCTACAAACCTACTATTCCTTTCCCTCAAAGACTGCAAAAGCAAAAGGCAGATACGTAGTTTTCAAAATTTATTGAAGTATTCAAGAAGTTGCACATAAACATAACATGTGCAAATGCACTTGAACATATGCCTTCCTATGCCAAATTCTGAAGGACATCTTGTTTTAGAAAAGGAGACTTGGAGATAATGAAATAATAACCTTAATTGAAGGTTATAATGTCATCCTTGTTAGAAAATTACCCCAAAAGTTGAAAGATCCAGGTAGTTTTGACATTCCTTATAAAATTGAGAACATCCACTTTGAGAAAGCATTATGTGACTTGGGTTCTAGCATTAACCTTATGCCATTATTGGTCTTCAAAAGATTAGGGGTTACTAAATTCAAACCCACTTTAGTAATGTTACAAATGACAGATAGATCAATTAAGAGACCTCGGGGTGTGGTAGAATATTTGCTAGTAAAAGTAGACAAATTCATCTTTTCAGCATACTTCATTATGCTAGACATGGAAAAGGACCGTGATATTCCTATCATACTTGGTCGTCCATTCTTAGCAACTGGAAGGGAACTCATTGATGTATAAAAAGGTGAACTTACAATAAGAATGCAAGATGAACTAGTAATGTTAAAAGTTTTTAAAGCATTTGAACCCCTTGACATTGATAGTGCTAATGAATGCTTAAGAATAAATGTTACTGAATGTGGGGACAACTTAAAAGAATTTGTTGAGTCACCCACACCTAAGAATGCTACACATGATGCTATGAACAAGGACATAAACTCACCAGAAAACAACTCAACCTATTTTAACTTTGAAAGTCCATCATAGGTTGATATTGTGGACTGTGTGAACTTTTTAGAGGACGCATCTCTCATGTATGTATCAAAGGAAATAATGGAAAATTTTGAGATAGGATCTAAACTCAAACCATCAATTGAAGAGCCACCAAGTTTAGACCTCGTACTTCTACCCTCCTATCCTCAATCAAGTATGAAAGTGAAAGTGTCCAATGGAGAGGTGAAAAGCTATTAGAAATACATAAATTGGATGAGTTACAGTGGAGTGCTTATAAGAATGCCAAGAAGTTCAAAAGGAAAAAAAATGGCATGAGAAGATAATTAAGCACCGTGTTTGCGAGCCAAAACATAAAGTATTATTGAACAAATCAAGACTCAAGCTGTTTCTAGGAAAACTCAAAAGTAAATGGATACAAAGGGATGTGCCTTAGGACTTAATAGGATTGTCTAGTCAAGGATGTTAAACGTGATGCTGGTTTGGAGATAACCCAACATTATTTTACTTAATATTTTTATTTTTTTTGTTTTGTAGGTGAATAAATGTGGAGAACAATGGCACAACAAGAATGAGCATTACAGTGATAGATGTGGTGTGCCATGATTAAAGGAGTTTTCTTTTCTATTACTTTTTCATATTTATAGGTGCACATTGGGGACAATGTGTAATTTAAGTTTGGGAGAGGGAACTTCATTCTTTATATTAGTATTTAGTATGCATTTTAAATTTTTAGGGAATTGTTTTTAATTTTTAGGTTGTTTTTAATCATGATTTGGGTAGAAATTGATAAATATATGAAAACTAAATGCATGCATGCTTGATATGAAACATATGAACTCAATGATAAAAATTGGTTCTCATGATTAGGATAAGGAATGTAACATATTTGTTAAGATATTTACATTAATCATGTGATATGCTTGCTAGTTTTGATTGAATTGATTCAACTTTTATTCATATGCTCATGATTGATTTTGGTGTGCTTATTGAGAGAAAATTTGTAGTGAGTTATGCGAGTCAATTAGATCTACCAAGTTTTAGAATCTATTTGATCATCCCTTGAGGCAAAATCCTAAATATTATTTAGCAAGAGAAATGATATAAGCCTTATTTGGATCGATTGAGCCTTTCAAGCTAACCATTGTTAATATCGTTAGTCACCTATTTGAGCCTAACAAAGAACCATTCATATCTTTATGGCACATTTAATGCCTAACTAATAAGCATTACTTTTATCCTTACACCTTTAGCTTGTATGAAAAGAAAAAATTGCAATAATGTGTTATGCTATAGAGTAAGGTGAAGTGTAATGCACCCTATAAAAAAAGAAGAATAAAATTTCACAACACAATTATCCCTCTACAGAAAAAGAAAATAGAATTGAAAATAAGTTTGGGGGTGTTGTGAAGTTACAAAAGAGAGAGAGAGAGAGAGATAGAAAAGAGATGTGGAATAAAAAAATATGAAAAGAATGTCAAAAGAGGGTGCACTAAATTATCAAGCAAAAGCTCAATTGCAGTTAAAAAGTGCATAATGAAAAAAAGAAACTAAGGTGTGGAAAGAGCCTAAAATGTCTTCATTTATCCACCCAACACCTAAGCCTTACATTACAACCATGTAAACTCCTTATTGATCTTAAGCTAAGTGCATATTGATATTAGTGGATAGAGATGTGAAAAATAGACTTATGAGACTTGTTCTAAGATTGAATTGATTAGCCTGCTCATATAGGTTGATTTCATGAGTGCATTGGATTATATCATGTGTAGTACACACACAAATCGATTTTTCAAAAACCTTGCATATCCTTGTTTTGATGGAACATTTATTAATGAATATGTAAACCTCTTTATCATAGACTTGTACGAATTTTGAGAGGGATAATTTTCGTGAATTATGCATGTTAGTAGAAGTATATTTATGAATATACTACCCAAGTTATTTTATTTAGTTATACTTAGCTTTACTTGAGGACAAGCAAAGATTTAAGTTTGGGAGTGTGATGACTCTATGAAAATAGAGTCATTAGCGCACTTTTTTACTTAATATTTATTAGTTTTATTTAATAAATAGTATTTTTATGGCCACAAAATTAAAATATAAACTTTTTAGTGAAAAAGGGTGAAAATATAATTTTTGGAATTTTTAATGCAGGACCAATTAGGAGCTTCCACGTGGCATGCCACATAAGCAGAGGAGCTGACTGGGCAAGCCACTCAAACGATATGCAAGCATGGAGAGCAAATCACATCGCGTCGCATGTGAGGAGGATGAAACACATGCCACAGGTTAGCACGACGTTCAATCCTTGTTCAAAATCAGTCAACGCACCATGCCACATGTCACCATGCCATTGCTCTGCGTATTCCACCCGTGGGCCACGCCATCTGTTCCTGTGAATCATGTTGCGCCACGTGTTGCTGACTCGGTAAACATTGACTCTGACTAGTCTCCTCTACCACATGTCGCTCCTTGATTCGCCTAATGAATTTCTTATGCCACGTGTCATGCTGTGATTGGCTAAAACTATTAGTTTTGCTTGTCTTGATCGTAGCCCTTTATCTGAAGATGATCAGATGGTCCAGATCACATCGAGCTTTATTTATGCCCCTAATCACTCCATAAACCTGAATTGGCCTCCATTAGCATAATTTTGGTCAGTTTTTAGAGCTAAAAAGAGAGAAAAATACAAAAATATTCAAGAGACGACACAATTTTGGTGGATATTTAAGAGAAGATTAATTCTACAATTCAAGAGATTGATTTTTTTCTCTTTATCAATTTTGTCTTTCTTTATGAAAAGAATGAGCTTTATGAACACAATTATGTGTAATTAATTTATTAATCTAGGGATCTTATGAACCCAATTTTCACCATGTGATGATCTAAAATTTTACCCTAATTATAATTTAATTATATTATTTAATTTGATTTTTATGCTATTAATTTTTTGGCCAACAATTTATCTATTGAGGCAATTACATAGATTTGAGAGAATTATTTAATTGTTTGTCTTGATTAAATAACATGCATAGTTTCTAGGCAGAGACATATGATTCTTATGTATGTGATCCATAATTGATGAACTTAATGAGTAGTATACTATTTAATTGGAAAGAGAGTGTGATTAAATTAATTACTATATGGTGTATAATTTACTTGAGATAGGAATACATGCTAGATTAGATTCAATTGATCATGTAATTAATTGATAATTATATTAGAGAGATTTTAGCGATTTGCATGTTTAGAAATTTGGGGGATTAAGTATTCCTAGATATTTTCTCATATATCTTATTAGTCACAAAATCTGATTTAATTAATTATTGCTGTTTACTTTTAGTTATTTTAATTTTGTTTCCTTAAAATATAAAAGCACAAAAAATTTAATTTTTAATTTTTTTTAAGTTTTTAAAATTAGTTTCTAATAAAATAATCTCCATGGGAATGATTTTTTCTTATCATTATATTACTTGTTGCGGTACGTATACTTGCATATTCATTTCACACATAATTTGTGTGGTGATCAGACATTCATTCCGATTTTCATCATGCTATCAAAGGGCATGCCATGCATCATCACCTGATTTGTCCATTCCTTCCATAGATGCACCATGCAATTCATAATTGCAAATCACATTATGCCATATGGCATTGACTCAGTCACATTGATCATGACCAATCCACCCATGCCATGCATCGGGTGCTAATTTTCCTTGTAAATCTCTCGTGCCATATGTAACGTTTATATTGGGTAGCACTGTTAACTTTCCTTTTTGTATCAATCCTTGATCTAAAGTTGATATTATGATCTATATTCCACCTAAGCCTAATTTAAGCTCCTAATTATTCCATAAGCCTAAATGAGAAAAAAATTACATATTTTTAATCAATTTTTGGAGCCAAGAAGAGAGAAAAATACAGAAAGAATTCAAAAGGAGATAATTTTGGGGAGATTCAAGAGGATATTAGTACTACAATTCAATAGATTAATTTTATTTATTCCTATTTTCCTTTCTTTATCTATTTTTATATCTTTCTTTATAAAAAAATGAGTTTTATAAAAAAATTATAACTAAGTAATTTATTAATCGAAGGGTCTTATGAACTCTATTTTCACCATGTAATGATTAAATATTTTACCCCAATTATGATTTTAAATTTTATACTATTTAATATTATTTTATGCTATTAATTGTTTGGCCAACCATTGATCTATAAAGGAAATTAAATAGATTTGAGAAATGTTTTTAATTATTTATCTTGATTAAATAAAATGCATAGTTTTTAGACAAATATGTATAATTCTTTTATAAGTGATCCATAATCGATGAACTAAATGAGAAGTATGCAATTTAATTAACATGAGAATGTAGTTATGTTAATTACTATATGATGTATCGTTTACTTAAGAGAGGAATATATGTTTGGTTAGATTCAATTAATCATGTAATTAATTGATAATTTTATTAGGGGGATTTTAGTGATTCACATGCTTAGAAAATTAAGGGATTAAATATTCTTATATATTTTCTCATACATTTTCTTAGCTGTCAAATATGAGGTAATTAATTATTTCTATTTATTCTTAGTTCTTATAATTTTTCCTTCTTAAAACATAAAAATACAAAGAAAATTGATTTAATTTTTTTTAGTTTTAAAATTAGTTTTTAATAACATAATCTACATAGAAACGATCTTTTCTTATTATTATATTACTTGTTATGATACATATACTTATGTATTTATTTTTCCTAATTTTAATTTTAATTTTAATTTATTTGGTTATTCAATTATGTACTTTTATTTATTTATTTAGTTTATTTTCTTCATTTATTTATCATGACTTTTATTCATTTATTTAGTTATTTATTTTTGTTTTTTATTTATATTTAATTTTGACATTACCTTTATTCTATTAGAAATATATTTGGCTCTATTGCGTGAGCATAGTCCATAAGAGATAAATTTTGCCTTTAGATCCTAAAATCGAGCTTATTTTAAGATCAATAAGAAAACAACAAGTTGTCACCTAAATGCAAAAAATAGCTAATACATTAGAAATAAACAATAATGTGCTAAATTTTAACAATTGGATACCTCAAATGGATGATAGGGATAGAACTATGAATAGATATACATTACCTATTTGGGAAGGGCTGAATCCAAGTATTACATGGGCAAAGATTCAAGTTAATTAGCTTGAACTAAAGCCAATGATATTTCAAGTTTTACAAACAGTTGGACACTTTAGCGTATTACCATTAGAGGATCCTCATCTACATCTTAGATTGTTTATTAAAGTTGGAGATTATTTCAAATTTAGTGGTATAACCAAATAGATGTTTAGGGTTAGATTATTCCCTTACTCTTTGCGAGCCTATGTTCGAACTTGGCTAAACATTTTGCTACATGATTCCATTACAACTTGGAATAATTTGGTAGAGAAATTCTTGATGAAACATTTCTCACCAACAAAGAATGTCAAGCTTAAGAATGATATTACATCCTACCAACAATATGAAGGGGAATATTTATACAAAGCATGAGAAAGATTCAATAATTACTAAGGAAGTTTTCTATCCAAGGTATCCCTCAGTGGATCCAAATTAAGACTTTCTTCAATGGTCTCAAAGCTTAAATAAGAACCATTATTGAGGCATCCGCTAATGGAGCTTTGCTAGCCAAATCTTACAATCAAGCTTATGATTTACTTGAGAAAATGGCTTGAAATAATTATCAATGGCCAATAGATAGAATGACAGCCACAAGAAGAGTAGTCAGAGTGTGATACCATGGAACTTACAGCTCAAGTGTCTTCTTTTGTGAGTCTTTTGAAGGCTCAAAACTCACAAGCAAGTATAAAATAGGTCCTACATTTATGGTGGCTTGTGTCTTTGTTTTGTGGGGGAGCTCATTTGTTTGATAATTGTCTAAATAATCCTGAATTAGTATTCTATATGGGTAATGTGAACCAAAACAATAATCCATACTCAAAGACATATAACCCATGATAGAGACAACATCCAAATTTCTCCTAGAGTAATAACAAAAATTAAAGTGGTAATCAATTCAAATGTCAATCATTTCCACCATCACAACAATACCAAGTCCAAGAGAAGAAGCCACCTACTAAGGACAATACAAATGCTTTAATAGGTATGATGAAAGACTTCATCCAATTAGTAAATACAACAGTGTCTACCTAAGAGGCTTCAATTTGGAATTTATAGACCCTAATGGGGAAACTTGCCTAGGACATAAGTCAAAGCCTCAAAGTAACTTTCCAAGTGACACAATTATAAATCCAAGAAGAGAAGGTAAAGAGCATTGTAATGTCGTAGCCTTGAGAAGTAGTAAAACATTAGAGAAGGAATATAGGACTCAAAAGGATGAGGAGAAATAGGAAATTAACAAGGATGAGAAAGAAGTAGTGAACAAAGTGAGCACTAAAAAGGAAATAATTCAGTCAAAGAAAAGCAACCTCTATAAACACATCATTCCTTTTTCTCAAAGACTACAAAAGAAAAAGCTAGCATGCAATTTTTAAAATTTTTGGATGTCATTAATAAACTGCACATAATTATACCATTTGTAGATGTACTCTAAAAAATGCCTTTTTATGCCAAATTTTTAAAGGAAATCCTGTCTAAGAAAAGGATACTTGGAGCTAATTAAATAATAACCTTAACTAAAGTTGTGATGCCATTCTTGCTAGAAACTACCCCATAAATTGAAAGATCTGGATAGCTTTGACATTCCTTGAACTATTGGGAACATCCATTTTGACAAGGCATTGTGTGACTTAGGTTCTAGCTTTAACCTTATGCCATTATCATTTTTCATGATATTGGAGGTTGGTAAAGTCAAACCCACTTTAGTAACATTACAAATGGTAGATAGATTAATTAAACGACGTTGAGGTGTAGTAGAAGATGTGATAGTAAAAGTAGACAAGTTCACCTTTCCGGCATATTTCATTGTTCTAGACATAGAAGATGATCGTAGCATTCCTATCATATTTGATCGTCCATTCTTAGCAACTGAAAGAGTACTTATTGATGTACAAAAATGTGAGCTTACAATGTGAGCTTACAATGTGAGTACAAGATGAACAAATAACATCTAAAGTTTTTAAAGCATATGAATCTCCTAATATTGATAATGTTATTGAATGAATTATGATAGATGATAACTTAAAAGAATCTATTGAGTCACCCACACTTGAGACTATTACACATAACACTTTGACCAATGAAGTTAATCCACCACAAAACAACTAAATCTATTTACTTTTGCAAGTATAGAATCTATGATTGATATTGTTGATTATGTGAACTATTTGGAGACTACACCTCCTATATGAATACGTAATATGGTTGTGGAGATTTTTGAGATAGAATCTACGCTCAAACCATTTATTGAAGGGAAACCATATTTAGACACTACACCTTTACCCTACCATTCCCAACCAAGTTGGCAAGTGGAAGAATCCAATAGAGTGGTCAAAAAGATGCTATAAATATATAAATTAGATGAGTTATGGTGAAGTGCTCATAGAATACCAAAAAGTACAATAGGAAAAAAAAAATATGGCATGATAAGAGAATTAAGAACATTGTTTTTGGATAAAAACATAAAGTATTTTTGAATAATTCAAGAATCAAGCTGTTTCCAGGCAAAATCAATAGTAAATGGACACAAAAGGATGTACCTTAGGAGTTGATGTGACCATCTAGTCAAAGATGTTAAACATGACACTAGTTAAGACGTAACCCAACATTATATATATATAATGGTACAACAAGAGTAAGTATTTCAATGAAAGATGTGGTGTGCCAAGACTAAGAGAGTTTTCTTTCCTTTTACTTCTTCATATTTATATCTGCACGTTAGGGACAATTTGCAATTTAAGTTTGGGGGAGGAAACATCATTCTCTACTTTAGTATTTAGTACACATTTTCAATTTTTAGGAATTAATATTTATTTTTAGGATGTTTTTAATCACAATTTGGGTAGAAATTTAAAAATATATAGAAAATAAATGCATGCATGCTTGATATGAATCGTATAAACTCAATGATAAAAATTAGATGTCAAGACTAGGAAAATGAATTAATGTAACATGGTCATTAAAATACTAACATTAATCATGTGATATGATTGCTAGTTTTGATTGGATTGATTCATATTTTTATGCACATATTCATGATCGATTTTGATGTTATTCCTGAGAGAAAATTTGTAGTGAGTTATATGAGTTGATGAGACCTAATAGAATTTCTTTGATCATCCCTTGAGATAAAATTTTGAACAATATTTAGCATGAAAAGTTATTTAGGTCTTATTTGGATTGACAGAGCCTTTTAAGGTAACCATTGCTAATATCCATAGTCACATATTTGAGCCTAATTAAGAACCTTTCATAACTTAAGACTACATTTTATGCCTAACCAATAAGCATTACCATTACCCTTGCACCTTCAGCTTATTTGAAAAAAATTGCAATCATGTGTTATGTTATAGAGTAAGGTGAAATGTAATACACACTATGAAAAAAGGAAAAGAAATAAAGGATAACTCACAACATAATTATCCCTCTAGACAAAAAGAAAATTAAAATGAAAATAAGTTTGAGGGTGTTGTCAAGTTACAAAAAAAAGTATGTGGAATAAAAAATATGAAAATAATAACAAGATAAGGTGTACTAACATATCAAAAAAAAGTTCAATTGTAGTTAAAAAGTGCATGATGAATAAAAAGAACACAAATGTGTGAATAGAGCCTAAGTGTCTTTACTCATCAACCCCCACGTAAGCCTTACATTACAAGCATGTAAAGTTCTTATTTATCTTTAGCTAAGTGCATGTTTTTATTAGTAGAGGGTAATGTGAAAAATAAACTTATGAGACTTTTTCTAAGAATGAATTGACTAGCATGCTCATATAGGCTGATTTCATGAGTAAATTGGATGATATCATGTGTAAAACACACACACATGAATCAATTCATCAAAACCTTTCATATCATTCTATTGAAGAAACAATGATTGATGGATATATGAACCTCTTTGTAATAGAATTGTAGAATCGTTGAGTGGGACAATTTTCACTATATATGCATGTATTAATAGATATATATTGATGAATATATTGCCCAAGTAAGTTTATCTAGTTAGACTTGGCTTTACTTGATAACAAGCAAAGAGTTAAGTTTGGGGGTATGATGACTCTATGAAAGTAGAGTCCTTAGTGCACTATTCCACTTAATGTTTTCTTATTTTATTCAATAAATGGTATTTATAGGGTTAAAAATATTAAAATATGAACTTTGTAGTGAAAAATGGTGCAAATATAATTTTTGTTAATTTTTTGGAATTCTTTAGAAGTTTTTTAGATTTTTAATGATTTTTTAAAGCATAACCAATCAAAATATGCCACCTGGATCCCACGCAAGTAAATAAGCTAACTAGGCACACCATGTGGATTCCATGTACATGAAGAGGCTCAATTGTGCAACACCGCATATACTTTGTGACATAGTGCTATGCATGTGTCAACATGGCATTCATTCTAAGTTTCACCATGAAGTCAATGGCCATGCCATGTGTTCACCTAATTCATCCATTCATTTCACCAGTGCACCATGTAAGCCATAATCGCAAATCACATTATGCCACATGGTGCTAACTAGTCGCATTGACCACAACTAGGGATGGGCACGGGGACAGGTGGGGATGAATTTTAATATAACCGTCCCCAAACCAAATTATAAACTCTATCCCCGAAACTGGCCAAAAACCGTTGCAGTTCGGGGACGGTTTTTTACCCATGGATAACAGTTCGAGACAGTTATTAAAAAAACTTGAAAAAAACCGTTTTTCAAAATCCTATTCAATTGAGCTCCTTTTGGCTATGCAATCAACCTAAAGCAAATGGACAAGTATATTGAACTTGTTATCTCAATTTGTTATTTTGAGTTTATGATAAAAAATTTAACATTTAATAATACATATTTCTATGAATCTAGATAAGATTAAATACATATAAATAAGAAACACAAGATATAAATAAAATATTCTAAACTAGTACAAATATTGAAAACTAATTAAATAAATTTAAGAAAACTTCAAGTACAATAAATCAAAACTTCTCTCTTCTAATTATTCATCAACAACAAACATATCCTGCAAAAATCAAACATATAAAATCACTTTTATAAACCAAAATAATAAATTAATTAATCAATAATGTAAATTTTTTACCTCAACATCATCTTTTGCAATATTAATAGTGGAAGCGGATGAACTAGAAGCTAACATATTTGAATAAATTATAAAATATTTGAATACACAATTAAATAATTAATATACAATATATAAAACAAGTATTAATAAAATATAATATGTACAAGTATTAAATATATAGACTTATATCTTGTTTATGAATACTAGCCATAACCAATCTTGAGTACACATCAAAGCTTCCAATGTGTTTTCTTTGAGTCTACTACGATGTTTGCTCACTACTCTACCACTTGTGCTAAATGTAGATTTTGAAACAATTGTGGTGATCGGAATAGCCAATATATCTCTAGCCATGTCATGCATTATTAGATACTTATGTTTGTTACACTTCCACCAAGACAATATATAAAACTCTTCATCCGAAATTTCTACATCAGCCTCCTCTAAATAAGAGTCTAACTCAGATTTCAAAGATCCAGCTTTATTTTGCATTAATTTTCATTGTTTATACTCATTTATACCACTAGGATTAAGAACACTAGTACCTTTTGAACTTTGAGATGTATTGGAGCGTGTTGAAAACTCTATTTGTTGATGACTCTCTTCTAAAATTCGTTTATTTTGGTACATATTTATCAAATCATAACACTTTCTTCTCACCTTTTCAATTTCAAAAATGACATTCTCTCCATATATTCTTGGAAAATAGAATTTGAGATAATTCATCTTAAATCTAGGATCCAAAACAACTCCTATAGCCATGACAATATTAACTTCTTGCCAATACTTATCAAATTTTACAAGCATGTTTGAAGCCATTCCCTTGACCAAATCATCCTCATCATTAATCCAATTATATAATGACAATTTGATGTCACAAATATGAGGAAATAACATGTTTATGGTGGGATAGTTGGAACCAGAAATCAATTCAGTAACCTTGTAAAATACTTCTAACTTATCACAAATTGTACTTGCCATTTTCCAATACAATGCATCAAGAAGACTATTATAATTCTTATCCAATTGTTTTAAACGAGGAAACACTTTCTTATAAAACAATGCATTTTAAGCATTAAAAAAGTAGAATTCCAACGAGTTTGACAATCAAGAGATAAATTCTTACAAGAAGACTTTATCTCTTGAGATGCAATTTTTTAAAAATTTTCCTCCCTCTTTTGTGTTTTTGTCCAATATGCAACACTATCTCTAACTTTAACAATGCATTGAGAAATTAGATTTAACCCATCTTTCACTACTAAGTTTAATATATGAGCAGCACAACGCATGTGAAAAATATCTCCATACAATAACATTGAAGTTCTATCTTATGAATCTAACAGATCGGGTAGCATTGAATCATTAGTAGAACAATTATCTAAAGTTAAGGTTGAAATATTACGATCAATATTACGATCAATATTCCAATCCAAAAAGCAACTCATTATATCTTGACCAATAACTATAGCATTGTGTGGAGCAGGAACATATATAAACCTACAAAAAATTATATAGTAACAATAAAGTTGTTATATACAATAATTTAATACATCAAATCTCTAAAAACATATTGCATAGGAATTGTATAAATTTCAACAATAAACTTAAAAAATTACCTTATTATTTTACTATGCAAATATCAATTGTCATCAATGAAATGACAAGTTACAGCCATGAATCCTTTGTTCTGATTTCCAGACTTCCACATATCACTTGTGAATCGATAAAAGAGTAGTACTAATCTCATAACAGGGAGGTCCATATACAAAATAGAGTAGTCACTTTATTTCATATACATTATGAATCGATAATACATTATCCACATGACTTCAGGCATTTAAATATGTTATGCTGAAACTGTTCTGAGTCTCTTGACTAAATCTATCAAAGCACATATCAAATAAGATTTTACCATGATCACTTAAAATGGCAGAAATTTTTGTGACAAAAATAGAGTAGCCAATAGCCATGTTTCATAACAGGAAGGTCAATACACAAAACATAGTAGTCAATTTGTTCCATATACATTATGAATCGATAATACATTGTCCAGACTCCATATGACTTCAGGAATTTAAATATATTATATATGTTAGATGTAACCCTTTCTGCTCAAGAAACAAAGTAGCAAAAATATCATAGCAGTGAGATCCATACACAAAACAGAGTAACCATGTATCAGCCAGACAGCCACCAACAGATCTGTTTCATATGAGAAAATGAAACACTTACCTTATGAGACCACAAAGAAGAAGGGATAGCAAGCCGGCAACAAGCGTACAACCAAGAGCGGTAGAGTTGACTGGCCAAAGAGGCGACTGGCGACGAGACGCAAGGACTGGCGATGACGTTGTGCAGCGACTAGCGACAAGATGCAGGGACTAGCGACTGACGTGACTAGCGATGATGTAGTGACTAGTGACGACTGGCGATTGGCAACGAGGTAGCAACTGGCAACAACACAACGATTGGCGATTAGACTCGGCGTCTCGGCCACTGGCGACTATGGCTGCAACTGGCGGTTGGTGAGAAAATTGAGAGAAACTAATATTAAGAAAAAATAGAGGCAAGAGAGTAGTTAGTGAAAAATTAGGTTCGTTTATATATTAGGTTAAAAATAAGTAAACCCTAATTAATATATAATTTATTTAAATAAATATAATTAATTTTGGGTATGGGTGGGTATGGTTTTGAGTATAACCATAATCAAACCGTACCCGCTCCTTTATGTTTGGGTTTTACCCAAAACCAAACCCATCCCCAAAATTAAACGGATAAAAACCGAATCGTCGGTGCGATTATCTGTGGATAACCGAACCCGCAGTTTTTTTGCCCATTCCTAACCACAACTAATCAACCCATGCCACATGTCACGCGTTGATTTGTCTAGTAAATCTTCCATGCCACGTGTTGCGTTTATATTGGATAGCATTATTAATTTTCCTTTTTTCATCTTAGCCATTGATCTAAAGCTAATCTGATAGTCCAGATTCCATTTGAGCATAATTTTACCCCCTAGTTTCCCTATAAATAGGAATAAGTCAAAAATTACATATTTTTTTCGAGCCAAGAAGAGAGAAAAATATAGAAAATATTCATAAGGAGATACAATTTTGGTGGAGATTCAAAGGGATATTGGTATTATTGTTTCCGAGATTGATTATATTTCTTCTTCTTCTTTTTTATCAATTTTTATGTCATTCTTTATGAAAAATATGAGCTTTATATATAAAATTATGTCTAGGTAATTTATTAATCGAGGAGTCTTATGAACCCAATTTTCACCATGTAATGATCTATTATTTTACGCCAATTATGATTTCAATTTAATTATATTATTTAATGAGATTTTTATGCTAGTAATTATTTGGTCAATAATTGATCTATTGAGGGGATTAAATAGATTTGAGATAATCATTTAATTTCTTGTCTTAAATAAATAACATGCATAATTTTTATGCAAAGATATATAATTCTTATGTATGTGATTCATAATTGATGAACTTTATAAGTAGTATATACAGTTTAATTGACATGAGAGTGTGATTAGGTTAATTATTATATGGTGTGTAGTTTACTTAAGAGATGAATACGTGCTAGGTTAGATTCAATTAATCATGTAATTGATTGATAATTATATTGAAGGATTTTAGTGATTCACTTGTTTAGAAAATTGGGGGATTAAGTATTCTTAGATATTTTCTCATATATCTTCTTAGCTACCAAATATGAGGATATTAATTATTGTTATTTATTTTTAGCTCTTTTAAATTTGCTTTCCTAAAACATAAAAATACAAAGAAATAGTTTTTTACTTTTTTTAGTTTTAAAATTAGTTTCTAATAACATAAACTCCATAGGAATGATCTTTTTTTATCATTATATTACTTGTTCCGAAACACATACTTATGTATTCAATGCACACAATTTGTGTCGATCACTAACCCTCCAAACTGATTTGCCTGCACCATCTGAATGACACATGGCTTGAGTTTAAATTATTGGTGTTGATGCTTTGTCAATTGATAAATGCTTGGTATCTATCTACTTGTGGGATTGCAAAATCCCTTAAATAATTAGGGACCAATATACCTCATAGATTCCCTTGTTCTTCCATATCCCCTTATTGATGTTGTGTTAATCATTCCCTTCTTAAGCGATGTAAGGTTCTCTCCATTTTTGGATCACAAGGTACAAGATTATTGGGTATACAATATAACACTAAAATAGAAATTAAAAGATCTAAGCAGTATATTAGTAATCATTATTGATAACTATTACAAGTACTAAATTCCCTAACAATGGTGCCAAAAACTTGACATGCTAACCGCAAGTATATAGGATGTGCAAGTAATTCAATGTATCTAAGTACAAATATCAATCTCACAAGGAGTTATATAACTTATAATTGAGTACTAATGTAATGATTACGAATACTCTTTGGACAATAGCAAATTATAAAAACACAAAAATATATGACTATTAATTACCTAAATCAAAACTCAACAACTACAAAAATATATGATAAAATGACCTAGGAATCTTCAATCCCCCAATTTTTCAAGCATGTGAATCACTAAAATTTCCCCAAAAACAATTACCAACCATTTTCAATTGAATCTAACCTGATATGCTTTCCTCTCTTAAGTAACCTGTACACCATATAACAATTAATCTAATCACATTCTCATACCAATTAGATTGCATACTACTCATTATGTTCATCAATTATAGATCACACACATAAGAATCTTACATATTTGCCTCGAAACTATGCATGTTATTTAATCCAGATAAAAAATTAAATAATTCTCTCAAATCTATTTAATTGCCTATATGGATCAATTGTTGACTTTAGTGATGACACATATGAATGAGAGGGTGGGAAGACAAGAGGCCAGGCCACAATAGCAAACTTGCAATAGGGAGAACCCCAAAGTGTTCCAAATGTTAGGGGTCATATACACAAGCTCATTTATAGGAAGATGCTGAAGATGGTAATTGGGACTACATTTGAGACTTTAAGGATGAAAAAGATAGGAAGCCCATTGAAAAGTGATATGAAAACTGAGGGCGCAAAAATGGAAGGGTATGTTTATGGCGACCACCTCCTAGGCCATATGATGGGGTTGATTAAAACTTGGGGAGCATCAAAATGAAAATTCCAACTTTCCAAAGGAAGAATGACCTTGAATTATACCTCGAATGGGAGAAAAAGGTGGAACACATTTTCAAGTGCCATAACTATGCTAAAGGAAAAAAGGCAAAACTTGTTGTATTGAATTTACTAATTACAAACTGAATTGGTGGGTTCAATTAATGATTGGAAGGAGGAGGAACCACGAAAGGCCAATTGAAAATTGGAAAGATGATGAATAACAAGATTGGCATTGGGTTAGCAATACCGATCTTGCGAATAGTTTTGTTTTATATTTGTAAAACTCTCGCAAGTGCATGAATCAATTTATAGAAAATGATAAGTGTACTCCAAAGGTTGATCCAAGGAAAGAATACACGTGGTTTTTAATTTATTATTCAAACTTTTAAAAAAAAAATAAATCCTAAACATCCTATCATGATATTTTGATTTGTGTTTGCAAATCTAATAACATAAAAAAATAAACATAGATATGGATTAAATAAACAATAATGCAAATTTTTGTCATTCATAATAGTTGAGTATTTATGGATATAATAATTAAGTTAATTATGCTTGCTCATATTATTTAGGTTATTAAAGATATTAATTAATATTTGTTGATTTTATCTTTTTGATATGAAAGTGTTCTAAGACGGGGTCCAAATTCTTTTGTTTAATATTAATTAACTAATATCCTTAGGTGGGGCATATTAATTAATTAAGTATTAAATTTCATCTTTATTTCTAATAAAATATCAAACCATCTAATCATAGCTTTAAGCGGAATTAGTTAATTAGACTTTCTTCAAGGTGTTCAAATTAAACCTAAGAATTTAATTATGTGAGTACTAACTTTCAAGTTTTAAAACCATCACTAAAAATATTTTGTCAACAAATTTTCAAATAATAGTTTTTATGAAAAAAAATTGAAATAGAGCTTCACTCTAACTACCCAACGATTGTACCAACAAATAAAAGAGAACTATTTCAAATCAAACTGGATAATTGAACCTTAAAATCTAATTTTCAGATTTCAGTTTATAATAAAAAATAATATATTTCTCTCTAACATCCTTAATATAAAATCTTGAGTAAAAATAAAATCAATTTATTTTATAAAAATATTTTGCCTATTTAATATTTCACAAGAATAACAACTTTTCATTATATCATATTTACAAATAGCCAACCATGATAAATTTAATCACAGACAAATTAAATATCACATATAAGAATAAGACATAAAAATAACTGTAAATAATTCATTCAAAATTATACTTTAAAAGAATCCTTAGAGAAGTTTAATACTAATTCCATTTCTGGAAAAACATCAAATGGATTTGTATTTTTGTTTATTGAATAAAAAACTAGAAATCTATAAAAGCATTACTAGTTCTTCTAAAAAAAATAACTTTAAAAATACCAAAAATATTAAAAAAAGAGAAAGCTTTCCAAAGAGAGAAATCTAGAGAGAGAAAGAGAGAAATTTGTGGTTTTTTGGGATTTGAAGGGATGATTTATACAATGTGGAAGAAGGTCCATTTATAGATGAGGAAAAGGCCAAAACAAAGTGGGAAAATATCTCAAAAATAGATTTTGGACACGTTTGGATAGGCTGGCATGCTTGTGGGGGGCGAGATTTTTGGTAGATGGGTGTTGGCACACGCGAGCGTGCCCGGCTTAGGCACGGGCATGTGTTGGCACATGCGTGACTCGGAAAGGGCGTTTGCTAGCTACACTCACATGTGTGGGATTCAGAATTTTTGACATTTTGGACCATTTTGACTCATTTTGTCCAATTTTTTTAATTTTTTACTTTCCTCATTTTTCCCCAACATATTTGTCATGTAAGTCCTCCAGTATTTGTTTTCGAGTATTTAAGTTATTTTTGTAGGAAAATACTTGAAAAACAATAAACATACTCGTGATTTCAAAAAGACAAATTTATATAAAAATATGATAAAATCCTACAAATATAAATCTATTTAATCAATTAAAGTGCATTAAATCATGGTAATTTTAGTACTTTTTAAGCACTTATCACAACCCCTAACCAGCTTCTTGCTAGTCCCTTAGCAAAAGAAGTAATAAAAACTAAAAATTAAACTATACTAAATTACTTTCGTAGATTGACACGATTTCATTTAGCATATGCAACAAGCCGTTAAATCCTTAAGTTGCCCTAGTGGATGAGTTTAAGTCTTGTGAGTGTTTTCATTAATGATAGCCACAAACATTAACAAAGAAAATGAAAACAAATTAAAATAAAAAGTTAACTAAAATTTAAAATAAAGTAAAAGGAGTAAAATAAAATAAAGAAATGAAATACAAAAATATCTTATGCTTGTAATCTCTTTTAAATTTTGTAATTAAAATCTTAAGCATAGATTATTTCAACTTCCTAAACATTCATGATTTATTATAATAATTATTTGAAAATAATTTTCATATTTCACATAAAAAAATGAATCAATTTAATTTCACCCAAACTTAGTATGAGGAATTCGAATTTACTTCGAATCTATTATTCACAAGTCAATATACTCAAAAATATTGAATCCTATAGGTTCAAACACTCATACTAATTTATATGTGAAAGAATTAATGTATAGAAATGAACTAATATATTCGCATATGTATAAAGAAGAAAGGCTCAAAGTGTTATTTTAATGTTGATCTCATGAAAGGAATCAAATGTAAGGATTTATAAAATATTACACATTACTTTCATGCATCAATCAAATTTATCAACTAAAAATATCATGTGATATGCCTTTTAGAAAATGTAGGAAAATGCAATAGCTTCTTAAGGAATTACTTTCTATATTTTCTTTTTTATTAAACCATTTAGGCTTTTTGGGTCATAGTATATAGATTATACTATTCATTTTCCTTTTTTTGTTTCTATTTTTTTTTCTTTCTCTTACATTATTTTTTATAAGAGATTCCATTTTTTTAGAGAGTTGACCCATGTACAGATTGTACATTTTTTTATGATAAGGTGAGTGGTTAATATTTGGTTATTCTGTTTTTATTTGTATAAGTAACTGTATATATAACTATTTTTTTAAAAGAAGTCATGCATTAATGAAAAAGACATATACTATCAATTTCTACTTAAATCAATTAATCTAAGCAAATAGAAAATACATGTATATCACTTCATTAAGATATAAAAATGTAGACATTCAATGGTAAGTCTTATAGAGATCATTTAATAATGTTGAAAAAATAAGAAAAGTGTTTAGAGTAGAAAAATAAATATTTATCGATCAGAATAAAGGATAATAGGTTCAAAATATTTTTCACAAGGGTAGTCTCCACAATTTCATTCCCAAACATCGATTTTTGGTTTAATATAATTTCCACACCTTATCAAGAAATACTAGTGATGAAAAAACTAACTAATTACCATATACTCCATAATATGTTTTCAAAAATTAATCTAACAGTACAAAAGGTTTAACTATTTACTTAAATTTGATTTAAAGAAATGATAAATTTTTGTGAGAAATTTTTTAAAACTACTAATAAAAATTCTAAAAATTACTAAACCACACAAAGGAAATAAAATCAAACACAATAAAAATGAAAATGTGAACATAAAATGTTTTTAAATTGTTAAAAATTTTGAAATTAAGCATTGTAACTTTTCACCACCCCCAACCTAGAACTTACATTGTCCTCAATGTAAAAATTATAAAGTAAAGATAAAGAGAAAAGAGAAGAAAATTTACCTATTTCTTGAGAATGTGCAAGTAGTGAAGAAGAAATGCAAGTGCATCCATCATATTCATCATTAATGTTCACACAGATAGATCGCTGTGAACTACTAATATCTCAACAAATATTTTTAGTTTTAACAATTCTAAAATTATTAACATGCAATTAAATGAAAATAATTTGAATAAATAAATAAAATAAAATTACCTAAAATGATGGATTGCCTCCCATCCTGTGCTTAGTTTAATGTCTTAACAAGACATAACTTGGGGGATTTCATTTTAAGTAAACTTAATGTCTCCACATCATTGAGTCAATCAAACCTACAGGTAGGACAAGTTTGTCTACCTATACTTTTTAAGTTATGCCCTATGAATTTTCAAAATTTTATTTACTTAAAACTGAGAACATGATTGTGGGCTTTAGATAAACCCCTTCTAGGTACACGTCAAATAACTAAGGCATCAAAACACATTTGTACCTTGATCTAATAAAGTAACTACTTCCTTTTATCATAGATTGTAATTTAAAACTTTAAAATTTTGGAGATAGCTTCAGCTTTTTTTATCTTATTTTTTTCTCCTTTTTTTTAAAATTAATTTAACATTAAGTATTAAAATAATTACTAAACAATAAAAATAAAAATTAAGTAAAAGAAACAAAAAAAGCAAATAATAAAAGAGAAATAAACAAATAAAAAGAAAAAATAAAATAATAAAATAAAAATAAAGTTTGTAAAATAAAGAAAAGAATAAAAGAATTATAATATAGATTTTACAATATATATAATACAAATAACTTTATACAAATTTTGATACATGCAATTATACCTACGTCAATTATTCATATTTATAATTCACTCTATCTATCATATAATACAAACACATTATTTTTTACAAATAAATATATATGCTTAAATTCTACATAACATAATGCACTCTATCTAATATATAATACAAATACATTTTTATATATGTTATATTATACAATATTTACAAGTTATTTCACAGAAATACTACATAATAAAAAATGGAATAAACTAAAATTAATACAATCTAAACAATTTAATTATTATTAAATTAATAATTAAAATCTAAGTTGAAAATTAAGTTAACTTTTTATATTAAAATTAAAAGTAAAAGTCAAAAATTAATTATTATTTTTTATTAATAACATAATAAGTATTAAGCAAAAGTACTCGTAGGAAAGAATGGTGGGGCAAAGCCTCCTTAAAAACCATCCTCCTAGATAGAACAATGTTCCGAAGAAAGACTAGTGGCACAAAGCTTCGAAAAGTTAGTCTCCTAGACTCTCACAAGTGCACAGATCATTTTATAGAAAATGACTAATATACTCCCAAGGTCGATCTAAGGAAGAAATATATGTGATTTTTAATTTATTATTCAAAATCTTAAAAATTAAATTAAATTCTAAACATTGTGTCACGATATTTTTTTTTGTATTTCCTAATCTAATAACATAAAGAATAAAAATAGATATATGTTCAATAAACAATAATGCAAGTTTTTATCTTTCATAACAGTGTAGTATTTATGAATATAATAATTAAGTTAATTATGCTTGCTCATTTTATTTAGGTTCTTAAAGATATAAATTTATATTTATTGATTTTCTCTTTTTGTTATGAAAATGTCCTTACGTGGGGCCCACATTCCTTAGGTAGGACCTATTAATTAATGAAGTATTAAATTTTAGCTTTATTTATAAGAAAATAGCAAACCATCTAATCACAGCTTTGGGAGTTAGTTAATTAGACTTTCTTCAAGGTATCTAAATTAAACCTAAGAATTTAATTATGTGAGTACTAACTTTCAAGTTTTAAAACCATCATTGAAAATATGTTGTTAATATATTTTAAAATAATAGTTTTTATAAAAAAGTTTTGAAATAAAGCTTCACTCTAACTACCGGGCAATTGTACTAACAAATAAAAGAGAACTACTCAAAATTAGATCATATAATTAAACCTTAAAATCTAATTTTTAGATTTAAGTTTTTAATGAAAAATAATGTATTTGTCTCTAACATCCTTAATATAAAATCTTGAATAAAAACAAAATCAATTTATTTTATAAAAATATTTTACCTATTTTATATTTCGTAAGAATAATAAGTTTTCATTATATCATATTTGCAAACTGTCAACCATGTCAAATTTAATTACAAACAAATTAAATATCACATATAAGAATAAGACATAAAAATAACTGTAAAGAATTCATTTAAAATTATACCTCAAAAGAATCCTTAGAGAAATTTGATGCTAATTTCATTTTTGGAAAACCATCAAATAGATTTGTATTTCTATTTATCGAATCAAAAAACTAGAAATCTATAAAAGCATAACTAGTTCTTCTTAAAAAGAGAAGAACTTTAAAACTAAAAAATACTAAAAAAATATTGTTTTCTTGAGAGAGAAAGCTAGAGAGAGAAAGAGAGAGAATTTATGTTTTCTTGGGATTTAAGGGATTTGAGAGGTTTGAGTGGTAATTTTTACAATAGGGTAGAGGGTTCTTTTATAGGTGAGGAAAAGGCCAAAAAAGTAGAAAAATATCTCAAAACTTGATTTTGGATGTGTTTGGACAAGCTAGTACGCGTGTGGGGGGCGAGATTTGTGACAGACTAGCATTGGCGTGCACAAGCCATATGCAGGCGTGTGCTATCTATGTGTGCAAGACTTGGCATATTTGACATTTTTGACCAATTTTATCCAATATTTCTATTTTTTGAAAATTTCCTAATTTTGTTTCAACATATTTGTGATGTATGGCCTCTAGTGTTTTTATTTGAGTCTTTAAGTTATTTTTGAATAAAAAAATTTAAAAACAATAAAAATACCTGTGATTATGAAAAAAAAGTTATATAAAAATATGATAAAATTATACAAATATAAATCTATTTAATCTCTCATCTAAAGACATGAAGGATATTAGGAAGAAAGGGTTCATTCTTAGCTATTACTATAGGGAATTATATCAAAAATTACAAAGGCTTAATCAAGGATTTCAGACAATAGATGGTTATGATAAATCTATGTTATACAGTTATTTTCGTCCATTTTATTAATTATAATTTTTATGTTAATGATTTTAGTTAATTTTAATTAATTAAATTAATATTTACTATTAGTTTTTTAAGGAATATATTTTTAAGAAAATTAAAGAATTTAAATCGAAAAAGGACTTAATTACAAATAATAAATGTCTGAAAATATAATTTAAATTAAAAGAGTGCTTAATTACAATTAACAAAAGTCTAAAATATAATGTGAATTAAAATAGGGCTCAATTGTAATTAACGAAAGTGTAAAAGTTAATTTAAATTAGAAAAGAACTCAATTGCAATTAACAAAAGTTTAAAAGTTAATTTGAATTAAATTGGAGGGCTAAAATGCAATTAAAGAAAATTTGTTTTTTTGTGTAGGAAAAGGAGGATCACGCGCGCCAACATCAACGTGCAACACGCACCATCTGATTAAGCAATCAATGGTGAGGATAAGGCGCGTGTAATACAAATCTCTGTGGGAACCATATTTTACTTATCAATTTTATTACTTGTGACCATGTATACTTGCATGTTTTTATGTTCTCTTAAAGGAGAAAACAAGTTTTTGGCACCGTTGGTGGGAATTTATTTACTATTTTTTTATTGATATTAATACCAATCAATCTGATTTTAGTTCAAAAAAAATTTATTTTTCTTTATGCTTATTGTTACTTGCTTTCATTTATTTTTCAATTTTTTGACAACTTGAAACTTTGTATTTGACGCAAAACATCTGAACCTCCCTAAAAGCAAAAAAAAAAGGGAAGTCAAGCTGATGACTTTAAATCAAGCGCTTCTTGGGAGGCAACCCATGTGTTTTAAATTTCTATTTTTTTATTTAGTTTAACATGTATTAGTTTGCATATTTCTTTATTTTGTTATTTTGTTTTTCGTAGGTGCAAATTGGAGGAAATGAAGCTATTTTTGGATTTGAATCTTACAAACCAAACCAGAAAGTTTCTTTAAACCCATCTCATTTGTTTTTTAACTTTCACACATTGAGGATAATGTGTATATTAAGTGTGGGGGTGGTAGAGAGATTGAACTTAGTTGAAATATTTTCTAGGCATTCTGAACCATGCTGCTTGTGAAGCTTTATTTGTTTGGTTGATTGAATATATTTTGTTTTTAATGGTGATTTATTTTTATTTCTTCGGTTTAAATAATGCATAGATCTTTGAAAAATTTGAATATTGTCTAAGTTTGTGTATAATTTTTTGTGTATGTTTCATTTTTACAAAAAAATATATTTTTGAGCACTAATCTTGATCTTTGAGTTGTTATGCTAATTTAGAGAAGGTTTATGTGAGTATGCAATTCAGTTGATGTTTTTTTGGTGTTGTAGTTCTTAGAATTTATTTGATTTTCTCTCAAGGTGAAATCATAGATAACACTTAACTAAGAAAATGATTTAGGCCATCTTTAGATCATTTGAGCCTTTCTATCTACTTTCACATGTTTTATCCATAGTATACCCTTTTTGAGCTTCGAAGTTTATATATATATTTTTATCTCCTTTCAAAAGCCTAGTAAAAAAAACTATACATATATGTATAGATATATCGATTTTTCTTATCTCACTAACATGTGACCATTGTTAGTAAATTTCTAAAGATATATCGAAAAAAAAACAGAAAAGAAAAAAAATAGAAAAGAAAAAAAAAGATTATTGCATGTGATGTTAAATCCCAAATTGGGAAGTATTGATTGAGATGTTAGAAGGTATCTTGTTTCAATCCTAAAATGATGTGTTTATGAAAAATTTGAGCCAAATATTATCGTTTATCCTACATTTACCTAAGCCATGCATTATAATCTTAATAAAATCCCATTGATTTTTGGTTGTGTTTGTCTACATTAGTGGAGAGAGAAATGAAAAATGAACTTATGAGATTTGTGATTTTATTAAAAATTAATTGCGTACATATTTGCATAAACTCATCCGGATTTCACGTGATGAAATATGAAAAGACTTCACACACACAAGAAAATTCATTGTGAAAATGTAACATACTTTTAAATTTATTTCAATGCTTAGATAAAATTCTTGTATTTCTTTGAGTTATGTTATTTGAAATGACCAAAAAGAAATGTTTTGAAAATCACTGTTTGAAGTACATGTATCCTAGTTTTATTTATTTCCTTTTGCTAGAGGACTAATGAAATCTTAAGTTTGGGGGTGTCATAACTATATGTTATACAATTATTTTCGTCCATTTTATTAATTATAATTGCTATGTTCTTAATATTTTTAGTTAATTTTAATTAATTAAATTAATATTTATTGTTAGTTTTTTAAGGAATATATTTTTAAGAAAATTAAAGAATTTGAATCGAAAAATGACTTAATTGCAAATAATAAATGTCTAAATAAATAGTTTAAATTTAAAGAGTGCTTAATTGCAATTAACAAAATGTAAAATATAATTTAAATAAAAATAGGGCTCAATTGCAATTAACAAAAGTGTAAAAGTTAATTTAAATTAGAAAAGGGCTCAATTGCAATTAACAAAAGTTTAAAAGTTATTTTCAATTAAATTGGAGGGCTAAAATGCAATTAAAGAAAAATTGTTTTTCTACGTAGGAAAAGGAGGACCACGTGCGCCAACATCAACGAGCAATATGCACCGTCCGATCATGCAATCAACGATGAGGATAAGGCGCGTGTAATACAGACCCAACACATGTGATTGGACCCGATTTCCCAGATTGCACGCTACACGGAGCACAGAGTGGGGCCCACCTTGTCACTCAGGCCGCCGTGTAGGGTGGGACCCACGTGTTTGTACCAGAAATGTTCTCGTGTGATGAGGTCCATGGAAACTTCTTGCACCTTATGATTCCACCGAATACAAAGATGCCACGTGTCTCTCACGCATATTTTAATATTATTTTAGATATAATGTTGTCTCACACGCGTGTATTGATTATTAATTTGGATGTAATATTTGTCTCCCGCATGTCTAAAAAATATATTTTATGATGTATTTTTTAGAGTGTTGGAGCTATAAATAGGGGATTATTGCAAAAAATTAAGAAGGTTGGAGAGTTGGACTGTGTTACACACAGAAGCCATTTTGGCTTTTGTTGTGTTTCTACGTGGGCCAAAAATTTAGAGAGCATAAACATATTCTAATTTTCTTTTGTTGTTCTTCATCTAATATTCCTTAAATGCTTTAATATTTACGTATTTTAATTTTAATTTTTGTAATGAAGTAATTTAATTTTTCTAGGGTTACTATGTAGATAAATTTATGAAGCTTGGATTTAATTATTTTTGAATGATTTATGATATTTTTAATTTATTTATTCTATTTGTGCTTAATGCTTTTGATTGATTGGAAGATTAATCAATTGATTTGTGACACATAAATAAACTTGAGAAGGACATTTTTGTGACACTTAAATAAACTTGAAAAAGGAATTTTCGTGTAATTAGTCGTGGATAGAATAACATATATATATGTAGGATAGGAATATACCTTTATTGTACATGTGGCCATTTGAGAACTTTGAACGTAATGAATCTTGATGAATTTAATTCTCATAGGAATATAGTGAATTATTTTAGCGAGATGTGTCTATATGGAGCTCGGAAGAGATGTATGGATAAAATTAGGAGTTCTTGGTTGACAAATTAAATTTACAAAAAATATAAATCAAAACAAAATAATATGATTCGAGTGAATTAATTTGGTGAAACTACAATCCTACAATTTTCTTATTTATTGTTATAAAATTCTTAGTTTGTTAAACTCCCATTAATTTTCATTTGTTTGGATAAAATCAGAGTGAAACAATTTTAGTACTTAACAAACTGTAGTAACAAATCTCCGTAAGAATGATATTTTACTTATCAATTTTATTACTTGTGACCGTGTATACTTGCATGTTTTTATGTTCTCTTAAACTAGACAACAGTTACTATAAGAGAACGAAGATGGCAATGATAGGTGCTTATGTAGAGGAGGATAGGGAAGCCACCAAGGCTTAGTTTTTGAGTGATTTGAACTAAGATATTGCCGACATAATGTAACTTCATCATTATATAGAGTTGGAGGACATGGTTTATATGGCAATTAAAGTAGGGAGATAACTCAGAAAGAGGGGTAACCAGTCGCTATCACAAAGATCAAATCCTATTATGCCTTGGAAGACTAATTGAAAGAAAGATGAAGGAATAAGTTACAAGCATAGATCTGAACCATTCAAAGCCAAAGAGGCAGAGATAATTAAGGATAAAGATAAAACTAAAACCCTAACTCATAATTATGATATTATGTGTTTTCATTGTTTTGGTAAGGACCATATAGCATCTCAATGGCCAAACAAGAAAACTATATGATACAAGAAAATTGGGAGGTGGGAACTGATGATGAGATTGAAGATGAAGAGATGTCACCACTAGAGGAAGATAGTGATGAGAATTTTGAATTAACTCTCTTGGATGGTGAAGTACTTTTGGAAGGAGGGCATTAAGTGCTCAAATTAAAGATGATAACATGGAACAACAATGAGAAAACATCTTTCATATGAGGTGCCATATGAACAATAAGGTATGTAGCTTCATTATTGATGGGGAAGTTTTACTAACATAGCTAGTACTACCCTAGTTGAGATGTTTGGCTTACTTATGCTTAAACACACTAGGCTTTTGATAATACAAAACTTAGGAAGTTTTTGAGGCTATTACTAGTATTCTCAACAATAGTGCCAAAACATTGTGTGCCAAAACTTGGTGTAAAATTTTTGTATATTTATAAATTACTCACAAGGGAACGAATCACATATATAAAATGATAAGTATACTTCCAATGTCAATCTTGCAAGTTTCTATTCAGTTATAGGTTAGATTAGCTAAAGGATGGGTGAATAGAAGATCATTGAAAGTATAAAAAATTAAACATTTATAGAATGACCAAAGATGAAATCACATGTAAATAAGGTAATGTAGAAATATAAAAATTGACACAAGAGACTTTTAGATGGAAACAACCTAGGCCACACCAATGAACTCAAAGGAAAGCCACTGATAAACTTGACCATCTATCTGCCA
This sequence comes from Hippophae gyantsensis, assembly GCA_030763125.1. Taxonomy (NCBI): domain Eukaryota; kingdom Viridiplantae; phylum Streptophyta; class Magnoliopsida; order Rosales; family Elaeagnaceae; genus Hippophae; species Hippophae gyantsensis. The sequence continues at coordinate 26,598,242 of CM061029.1, read as the reverse complement.
AGGTAATTCCTCCAAGTAATCTACTTACAAGCTACATCTATCATCATAATCTCTATAATAAATATGTGCGGATCTGGACCAACATTCTAATCAACTTGAGTCAACGAGTTAATAGAACCCGTATAGATGGTACTTGAAAATTAGCACAATAACACAAATTCAAGTATGTATCCTAAAGTATATTCAACAATGAACAATACTAACTAGATGATTTAATAGATCAATAAATAAAACAAAATCAATTAGCAACCCTACAACAATCAGTTAAAAGCACAATATCACAAATATTGTAGGCTTTTTAACTTATCAAACACAACCACCAATGTTTGATATATTAACTCATTGGAAAAGCCTACTCGAAAATCTTTTGGAATACAATAAGAGAGATATTAAGACGAAGAAAAGAATGTTTCAATATGGTTAACAAAATTGTGAGCCAATGGTTTGATTAAGTAGAATGAATTGAAAACCTAGGTCAAAAGCGCTTAAGAAATATAATTACAATATAGTAAAAATACTAATGACTCGAGTAAAAATTAGGTTAGATTTGAAAACCTAGCCACTCGATTGATCTATACTTAGATTGATCAATTGAGTATGGCTGTTAATTGATCGACTGTGAGTAGCTCAATTGATCTAGTGAAATATTAACTAATTTAGAAATAAATGGATCAATCTACTCATTGATCTTGATCAATCTAGTTCAATTGATTGAGTTAATGATTCGATTGATAGTCATAATAAAAATTAATTTAGCTAGTTTTAATTAAGCTTAATCGATTTAATCACAACTCGATCGATTGAGTTACCTATTTAAACAATGTTCCTATATGTCTAATATGAAATCTATGGTGCATGGAGATAGAGATATACCTAAGATGTGATCATTAAGGCTCGATAGTCTCTTCAACTTGAAAACATTCTTGAAAGATATACGTAGAAACTAATATTACATACAAATATTTTGTTCACGAACATCGCCAATACTCATAAACCTTGCAATCTACCCCTTTCGCATATTCATGTAACAAAACCTCAATGAAATTTTACATAGTGGTACTATCCTATGAACCAACGAACCATCTACCCTTGTATCTAGACAACTCTTCTTTACATTGAAAAAAACACCAACAAGCAAACTTGTCCCGAAGGACTCATTGTTCATAATATTTTAGTGTATCTAGTAATAGAAAAGTGAAGAATGTTCAAAAACGGATTAACAAAAATGATATAAATTAAAAAAAACACCTCAAATGTTCAAATATCCTAAAAAAATTCAAAATAACTCAATAATAAAAACCTCACGCAAAGTTAACTATCCCCCTCTTTTTATGTTTCAATTAAAGTTCAAAAAACTTTCTCCCCCTTTTTGTCATACGAATAAACAAACATATATTATTGTTCATAAACACAGATAGATGAATGAAACATAAGATGTATTGAATTATATAAACTTTTCACATTGCAAACCATTTCAATTACAATTTAAAAAATAAAAAAATAACAAACTAAATTTACTTCCACACACACTAATAAAACAATACAAAATATCAAAATATCATAAAAGTAAATCATTGTCTTAAAGAAGGAAACCCATAGTGTGAATAGATATCCTTAATCATGAAGGATAATGCTTCTTGACATTCATTCATAGTAGTCATTTTCTATTTCAACATACTCATTCTTACACACATCTCATTTTCAAATGAATACTGATGTGAGGGTTCAAAAGCATGTATATTTTCCATTTCTTCATACCCAAAAATATCATTTGCAATAACTGCTGCTTTATTAGTACCAAAATTAGTGGGCCTCTGTCTCTTTGAAGTTTGAATAGATGAGCTTTATATGGTTGACTTTCCAATTTCACCAAGAAAGAGGACAATATCAAAATCCCTTGATTGTGGCACACCCACAGATAGTTTCATTTGAGTGATAAGATGTCCATATGGAAAACCTATCCTTAAGTTAATGATCTGAGATTTGTTTATGATCTCGTCCTGAATTACTAAACCTACATCAAATGCAATTCCTTTTCCATTGCAATATAATATCTTTGCATGTAGGTAACCAATCTTAGATGAGTACTTTGAAGGTAGAAAGTTAGCATATACCATCTTGTTCTAACACCCAATATATAGGAATGAACTCACACAGGATAAATAACTATTGAGTATTGAAACCAAAATTTGGTGAACCCGAAAGTTCAACTAATAGATCTTCAATAGTTTAAAATTGGGATCACCAATGTTTATGATGGAAAAAATACATGTTGATTCTCTTAGTCAAGATGTCAACAGTTTTATTTTGTACAAAAGCTTTGTAGCTTATAGGTCCTAAATGATTGATTTTAGGGTTGATATTTGCATATTATCCATGGGCCAACATAATTTGGTTGGTGTAAACAATGATTTCCAATATAGAGCTCTAATGGCTCGGGTAATTCCTAATTCATGAAATTCAATCTAAGTAATTCCATGTTCTAATAATATCAAACGTCTAGACAAAGTAGTGCTACACCTAGATTAAAATTAATCATTGTATCATTGGGGGTAATTTTGAGTGGAGCATCGATAGGTAGATCATGATGTCTAGCAACAATTGTAGCAATGGAGACAAAATAAATAAAAAAGATAAAAATACCCTGAATTTGAATATTTACCCAAACTATTGAAATTCCCCAACAAAAATGTAGAATCAAAATCAAGGAATTGTTGTTGGGAATGGGTTGTAGAAACAAGCTCAGAAAAGAGTGTTTGTTTGGTGAGAAAATGAGGAAAATGGTGAAAATGGAGTTGTGATGACTTCCACCCAAAATATTGTTTTTGGTAGAAATTGATGCATCCAAATGGAATAGAAATCAATTCTAAGTGCTTTAGGGAAACAAATAAGTGAATTTGGTGTGATTTTGAGGAAACATTAGAAAGGGGTCAAGAATAGGCGTTAGGGTTCATACTGTGTCGAAGAAAAGAAGAGTATATTTAAATTGAACCCACTCGATTGATTAAGATTCACATAGATTGATCGACATTCATACTTCCATCAATCTAGGTCATCCTCGATTGATTGAGTATCATCAACCTAGAAAATTTTAAAAAACTCCCCATATGTCCTATACTAACACAAAAAATTTCAAATAAACATCCATAATACAAAGACACATAAAATTATCGCCTTTTTGTATCAAGGTAGTACATTTATTTAGACATGAAACCCACTTGATGAGTGCTTAAAAAACAATAAAATTACCATGATTTAATGTACTTTAATTGACTAAATAGATTTATATTTGTATGATTTTATCATATTTTTATATAAATTTATCTTTTCAGAATCATAGGTATTTTTATTATGTTTCAGGTATTTTCGTTCAAAAAAAACTTAAAAACTCAAAAAAGTTGGAGAAAATGAGTCAAAATATCAAAACGGCCAAAATCCTGCATATAGTCACCCATTTGTGCCGAGTCCCACAAGCCCCGAGCCCAGTACACACCCAAAAAATGCATACATGCGGCCGACATAAGTTGGCACACTCCCAGAATATGTTGGCACATACCCAACACATGTTTGCATGCAGCTAGCATATTCCCAGCACACTTCTGAACGCACATTTCCAGCGCACGTAGCCAACACACACCTCGCACACGCCCAACATACACCGTGCTAATTTGCATGTGAGCCAAGACACATTCCCTTTTGTCGCAAGTGTGCTAGCTCACTCCTACACCATGTCCCACGCGTGCGCCCGCGCCTACTAGCGCCTATCTACCATGCCATATGCCCATTTTCCAAAAATTTGCGCCCCACATGCATGCTAGCTTGTCGAAATGCGTCAAAAATAAATTTTTGAAATATTTTCTCACCTTGTTTTGGCCTTTTTCTCAACTATAAAGTTTTATTAGTTTTTTTAGTTTTTAGTTTTAAAGCTCTTCTCTTTTTGAGAAGAACTAGCTATATTTTTATAGATTTTAGTTTTTGATTCATTAAGTAGAAATGAAAATCCGGTTGGAGGTTTTCTAGCAACAGAATTAGCATCAAATTATTGTAAGGATTCTTTTAAGGTATAATTTAAATGGATTCTTTACAGTTATCTTTTTATGTTTTATTCTCATATATGTTATATTTAATTTGTTTATGGTTAAATTTAATATGACTGGCTGTTTGTAAATATGATATAATAATAATGTTGTTATTCTTACAAAATATAAAATAGGTAAGACATTTTTATAAAATAAATTGATTTTATTTTTATTCAAGATTTTATATTAAGGATGTTTAAGAGAAATATATTATTTTTCATTACAAACTTAAATCTAAAAATTAGATTTTAAGGTTTAATTATCCGGTCTCATTTAGAGTAGTGCTCTTTTATTTGTTAGTACAATTTCCCGGTAGTTAGAGTGAAGCTCTATTTCAAAGGTTTTTGTAAAAACTATTATTTGAAAATGTATTGATAACATATTTTCATTAATGGTTTTAAATCTTTAAAATTAGTACTCGGATAATTAAATTCTTAGGTTTAATTTAGACAGCTTGAAAAAGGTCAAATTAACTGACTCCACCTAAAGCTATGATTAGATGGTTTGTTATTTTCTTATAAATAAAGCAGAAATTTAATACTTAATTAATTAATAGGTCCCGCTGATTGGGGAAGAACCGACATCGTCGATCCTGCCCGTTCATTTGGTTTTATCTATTTATAAAACTCTCGCAAGTGCACGAATCATTTCGTAGAAAATGATAAGTATACTCCCAAGGTCGATCTAAGGAAGGAATGTATGTGGTTTTTAATTTATTATTCAAACTTTTAAAAACGAAATTAAATCCTAAACATCCTGTCACGATATTTTGGGGTTTTGTGTTTTTAATCTACTTACATAAAAATAAACATAGATTCAATAAATATTTATGCAAATTTTATCTGTTAAAATAGTGGAGTATTTATGGATATAATAACTAAGTTAATTATGCTTGCTCATATTATTTAGGTTATTAAAGATATGAATTGATATTTATTGATTCTCTCTTTTTTGTATGAATACCACCTTTGGTGGGGTTAGATATTCTTTGTTAACTAAACAAATCAATTAACACCTATGGGTAGGGTTGATAACTAATTTGGTTAATTAAATTAATTCCTTTTTCTAAGAGATTGAAAATGAACCATTTAAATGCCACCTTTGGTGGGGTTAGACAGTTTAAACTTTATTCAAGGTGTCCAAATTAAACCTAAGAATTTAGTTATCCGATTACTAACTTTCAAGTTTTAAAACCACTACTAAAAACATGTTGTCAATACATTTTCAGATAATAATTCTTATAAAAACTTTTGAAATAGAGCTTCACTCTAACTACCTAAGCGATTGTACCAACAAATAAAATAACACTACTCTAAATCAAACTGGATAACTAAACCTTAAAATCTAATTTTCAGATTTAAGTTTGTAATGAAAAATAATATATTTCTCTCTAACATTCTTAATATAAAATCTTGAATAAAAATAAAATCAATTCATTTTAGAGATTTTTACCTATTTAATATTTCGCAAGCATAACAACGTTATTATTATATCATGTTTACAAATAGCCAACACAGTTAAATTTAATCACAGACAAATTAAATATAACATGTAAGAATAAAGCATAAAAAATAATTGTAAAGAAAATAAAATCCTTACAGAACTTCGATGCTATTCCCGTTGCTGGAAAACCTCCAAGCGGAATTTGCACTCCCATTTATTGAATCGAAAAGCTAATAAATTACAAAAACATAACTAGTTCTTCCCAAAAAGGGAAGAACTCTAAAACTAAGAGAAATTAACTAAAAACTAAGAAAAACTAAAAAAACCTAAAAATCTAAGAAAAGAGAGAAAGAAAGAAGAGAGAAGTGTGTTTTGAAGGTGTGTTTTGAAGTGAAGGGAAGGGGGGTATTTATAGGTGAGGATGGAGAGAAAAAATGAGTAAAAAAATGTTAAAAAAATATTTAAAAATGTAAAAACGCGTATTGGAATTGCTGATGTCATTAATGACGTCAGCATGACGCCAGGCGGCCGCACGTGAAAAATGGGGCGAAAAGGCATTGGGCGCGGGGAGGGCAGCCGGCGCGCAGGGCGCGCGCGTGACGCAGAGAGCGCAGAGCGCGCGCGCGCGCGAAAGCGCGGCGCGCGCGCGCGCGAAGAGCTAGCGCGCGATCGCATGCCGCGCGCGATCGGGCGCGCGGCGGGCGTGTCGCGCGGAGGCACGATTTTCTCCTTTTTGACATTTTTGACCCTTTTGACCCATTTTGTCCAATTTTTCCATATTTTTTGACCTTTCCCCATTTATTTATTAATATATTTGTGATGTATTGCTTCCAGTATTCCTCTTTGTGTCTTTAAGTTGTGTTTTTAAGCCAAAATACCTGAAAAACAATAAAAATACCCGTGATTCCGAAAAAGACAAATATATATAAATATATGATAAAACATATAAATATATATATATATATATTAATCAATTAATGTGCATAAAATCATGGTTATTTTAGTGCTTTTTGAGCACTCATCACAACCCCCAACCAGCTTCTTGCTAGTCCCTTAGCAAGAGAAGCGATAAAAACTAAAAATTAAACTATCCTAAATCACTTTCGTGGATTGAAACGGTTGCATTTAGCCTATGCAACAAGCCTTTAAACCCCTAGGTTGCCCTAGTGGACGAGTTTGAGTCTCGTGAGGGTTTTCAGTAATGATACCCACAAACATTGAACTAAATGTAAAAATTAAAAGAAATAATAACAACAATCAACTTAAAAACCAAAATTACAACAAAATCAAAAATTAACGTTTAAGAATAAAAGAAAACAACATATCACAAAAATGTCTTATACTTTTTAATCTCCTTTAAGATCACAATTAAAATCTCAAGCATAAGTTATTTTAATCTTTTTAAACAATCATGATTTATTATAATAATTAGTCGAAAATCATTTTCATATTTCATATCAAAAATGTATCAATTTAATTTCACCCAATTTTAGTGTCATGAATCCGAATTCGCTTCGACTCTATTCCTCACAAGTCAATACTCTCAAAACACTGAATCCTATGGGTTCAAACACTCATACTAATTTATATGCGAAAGAGTTGATGTATAGAAATGAACTAATATGTTCGCATATGTATAAAGAAGAAAGGCTCAAAGTGTTATTTTGACGTTGATCTCATGGAAGGAATCAAATGTATAAATTATAAAGATATCATATATAAAAATTATTTTCATGCATAAATCAAACTCATTAAGAAAAAATTTCAAGAGATATGCCTTTTACAAATGAAGAAAATGCAATGACATTTTAGGGAATTATTTCCTATATCTTTCTTTTGTAATTAGCCTTTACTCACAACTTTGTAAGCAATGTGGGTCATAGTATGTAGATTATACTATATATTCTTTCTCTCTATATTTTTCTGAAGATATTTTTCAATATATATCATTTTTTAGAGAGTCAACCCATGTACAGATTGTACATTTTTTTGTTTTTTTTTTATTTTGGTGAGTGGTTAATTTAGTGGCTTTTTTGTTTGATCTTGGTTTAGGTAACCCCAGATATGTCTCTCTTTTTTTTGTAACAGTCATGCACGAATGAGATAAAAGCATATACTATCAATTTCTACTCAAATCATTTAATCTAAGCAAAAATAATAATAAAAAATATACGATACTCTATTAAGATGAGAAAAAATTCATACATTCAATATTAATGCCTATAGAGATCATCTAAGAATTTGAAGAAATAAGAAATGTGTTTGGAGTAGAAAAAATATATATTTCACTCTCAATAAGGGAAATTAGGCTCAAATTATATCTCACAAAGGTAGTCTCCACTAAAACAAATTTACAAACACCGATTTTGGGTTTAACATAATTTCTACATCTTATCAAGAAATACTAGTTATGACAAAAATTAACTAATTATCAAAAATAATTACATAATATTTCATGATATGTTTTCAAAAATTAATCTAACAGTACAAAAGACTTAACTATTTACTTAAATTTGATTTAAAGAAATGATAAATTTTTGTGAGAATTTTTTTTTTAATTCCAAAAATTACTAAATCACACAAGGAAAATAAAACCAAACACAAAAAATGAAGATGTGAACATAAAAAAGAAAAAATTAATAATATTTGTTTTTTTTTTAATTTTAAAATTGTTAAATCTTTTTTTTTTCTTTTCTAATTAAGCATGGTAACTTTTCACCACCCCCAACCTAGAACTTACATTGTCCTCAATGTAACAATTGTAAATTAAAGATAAAGAGAAAAGAGAAGAAAGATTACCTATTTCTTGAGAATGTTGCAAGTAATGATGGAGAAATACAGGTGCATCCATCATATTCATTAAAGTGTATACAGACAGATTGTTGTAAACTTCTAACATCTCAAAAAAATATTTTTAGTTTTAACAATTTTAAAATTATTCACACGTAATTAAACTAAAATAAAAAATAGAAATTAAACAAATTAAACAAATAAAATTAAATTACCTAAAATGATGGGTTGCCTACCAACCAAGACTTAGTTTAACGTCTTAGCAAGATGTAACTTGGGGATTGCATTTTAAGTAAACTCAATGTCCCCTCATCATTGAGTCAATCAAACCTATAGGTAAGACAAGATTGTCTACCTATACTTTTTCAGTCATGCCTTATTGATTTTCAAATTTTTCTGTACTTAAAACTAGGGACATGCTTGTGAGTTTCAGATCATCCACATCTAGGTACAAATCAAATAATTAAAGGCATCAAAACACAATTGTACCTAGATCAATCAAAACAACTAACTCCTTAGATTGTAATTAAAATTTTTAAAATTTTGGAGATAGTTTTAGATTTTTTTTTGTTTTTTTGGTTTTTTTAAGTATAATATCTAAGTTAAAATAACATAATCAGTATTAACCAAGAGTGCTCCCAGGAAAGAATGGTGGTGCAAAGGCTCCTTAAAAACCATCCTTCTAGACAGAACAACGTTCCCAGTAAAGACTAGTGGCACAAAGGCTTCCAAGAACTAGTCTCCTAGACAGAACTCCCTTAGATCTTTACTTTTCATGCTATTAAAATTAAGTTAATTAAGTTAAGTTAAATAAAAATTTAAGTTAATTAAGTTAATGAAACTCTAAGTTAATTAAGTTAAGTTAAGTAAAAATCTAAGTTAATTAAGTTAATGAAAATGTAAGTTAATTAAAAAGCTAAGTTAATTAGGTTAATTTAAATAAAAATTTAAGTTAATTAAGTTAATGAAAATCTAAGTTAATTAAAAAGTTAAGTTAATTAAGTTAGTAAAAACTTAAGTTAATTAAGTTAAATGAATATTAAGAGAAAAAAAAACATAGTAAAAAAAATAATAATAAAATAAAATAAAATAAAAATAAAATAGAATAAAATAAAATTAAAAAAAGAGAAAATAAATTAAAATAAAATAAAATTAAAAAAAAGTTAAAAAAAAAAAAATTGAATTTTTTATTTATTTTTTTAAAAAAATAAAATTAAGATTTAAAAAAAACTTAAAATTAAATGAAAAAGTTTTTTTTTATTTTTTTTATGTTTTTTTATATATTTTTTTTTATTTAAAATTTATTTAAGTTTTTTTAATTTTTTTATATTTTTTAATTTTTTAGTTTTTTAATTTTTTAATTTTTTAATTTTTTAATTTTTTAATTTTTTAATTTTTTAATTTTTTAATTTTTTTAATTTTAATTTTTTTATTTATTTTTACTTTTTTTACTATTCTTGAAGGGTAAGTTTTATTTTTTTTTTTATTATTTATTTTTTAATTTTCCTTTTTTTTTTTTATTATTATGAAATTTGAAATTTGAAATTTTTTTTTTTGTTTTTTTTTTGAAATTATTTTAATTTTTATTTATTTATTGTTTTTACTATTTACGAACAACAATTTTATTATTATATATTTATTATTTTTTGTTTTTTATGAGAGAAAAAAAAATTTATTTTAATTTTTATTAAATTTTTGTTTTTATTTTACTATTCACAAACAAAAAAAAAAAAATTAATTTATTTTTTTTTTTTTTTATCAAAATAAAAAAAAAAACAAATATTTTCAACAAAAAAAATTTTTTAAATTTTGATAAATAATTTAAAAACGCTATTCCTTCACAAGAATGCTAAAAAACTTGATTGGGCGTAACCGACATCGCTGATCCTCGCCTGCTCATTTGGTTTTATCTATTTATAAAACTCTCATGAGTGCACGAATCATTTCGTAGAAAATGATAAGTATACTCCCAAGGTCGATCTAAGGAAGGAATGTATGTGGTTTTAATTTATTATTCAAACTTTTAAAAACGAAATTAAATCCTAAACATCCTGTCACGATATTTTGGGGTTTTGTGTTTTTAATCTACTTACATAAAAATAAACATAGATTCAATAAATATTTATGCAAATTTTATCTGTTAAAACAATGGAGTATTTATGGATATAATAACTAAGTTAATTATGCTTGCTCATATTATTTAGGTTATTAAAGATATGAATTGATATTTATTGATTCTCTCTTTTTTGTATGAATACCACCTTTGGTGGGGTTAGATATTCTTTGTTAACTAAACAAATCAATTAACACCTATGGGTGGGGTTGATAACTAATTTGGTTAATTAAATTAATTCCTTTTTCTAAGAGATTGAAAATGAACCATTTAAATGCCACCTTTGGTGGGGTTAGACAGTTTAAACTTTATTCAAGGTGTCCAAATTAAACCTAAGAATTTAGTTATCCGAGTACTAACTTTCAAGTTTTAAAACCACTACTAAAAACATGTTGTCAATACATTTTCAGATAATAATTCTTATAAAAACTTTTGAAATAGAGCTTCACTCTAACTACCTGTCGATTGTACGAACAAATAAAAGAGAACTACTCTAAATCGAATAGGATAACTAAACCTTAAAATCTAATTTTCAGATTTAAGTTTGTAATGAAAAATAATATATTTCTCTCTAACATTCTTAATATAAAATCTTGAATAAAAATAAAATCAATTCATTTTAGAGATTTTTACCTATTTAATATTTCGCAAGCATAACAACGTTATTATTATATCATGTTTACAAATAGCCACGACACTTAAATTTAATCACACACAAATTAAATATAACATGTAAGAATAAAGCATAAAAAATAACTGTAAAGAAAATAAAATCCTTACAGAACTTCGATGCTATTCCCGTTGCTGGAAAACCTCCAAGCGGAATTTGCACTCCCATTTATTGAATCGAAAAGCTAATAAATTACAAAAACATAACTAGTTCTTCCCAAAAGGGAAGAACTCTAAAACTAAGAGAAATTAACTAAAAACTAAGAAAAACTAAAAACTAAAAAATCTAAGAAAAGAGAGAAAGAAAGAAGAGAGAAGTGTGTTTTGAAGGTGTGTTTTGAAGTGAAGGGAAGGGGGGTATTTATAGGTGAGGATGGAGAGAAAAAATGAGTAAAAAAATGTTAAAAAAATATTTAAAAATGTAAAAACGCGTATTGGAATTGGATGTCATTAATGACGTCGGCATGATGACGTCACAGGCGGCCGCACGTGAAAAATGGGGCGAAAGGCGTTGGGCGTGCGGAGGGCAGGCGCGCGGCGCGCCCGTGAGGCGAGTGGCGCGCAGAGGCGCGCGCGGAAAAGAAGGCGCGCGCGGATCGGGCATCTTGCGCGCGCGATCCGGGCGTCTTCTTGCGCGCGCGGTCTGGGCGTGCCGCGCGCGTCTTCGTGCGCGCGGGCTCACGGCGGCACGATTTTCTCCTTTTTGACATTTTTGACCCTTTTGACCCATTTTGTCCAATTTTTCCATATTTTTTGACCTTTCCCCATTTATTTATTAATATATTTGTGATGTATTGCTTCCAGTATTTCTCTTTGTGTCTTTAAGTTGCGTTTTTAAGCCAAAATACCTGAAAAACAATAAAAATACCCGTGATTCCGAAAATGACAAATATATATAAATATATGATAAAACATATAAATATATATATATATTAATCAATTAATGTGCATAAAATCATGGTTATTTTAGTGCTTTTTGAGCACTCATCACCCGCCTAAAGATGTTAGTTAATTAATATTAAACAAAATAATTTGTGCCCCACCTAAGGACACTTTCATAACAAAAAGAGAAAATCAACAAATATCAATTTATATCTTTAAGAACCTAAATAATATGAGCAAGTATAATTAACTTAATTATTATATCTATAAATACTCCATTGTTATGAAAGATAAAAACTTGTATTATTGTTTATTGAATTCATATCTATGTTTAATTTTTATGTTATTAGATTAGGAAACACAAAAACAAAAATATCGTGGCATGGTGTTTAGGATTTAATTTCATTTTTAAGATTTTGAATAATAAATTAAAAGTCACATATATTTCTTCCTTAGATCAAACTTGGGAGTATATTTGTCATTTTCTATAAAATGATTCGTGCACTTGCGAGAATTTTACAAATTATAAAACCAAAGTATTTCGTAAGATTGGTATTGTTATGCCAGTCTTGTGCTTGACAAGTTTTTGGCGCCGCTGCCAGGGACTTGATGTTGTCCTCATCACCACTCAAATAATCAATTTTGAAATAAAGTTTATTCTTCAATAAGATCAAATTATTTATTGTATGCTTGAGTATTCCAGTAAAACACACAAACATTTTTCAACACATATGGTGACATATCAACAATATCTCAAACTATGAAAAATATTAGAACTACAATGGTATATCAATTTATCCATTCATGATTAGTTATAAAGGATTTGAAGAAGAAACCATCACCAATCATGAAAGGATTGCAATTTAATTTAGAATTTCACCAAATAATATTTTACTAACTAAGAGGGAGAGCTTAGTAAATATTTGTATTACCCTATGATATTATTATTATTATTATTGTGTGGGGTATTGGTTATTTATTTTTCTTTTGCATTACCATTTGTGGCTCTTTATTTTTATGCATATAAATTCATTTGTATTTTCCTTTTCTATTTTATTTTATTTGATCCTATATCCATTTTTTAGGAAAATATACATGAGCTAAAAACCTAGTATGATGACTTTCACACTAGTTATGAGATAACTCTCTTCATTCACTATGGTAGCTTCACACATCACAGTAAGTAACCCTTTCAAAACTAGGTGTCTTTCTATAGTAGCATTTTATAAAGTGAAAGAGAGAGCTCAAACAAAATTCTAGTAGTCAAGGTTATCTATGTACCTAAGTACTCACTAAGCAATTATAAATTTCAACCATGGCATACAATTGTGTCTAGTGAGTGTGTGAGTGATTTTTTATTAACATTGATCACCAGATGTATGAAAACATAAATGCACATAACAAGATACTCAATTACACAATGAATAATCAATGGAGTTATAATATTTTTATTCTAAATGATATTTGTAGTTTATTTCAATGTTAAAACAATTCTACATCCTTGAGTGATTTTGTTAAAATAAAAATTAAGAACTTAAACCAGCAAACTAAGATAAAAAGTTTTCAAATTAAAATGAAGCAATCAAACTAACATGTTCACCTTGGGTCTTCAAGCATAGAATAATAATGCCTAAGTGAAAGGGAAGGATGGTGAGTCGATCGAAAAAAAAAATAATATTTCCTAACCCAAACTTTCTTTAATTTTGTTTTCGTTATATTTTTGGGTTTGGATTCAAGTTACTTACATAAGTTTTTGGATTTATCCTTATTTTTACTTTTTCTTTTCTTTTTCATCATTGATGGAGATTTGGAATTCATGTATGGATGATAAAAATTAATTCTTGAATATCATGCATTAAAAGCATTGTTATAATATGAATGTCACAAAAATGTTCTCTAATGTGACCTTTCCTATAATAATGATGACAAATAGGCACAAACTTAACAGATTTTTCACTCATAGGTACAAATATTCTTTATGCATAATGAATAATATTAGGAGTAGGGTTAGAAGGCCTTACGTTAGTTATCCTTGATATTGAAGCTGCATTTGTATCCTATAAGAAAGAAAGGTTATAAGGTTTTACAAACTTCGTTGTTTTTGAAGATGATAGTTTAGAATTCTCATCTATAAAGTATAGCCTTTTCTTATCTCCAAAAGGTTTTCCATAGTCAAGAAAATTTTCAAACTTTTAGCTTCAAATGAAGAATTTTTTTCGAGTATTAATGAATTTATTTCATAGGATTTCAATTTTTCATTAAGGTTAGTTACTTCTATAAGAAAATTATCTCTATCTCTTTTGTACATTACGAACTCTTTGAACACTTCATCAATACTAGTGAATCATCAATACTAGGAAATTGGTTTTGCCATTTTCTAAATCAGCCAGACTTTCATTAACACTTTATGAGTCAATCAGTGTAGCATTGAACGCTCTTCTAGTGTTGCTCTTCTTATTTTCACAATCAAACTAAAACCTATACCTTCAAAAAATTGAGGTCCAACCCATTTAGATTTCTTACCACCAGAACTCATAGATTTGAGTTTTCTCAAATTTTGATCCTTTTGATCACTTGATTGTCCTTTATTTTGAGGATTATTTTTATTGAACATTTTATTCAATCTTCTGGTCAAGAGTGCCAATTTTGTTTCCTCATTTTCACCTTCTTCAATCATAGCAGTTTCGAAGGTAATGCCTTTGTTCTTCATGGGAAGATGAAAGCTTATCTCAAAGATTTGAAGTAATACAACAATTTTTTCTATTTTGATATTGTCAATATCCTTGCTTTCATCAACGATAGTGACTCTTACATAGAAGTGATCTAGTAATAAGCAGATAATCTTTCAAACTATCATGAAATCTTCAATTTTCTCTCCAAGATTGGTAGAGGTATTAATAATATCACTTAATCTAGCATAGAATTTAGAAAATGTTTTATCTTCTTTATTCTAATATTCTCAAATTGAGTAACATGCATATGAAGTTTTGTTTGTTTTATTTGTGAGGTAATCTCATGAGCATCCTATAAAATATCCCAAACTTGCTTGGTATTAACATGAGAAATACGATGAAACTCATTAGTAGACATAACACTAAAAATAACATTAATATTCTTTTGATTCCAGTTACAACCAGATTTATCTTTAGTAGTCCAATCTTTCCTAGGTTTAGGAGTGATAACATTATCTTTCATAATCAAAGGTGGTTCCTAACCATACAGCATAGAGTTCCAGACACTCTCATCTAAAGTCCATAGAAAGGCTCTTATATGAGCCTTCCAATAGGGACAATTGGACCCATTAAAGTATGGTGCATAGGTTGTCAATGAGCCCTTTGTCTAGTAATCCATAACAAGGTCTTAGGCACACTAAGTGTATCTAGTGATGATTCTAATATCAACTAAAAGTTTTAATTTAGTTATAGGTTAGATTATCTAGAGGGTGGGTGAATAGAAGATCAAAAGCAGTATAATAAATTAAAAATTGGAAATATTTCCAGACATGCAATTGCATGTAAAAGTAATGCAAAAATATAAAGTTTAAAAAATGAGATTTTTATGAGGAAATAACCTAGGCCACACCAATGGCCTAAGAGGGAACCACCAGTCCACTAGACCACCTAACTATCCACTATGAAATATAAGATCTAGTTAGAAGGCTAGGACTCAAACTACCCACTAAGGTAATTCCCCTAAGTAATCTACTTACAAGCTACTACTTTCATCATAGTCTCTATAGGAAAGGTGCATGTTTGGATCTGGACCAATGTTTCAATGAACATGAATCACATGAGTTAATCAAACTCATACAACCACCACGTAAAAGGTTAGCATAGTAATACAAGTACAAATATATGTCCTATAGTAGATTCAATAATGAATAATCCTAAATAGATGATTTAACATATCAAAACATAAAACAAAATTAGTTAGTAATTGATGCTTATTTTCACAAGTGTACGAATCGTTCAAGTAATAAAGTGTACAAAAGTACGGATATCGAACCCACAAGGAATGGCGTTACTAAGTACCGAAATTGACTAACCCTAATTTTATTTGAAAACTGAATTGTTGAAATTGTTTAAAAAGAAAATTAACATAAAACTAAACGCAAATAGCAAAATTAAATGTTGTTCACTAATAATTAAAAACGCTAAGGCATTTGATTTCGCTAAATCAATTCAATCTGATTTCAAGTCATGTTATATGAGAATCAAAGCTAAAAGTGATGGTTGAAAAACCCAAACTTATCTAATACTCTTTCTCAAGTTATATTAGAATTACTTATCTATGAAAACCGACTATATTTCTATGAAGATTTAATCACAAATAAGCACATTACGATTTATGGAATTTCTGGAATAACCACATACATCATGCATTAGGTGTCAAACTCGCATTCAACATATGGTATTTATCACAAGAAGCATTCATTACACATCTCCTCTCGGTCTCAATATAATGCAACAAATCATCTAAATCTTGATCAGAAATTTAAAAGCATTAAGCATGGAAATAAATACTCGACTTGAAAACAATGAATTCATATAACCATAACAAAAGAAATCAGATTTCCTTGATCTAACTACATCATAGCCTTAGCAAAAACGAATTAGTTCATAACGGAAATAAGAACAACCATTATTTCAATTGAATCCATGAATAACAAATATGAATAAACTGCAGAAAATAAAAACTAAGGAGAAGAGATGAAAAACTCTAGAAGATGAAGGCTTGGTAGCAACAATGGTGAAGATCCTTCAAGTTTCTCCAAAATTTCCTTCTCTTCTCCAAAAATGCCTTTGAACTCTCCTTTCTGCCGTCCCCTCCTTCTCCATCATAATGTATATATAGATCTAGGGTTTTGGAGGGCAATTTTGGAACAAAACAGCATAAAAATGTGTTTTCGAACGAAACTCGCCGGCGGCGAAGTTATTCTCGCCGCGGCAAGATTTCTGGAAAACTTACGATTTCGGTTCTGCTAAATCTCGCCGGCGGCGGGATTATTGTGGCCAGCGGCAATATGTATTTGGCCGGCGGCGAGATGTACTTGGCCGGCGGCGAGATTGATTTGGCCGGCGGCGAGATTGTTTTGCCAAAATCCGTGCTCCCTGCATGATTTTCAACATTTTCTCAGTAAGGTTTTCGCCGGCGGCGGAATATTCGCCGTGCGAACTTCCAAATTTTGAAATTTTGTTTTCTTTTTATTTGCACTCAATCCCGGTCATTGAAATTTGTCCCAAACTTCTCCATAATCATGATTTTACTTGCAATTGCACTTTAAACACGAAATACCCGTGAAATGACATTTGTGGATTAAATAATAAAATAAAACGCAATTTTCACACAAATATCAACCTTTAAATCATAACAAAAATGCAATAATTTGACTCCTATCAACAACCCAACCCGCTTCTTGCTAGTCTCTAGCAAGAAAAGCGATCTATGAATAATTTCAAAGGAGACATTAAAAGAAAAATTCAAAGGAAATTTATTCTATTTACAACATTACATTAAGCGTATGTAATAAGCCTTTAAACCGGTAGCCGGCCCTAGTAGGACGAGTTGTAGTCTCGTGAGGGCTTCCAGTGATGACACCCACAAACATCTTACCTATAACTATCCTAACTTAAAACAATAAAATCACATAACAAATAATTTGCACAAATGTCTCAAAAATTGTAAATAACACCCAACATATAGAATAATTAAATGTCACCTAAGCTTTAAGAAATCTCAAATGCCAATTTCACTTTTGTTATTGACTCTTAAACATCCATCAAACCACAAACCATTAGCCATAATGCCCAGATAATATTATGCACAACATCCACAAACAAAAAGGTGAAATCTCAAACTCCATAGGCTCACTTTTCAAACCTCTCTCCACTAATGAAGAAAAATACACCACTTTGGATCAATAGGACTTTACGAGGCTTGTAATGTTAGGCTTAGGTATTTGGTTAAGAAAGAACGGGAAGTGTCAAAATACAAATAAGGGCACTTATTAGATTAAACACAACCAATTAAGTAAAAGAATAACACCATTTAACCCAAATTGTTTCTTCCGATCATAACCCATTTTTCCACAGATAAACAAAGTTCTTCCTCAATCTTTCACCTTAGTACATCCATCACTAACACTCTTTTATTTACTAGAATGTGAAGGATTTCTTCTTCTTCTTTTTTTCTTTTTTCTTTTCTCTTTTTTCTTTTCTTTTTTTTTCTTTTTTTTTTTTACTCAATTGCTCTTTGAAAAGGCAACTACTTTATTCCAATATATATGATTTTTTTTTTCATCATCCTTACTCTAATTGCTCTTGAAAAGACATAACCCCCAACCAATTTCTTCCAATATATGTGGAAGATTTCTCCAATTCCTCTTGAAAAGTTTGTGTTCAAAATTAAGTGCTCTTAACAAATAAGGTAGGAATTATATATATATATTTTTGGCTCAATAGAAGGTAGGTTATATAAGGAAAAAAGAAAGAAAAGTAAGGCTAACAATATATTTAAATGGCTCAAAGAGGTTACTAGTGATATAAAGATAACAAGGTAGGCTTAAAATGGCACAATCGATCCAAAAATGGCCTACATCATATCCTAAACAGTGCAATTCCAAATTATTTCGCCTCAAGAGGTTTTCAAATGAGTTCTAGAGTTTGTTGAGATCACAAAAATGTCCATGCAAAATTCACACATAAGACTTCTCTAAGCATTTAGACTAATCAACCAAATCATACCACATACCAAAAGAGTCGCCAACTAGGTAAAATCAACATTTGAAATTCTCTTTAAACCAAAGCAAAATTTAATGTCTTCTAACAGCTACTTGTTATCACAATCACATTATTATCATCAACGTGCAAATTAAAACAAGTAAAATGCAAATAAAATAAAAATAATAATAATAACAATAATAATAATAAAATAAGACAATAAATAAATAAAATAAAATAAAATAAAAATAAAAAAAATTAAATCAAAATGCAGAAAAATAAATGGAAAAATCAAAATTAAACACAACTAAACACACAAACAAAACTACTAAAAATGAAGGGGAGAAAAGATTTACCGTTTACCGCACCCCCAACCAAAACCTTACATTGTCCTCAATGTAAGAAAGGGAAGAGAGATCTCCTTTCCACCGGCGGTGAAACTTAAAAATGAGAAAAAAATGAAAATTAGAAAAAGAAAAAGAAATAGGAAAAGGAAAAGAAAAAAAATAGTAAGTTGATCGCTACACACAAAGTGCGTGCAATGAATACGCAAGTATAGGTATAGCAAAAAATAATATAATGAAAAGAAAAGATTGTTCCCACGGAGATTATTTTATTAGAAACTAATCTTTAAAACTAAAAAAATAAAAATCAATTTTTTGTTTTTTTATATTTTAAGGAAGCAAAATTAAAATAACTAAAATTAAATAACAATAATTAATTAAATCAAATTTGGTAACTGATGAGTGCTCAAAAAGCACTAAAATTACCATGATTTTATTCACATTAATTGATTAAAAATATATATATTTATATGTTTTATCATATATTTATATAAATTTGTCTTTTTTGGAATCACGGGTGTTTTTATTGTTTTTCAGGTATTTTCACTTAAAAACGTAACTTAAAGACTCAAAGAGGAATACTGGAAGCAATACATCACAAATATATTAATAAATAAATGGGGAAAGGTCAACAAATATGGAAAAATTGGACAAAATGGGTCAAAAGGGTCAAAAAGGAGAAAATTGCGCCACGCCATATTGGCCATGCGCAGACCGCGCGCGCGAGCTACCGCAGACGCCACGCCGTCCGCGCGCATCAGCGCGCGCCCAGTCCCAGTTCCGCACGCGCCCGCGTGCATCTCACCTGCTCCCGTGCAGCCACCCTATGATGTCATGTTGACGTCATCAATGACCTCAGCATTTGCACTCCGCGTTTTCACATTTTTTTAACATTTTTTCACTCATTTTTTGTCTCCATCCTCACCTATAAATACCCCCCTTCCCTTCACTTCAAAACACACCTCAAAACACATTCTCTTCTCTCTTTCTTTCTCTCTTTTCTTAGATTTTTTAGTTTTTCTTAGTTTTTAAGCTTTTCTTAGTTTCTTTCTTAGTTTTAAGTTGTTCTTAGTTAATTTCTCTTAGTTTTAGAGTTCTTCCCTTTTTGGGAAGAACTAGTTATGTTTTTGTAATTTATTAGCTTTTCGATTCAATAAATGGGAGTGCAAATTCCGCTTGGAGGTTTTCCAGCAACGGGAATAGCATCGAAGTTCTGTAAGGATTTTATTTTCTTTACAGTTATTTTTTATGCTTTATTCTTACATGTTATATTTAATTTGTCTGTGATTAAATTTAACTATGTTGGCTATTTGTAAACATGATATAATAATAACGTTGTTATGCTTGCGAAATATTAAATAGGTAAAAATCTCTAAAATGAATTGATTTTATTTTTTATTCAAGATTTTATATTAAGAATGTTAGAGAGAAATATATTATTTTTCATTACAAACTTAAATTTGAAAATTAGATTTTAAGGTTTAGTTATCCTACTGATTTAGAGTAGTGCTCTTTTATTTGTTGGTACAATCGCCCGGTAGTTAGAATGAAGCTCTATTTCAAAAGTTTTTATAAGAATTATTATCTGAAAATGTATTGACAACATGTTTTCAGTAGTGGTTTTAAAACTTGAAAGTTAGTACTCGGATAACTAAATTCTTAGGTTTAATTTGGACACCTTGAATAAAGTTTAAACTGTCTAACCCCACCAAATGTGGCATTTAAATGGTTCATTTTCAATCTTTAGAAAAAGGAATTAATTTAATTAACCAAATTAGTTATCAACCCCACCCATAGGTGTTAATTGATTTGTTTAGTTAACAAAGAATATCTAACCCCACCAAAGGTGGTATTCATATAAAAAAGAGAGAATCAATAAATATCAATTCATATATTTAATAACCTAAATAATATGAGCAAGCATAATTAACTTAATTATTATATCCATACATACTCTACTGTTTTAACATATAAAATTTGCATAAATATTTATTGAATCTATGTTTATTTTTATGTAAGTAGATTAAAAACACAAAACCCCAAAATATCGTTACAGGATGTTTAGGATTTAATTTCGTTTTTAAAAGTTTGAATAATAAATTAAAAACCATATACATTCCTTCCTTAGATCGACCTTGGGAGTATACTTATCATTTTCTACGAAATGATTCGTGCACTTACGAGAGTTTTATAAATAAATAAAACCAAAGTAACGGGCAGGATCGGCGGTGTCGGTTCTGCCCCGATCAAGTTTTTGGCGCCGTTGCCGGGGATGGTATCAAGTTTTTGGCGCCGTTGCCGGGAAAGGAATAGTGTTTTTAAATTATTTATCAAAATTTTAAAAAACTTTTTGTGTTGTAAATAATTGTGATTTTTTTTATTTTGATTAAAAAAAACAAAAATAATTTTTTTTTGTTGTTTGTGAATAGTAAAATAAAAACAAAAATTTAATAAAAATTAAAATAAATTGTTTTTTCTCTCATAAAAAAACAAAAAAATAATAAATATATAATAATAAAATTGGTGTTCGTAAATAGTAAAAACAATAAATAAATAAAAATTAAAATAATTTCAAAAAACAAAAAAAACAAAAAAAAAATATTTCAAATTTTAAATTTCATAATAATAAAAAAAAAACAAGGAAAATAAAAATAAAATAAAATAAAACTTACCGTTCAAGAATAGTAAAAAAAAAGTAAAAATAAATAAAAAAATTAAAAATTAAAAATTAAAAAATTAAAAAATTAAGAAATTAAGAAAAATTAAAAAAATTAAAAAAAACTTAAATAAATTTTAAATAAAAAATAAAATAAAATAAAATAAAAAAAAAAAATTATAAAAAAAATAAAAAAATAAAATAAAATAAAATAAAATAAAATAAAATAAAATATAAAAAATATAAAAAATAAAAAAAACTTAATTTTTAATTTTCATTTAATTTTAAGTTTTTTAAATCTTAATTTTATTTTTTAAATAAAAAATAAAAAAATTCAATTTTTATTTTTTTTACCTTTTAATTTTATTTTAATTTTTATTTATTTTATTTTATTTTCCTTTTTTTAAAATTTTATTTTATTCTATTTTATTTTTATTTTTATTTTATTTTTATTTTATTTTATTTTATTATTTTTTTACTATGTTTTTTTTTCTCTTAATTTTCATTTAACTTAATTAACTTAAGTTTTTACTAACTTAATTAACTTAGCTTTTTAATTAACTTAAATTTTCATTAACTTAATTAACTTAAATTTTTATTTAAATTAACCTAATTAACTTAACTTTTTAATTAACTTACATTTTCATTAACTTAATTAACTTAGATTTTTACTTAACTTAACTTAATTAACTTAGAGTTTCATTAACTTAATTAACTTAAATTTTTACTTAACTTAACTTAATTAACTTAAATTTTTACTTAACTTAACTTAATTAACTTAAATTTAATAGCATGAAAAGTAAAGATCTAAGGGAGTTCTGTCTAGGAGACTAGTTCTTGGAAGCCTTTGTGCCACTAGTCTTTCCTGGGAACGTTGTTCTGTCTAGGAGGATGGTTTTTAAGGAGCCTTTGCACCACCATTCTTTCCTGGGAGCACTCTTGGTTAATACTGATTATGTTATTTTAACTTTAGATATTATACTTAAAAAAACCAAAAAAAAAAAAAAACCAAAAAAAAATCTGAAACTATCTCCAAAATTTTAAAAGTTTTAATTACAATCTAAGGAGTTAGTTGTTTTGATTGATCTAGGTACAATTGTGTTTTGATGCCTTTAATTATTTGATTTGTACCTAAATGTGGATGATCTGAAACTCACAAGCATGTCCCTAGTTTTAAGTACAGAAAAATTTGAAAATCAATAGGGCATGACTGAAAAAGTATAGGTAGACAATCTTGTCTTACCTATAGGTTTGATTGACTCAATGATGAGGGGACATTGAGTTTACTTAAAATGCAATCCCCAAGTTACGTCTTGCTAAGACGTTAAACTAAGCGCTGGATGGGAGGCAACCCATCATTTTAGGTATTTTTTTATTTAATTTTTATTGTTTATTTTAGTTTAATTATATGTGAATAATTTTTAAATTGTTAAAACTAAAAATATTTGTTGAGTTGTTAGAAGTTCACAACAATCTGTCTGTATACACTTTAATGATGACTATGATGAATGCACCTGCATTTCTCCATTACTACTTACACATTCTCAAGAAATAGGTAATCGTTCTTCTCTTTTCTCTTTATCTTTAATTTACAGTTGTTACATTGAGGACAATGTAAGTTCTAGGTTGGGGGTGGTGAAAAGTTACCATGCTTAATTAGAAAAGAAAAAAAAGATTTAACAATTTAAAAATTAAAAAAAAAATTATTAATTTTCTCTTTTTTATGTTCACATCTTCATTTTTTGTGTTTGGTTTTATTTTTGTTTTGTGTGATTTAGTAATTTTGGAATTAAAAAAAAAAGTTCTCCCAAAAATTTATCATTTCTTTAAATCAAATTTAAGTAAATAGTTAAGTCTTTTGTATTGTTAGATTAATTTTTGAAAACATATCATGAAATATTATGTAATTATTTTTGATAATTAGTTAATTTTTGTCATAACTAGTATTTCTTGATAAGATGTAGAAATTATATTAAACCCAAAATCGGTGTTTATGAATTTGTTTTAGTGGAGACTACCTTTGTGAGATATAATTTGAGCCTAATTTCCCTTATTGAGAGTGAAATATATATTTTTTCTACTCCAAACACATTTCTTATTTCTTCAAATTCTTAGATGATCTCTATAGGCATTAATATTGAATGTATGAATTTTTTCTCATCTTAATAGAGTGTCGTATATTTTTTATTATTATTTTTGCTTAGATTAAATGATTTGAGTAGAAATTGATAGTATATGCTTTTATCTCATTCGTGCATTTGTTAAAAAAAAGAGAGACATATATGGGGTTACCTAAACCAAGATCAAACAGAAAAGCCACAAAATTAACCACTCACCAAAATCCTTAAAAAAAATGTACAATCTGTACATGGGTTGACTCTCTAAAAAAAATGATATATATTGAAAAGTATCTTCAGAAAAAAATAGAGAGATAAAGAATATATAGTATAATCTACATACTATGACCAGCATTACCCAAGATCCTAAGAAAAAAATGTGTACAATCTGTACATGGGTTGACTCTCTAAAAAATGATATATATTGAAAAATATCTTCAGAAAAATATAGAGAGAAAGAATATATAGTATAATCTACATACTATGACCCACATTGCCTACAAAGTTGTGAGTAAAGGCTAATTACAAAAGAAAGATATAGGAAGTAATTCTCTAAAAAGTCATTGCACTTTCTTCATTTGTAAAAGGCATATATCTTGAAATTTTTTCTTAATGAGTTTGATTTATGCATGAAAATAATTTTTATATATGATATCTTTATAATTTATACATTTGATTCCTTCCATGAGATCAACGTCAAAATAACACTTTGAGCCTTTACGCTTTATACATATGCGAACATATTAGTTCATTTCTATACATCAACTCTTTCGCATATAAATTAGTATGAGTGTTTGAACCCATAGGATTCGGTGTTTTGAGAGTATTGACTTGTGAGAAATAGAGTCGGCGAATTCGGATTCATGACACTGAAATTGGGTGAAATTAAATTGATACATTTTTGATATGAAATATGAAAATGATTTTCAACTAATTATTATAATAAATCATGATTGTTTAAAAAGATTAAAATAACTTATGCTTGAGATTTTAATTATGATCTTAAAGGAGATTAAAAAGTATGAGACATTTTTGTGATATGTTGTTTTCTTTTATTCTTAAACGTTAATTTTTGATTTTGTTGTAATTTTAGTTTTTAAGTTGATTGTTGTTATTATTTCTTTTAATTTTTACATTTAGTTCAATGTTTGTGGGTATCCTTACTGAAAACCCTCACGAGACTCAAACTCGTCCACTAGGACAACCTAGGGGTTTAAAGGCTTGTTGCATAGGCTAAATGCAACCGTGTCAATCTACGGAAGTGATTTAGGATAGTTTAATTTTTAGTTTTTATCGCTTCTCTTGCTAAGGGACAAGCAAGAAGCTGGTTGGGGGTTGTGATGAGTGCTCAAAAAGCACTAAAATTACCATGATTTTATTCACATTAATTGATTAAAAATATATATATTTATATGTTTTATCATATATTTATATAAATTTGTCTTTTTTCGGAATCACGGGTGTTTTTATTGTTTTTCAGGTATTTTCACTTAAAAACGTAACTTAAAGACTCAAAGAGGAATACTGGAAGTAATACATCACAAATATATTAATAAATAAATGGAGAAAGGTCAACAAATTTGGAAAAATTGGACAAAATGGGTCAAAAGGGTCAAAAATGTCAAAAAGGAGAAAATCGCGCCGCCCAGCCTCGCCGAGACCCGCGCGCAGCACGCCCCACGTCCGCGAGCATCAGCGCGCGCCCGCGCGCATCTCACCTGCTCCCGCGCGCGCCGACGCCCATTTCGCCCCATTTTTCACGTGCAGCCGTCCCATGACGTCATGTTGACGTCATCAATGACCTCAGCATTTGCACTCCGCGTTTTCACATTTTTTTAACATTTTTTCACTCATTTTTTCTCTCCATCCTAACCTATAAATACCCCCCTTCCCTTCACTTCAAAACACACCTCAAAACACATTCTCTTCTCTCTTTCTTTCTCTCTTTTCTTAGATTTTTTAGTTTTTCTTAGTTTCTTTCTTAGTTTTAAGTTGTTCTTAGTTAATTTCTCTTAGTTTTAGAGTTCTTCCCTTTTTGGGAAGAACTAGTTATGTTTTTGTAATTTATTAGCTTTTCGATTCAATAAATGGGAGTGCAAATTCCGCTTGGAGGTTTTCCAGCAACGGGAATAGCATCGAAGTTCTGTAAGGATTTTATTTTCTTTACAGTTATTTTTTATGCTTTATTCTTACATGTTATATTTAATTTGTCTGTGATTAAATTTAACTGTGTTGGCTATTTGTAAACATGATATAATAATAACGTTGTTATGCTTGCGAAATATTAAATAGGTAAAAATCTCTAAAATGAATTGATTTTATTTTTATTCAAGATTTTATATTAAGAATGTTAGAGAGAAATATATTATTTTTCATTACCAACTTAAATTTGAAAATTAGATTTTAAGGTTTAGTTATCCGGTCTGATTTAGAGTAGTGCTCTTTTATTTGTTGGTACAATCGCCCGGTAGTTAGAGTGAAGCTCTATTTCAAAAGTTTTTATAAGAATTATTATCTGAAAATGTATTGACAACATGTTTTCAGTAGTGGTTTTAAAACTTGAAAGTTAGTACTCGGATAACTAAATTCTTAGGTTTAATTTGGACACCTTGAATAAAGTTTAAACTGTCTAACCCCACCAAATGTGGCATTTAAATGGTTCATTTTCAATCTCTTAGAAAAAGGAATTAATTTAATTAACCAAATTAGTTATCAACCCCACCCATAGGTGTTAATTGATTTGTTTAGTTAACAAAGAATATCTAACCCCACCAAAGGTGGTATTCATATAAAAAAGAGAGAATCAATAAATATCAATTCATATCTTTAATAACCTAAATAATATGAGCAAGCATAATTAACTTAATTATTATATCCATAAATACTCCACTGTTTTAACAGATAAAATTTGCATAAATATTTATTGAATCTATGTTTATTTTTATGTAAGTAGATTAAAAACACAAAACCCCAAAATATCATGACAGGATGTTTAGGATTTAATTTCGTTTTTAAAAGTTTGAATAATAAATTAAAAACCACATACATTCCTTCCTTAGATCGACCTTGGGAGTATACTTATCATTTTCTACGAAATGATTCGTGCACTTGCGAGAGTTTTATAAATAAATAAAACCAAAGTAACGGGCAGGATCGGCGATGTCGGTTCTGCCCCTATCAGTAACTAAGAAGATATATGAGAAAATATCTAGGAATACTTAATTCTCTAATTTTCTGAACATGTGAATCGCTAAATTCCCCTCAATATAATTATCAATTAATTATATGATCAATTGAATCTAACCTAGCATGTATTCCTCTCTCAAGTAAACTACACACGATATAGTAATTAATTTAATCATACTCTCATGCCAATTAAATTACATACTACTCATTAAGTTCATCAATTATGGATCACATACATAAGAATCATACATCTCTGCCTAGAAATTATGCATGTTATTTAATCAAGACAAAAAATTAAATCATTCTCTCAAATTTATTTATTTGCCTCTATAGATAAATTGTTGGCCAAACAATTAATAGCATACAAATCAGATTAAATAATATAATTAAATTAAAATTATAATTGGGGTAAAATATTAGATCATCACATGCTGAAAATTGGGTTTATAAGATCCCTAGATTAATAAATTAATTACACATAATTATGTTCATAAAGCTCATATTTTTCATAAAGAAAGACATAAAAATTGATAAAGAAAAGAGTAGAAGAAGAAATACAACCAATCTCTTGAATTATAGAACTAATCTCCTCTTGAATCTCCCACCAAAATGGTGTCCTTTCTTGAATTTTTCGCTTCTTTTTTTTCTCTTTTTTAGCTCTAAAAATTGACTAAAATTATGCTAATGGAGGCCACTTAGGGTTTAAGGGGTGATTAGGGGATTAAATATTACTCAGGTATGATATGGACCGTCAGATCAACTTCAGATCAAGGGCTACTATCAAAACAACAAAAATTGACAACCCCAGCCAATCATAGCATAACACGTGACATTAGAAATTCATTGGGAGAATCAGAGAGCGACGTATGTTAGAGGAGATCGGTTAGAGTCAATGCTTGATAAGTCAGCTCCACGTGGAGCGACATGATTGGCAAAAATGGATGGCATAGCGCACGGTTTAAACGTGCAAAGCAATGGTATATTGACATGTGGCAATGCGGTTTGACCAAGCCATAACTTGGATTGAACGTTGTGTTGACACGTGGCACAAATTTTGTCCTCCTCACATGCGGGGTAATGTGATTCGTTGTCCCTACTTACATAGCATCCATGTGGCTTACCCAGTCAGCTCCTCTGCTTACATGACATGCCTCATGATTGGTCCAGCCTTAAAAATTCATAAAAAATTTCAAAAAATTCCAAAAATTATATGTTCACCCCTTTTCACTAAAACTTTTATATTTTAATATTTTTTTCCATAAAATTACTAGCTTTTGAATAAAATAAGTAAATATTAAGTAAAAAAGTGTGCTAATGACTCTACTTTCATAGAGTCATCATAAGCAAAAAGAAATGAGTGGAAAAGAAAGAGATAAAAAATAGAAATGTGAGTTTTTATGCCAAGGCAAGTGAGGTAAAGAAAGCATTTTTTTGCAAAAAGGTGCATACTTGTACTTTTGTACAATGAGGCTAATTTTTTCGCTAATGAGTTGAACGATTCTTTACCTAGTGTTACTATTTATTTGTTTCAGAAATTTGATGATGTGTTTCCTGAAGGGATTCCTTTTGGTTTGACACCAATTAGAGGAATTGAGCATCAAAATCAACTTTATACCAAGGTAATCCTTCCAAATCGATCGACCTATAGAACTAATCCATAATACAAAAATGGGATTCAAAGGCATGCTAAGGAGTAATTGACCAAGGGTGAAGTGAGGAAGTTTAAGCTTGTGTGTAGTACTAGTGCTACTTATGACTAATAAGGATGGTTCGAGATAGATATGTGTTGATTATCGAGCCATAACATTGATGTTTATAGAAATAGTTATGGATGTAATTAGTAGAAATGGATTCACTTAGCAGGCCTATAGTTGTATACAGAAAAAGGCATCCAAAACTACATAATTTTGATACACCATTGCAACCCGTATAGCATGAATGACACATCATTCAATGCAACTTTTATCCCTATATAAAACCTATCATTTCATCACTATCAGTCTTCATCCCAACACAATCACTATCCATCTCTTAATCTAATAACTCAATATATGAAATTTCATACATACATACATACATATATAAATACATACATACATACATACATACATATATATATATATATCCTAGCATGATTTTTATGTAATAGCGTGTGTGAGCCAATTTCTTTTTTACATATCCTTTTTCATATTCCAGTCTCAATACAACTCTAAAACAAATCCATTTCTTTAATACAAATACAAAACAACACACTATAAAATATATACAACTCTAAAAAAAATCAATTTATTTAATATAAATACAAAAAAATACACTATAAAATATGACTACTACAAAAAGGGGTATTAAAGTCGGTTCGCTGAACCAACTTTAAATGAAATGACTTAAAATTTAAAGTCGGTTCAATGCGTAAACCGACTTTAAATTTTTAAATTTTTTTTATAAAATTTACTCATTTTCTATTATACTTAAATTAAAACATGTATTCAATCACTAAATAATAGTAGAAAAAAATAAAATCAGTTTAACAAATAGTTTATATAATACAAATAATTGAAAAATAAAGTATTAATTAACAGTAGAAAAATTACCATGGTATTGTTCTATGTTATTCAAGATTATCATATTCTTCTCCTGATGTTATAATACAAACCTACATATATAATACAAAACTTTATACATATAAATAATAACACATAATAACAAAAATACAAAATTTTATACACATAAATAATAACACATAATAACAAAAAAAAATATGAATAATAAGTGCGTAGGATTAATAGAAATACTTACAAGAGTAAATGAAGTGACAAAATGAAGGAAATGAAGAAAAACTCGTATTTTGTAAGTGAGAAAGGAGTATAAAAAATTTGTGTATTTTACTCAAAAAAATAGGGGATCTAAAAGATTAGTAGAGGGGAAGAAAACCCACTTACCGGCACTGGAATTGGTGGTCGTAGGTGGCCAAAAAATGAGAGAGTGGAGGAGAAGTGGAAGAGGTTTTGGGTTTTTGAGAGTTATACAATGCTTGGAATAGTTTCTGTCTGGGGAAGAAACAAGAGAAAATAATTTATCCTTGTGTGTAGCTTCGATTGACATGTTGAACTGACGCTACATGTGGACGTAGCGTTGATTGATGTGGTGAATCGACACTATCCACGTAGCGTAGCATCGGTTGACACCTAGAATCGACGCTACATCCTATATGGATAGCGTCGGTTCTACACCGAACCGTCTTTAAATTCATTAAAAGTTGGTTTTTCCCAAAAACTGACTTTACAAATTGACTTAAATATCCCTTTTTGTAGTAGTGTATATACAACTCTAAAACAAATCAATTTCTTTAATATAAATACAAAATAATACCCTATAAAATATAAGAAGTATCATAAAACAAAGAATTAAGAGAAAAAATATATATGCTTCCAAGAAGAGAGAGGAGTTCAATAAGACATACAATTTGGTGGAGATTCAAGAAGAGATTTGTGCTACATTTAAGAGAATGACTGTATTTATTCTTCTTCTCCTTTTGTTATCAATTTTCATGTCTTTCTTTATGGACAATATAAAATTTATAAACTTAATTATGTATGGTTAATTTATTAATGTAGGGGTCTTATAAACCCAATTTTCTACATGTGATGATCTTATGTTTTTATTCCAATTATGATTTCAGTTTAATCATATTGTGTAATCTGATTTTTATGTTATTAATTGTTTGGTCAACAATTGATCTATAGAGACAATAAGGTAAATTTGAGAGAACTGTTTACTTTCTTGTCTTGATTAAATAACATGCATAGTTTCTAGACATATGTTTATGATTCTTATGTATGTGATCCATAATTGATTAACATAATGAGTAGTATGCAATTTAGCTGAAATTATAGTGTGATTAGTTTACTTACTCTATAGTGTGTAGTTTACTTGAGAGAGAAATACATGCTAGGTTAGATTCAATTGATGATGTAACTGATTGGTAATTATATTGGGGGGATTTTAGTGATTTGGATACTTAAAAATTTGGGAGATTATGTATACCTAGATATTTTCTCACATATCTTCTCAGTTACTGATTTTGAGTTAACTAATTAATTTTACTCAAAACATATAAAATTGATCTTTATATTTTAATTTTAAAATTAGTTTCTAATAATATAATCTCTATGGGAATGATCTTTGCTGATCATTATATTACTTGTTTACAATACATACTTGCATACCCATTCCATATAATTTTTGTCAATCGCTTGTCTATGTTTATTTATACTATAGTTGTGATTATTTACCAGGTGTTTTTATCACCATTGTTTTGGAGTTTTGATTAAGTCCTTAAGGAGTCAACATCTCCTTATTTTGATGTATCAGAACTCCTTCTTAATGGTCATACATGTTAAGATTGTGTGTTAGTATAATCTACATTTTATCTACATATGGGTATGGTTGGAGTCTCTAAGGAGTTTGTATCTCCTTACCCTCGAAGTGTACAAGGTGAGTCTTATTAGGGTTTACTATGAATCTTTGATTGCATGTTGTGAAAATACAATAATCATTTATCAAATATGTTCATACATATGTTAAAATGATTAGAAATCCTTTTACCTTTTTGGTAGGTATGCATGTATCACAAGATGTGTATTATTTTCCATGTATACATGTTGCTAGTCTTGATAAGAGACTGTAAGGCACATCATTGCTATTGTGTATTCTACAAATTGTTATTGTTGTATATGCTTGTTTTTTATGTGTTGAATTGAGCATGTTATTTTATTCATTGTGCTAATTTCTTAATTAACATTGTGAGGTATGCTTGGATGAATTGATATAGAGCTTGCAAAAAGATTCCATAGGTTGGAATTTTCACCTTTCATATAGGTCCCAATTACCTATTTGAGTGAGAAGAACAATTGATCTTCGTGTAATTGTTCCTTTGTATGGGAATCTTCAATTCGTATTAGAGTGACTCACCATTGTTTAGGCTTAACTACGTAGGTGCTCGATCCTAAAGCTCTATATACATGCACACTTACCTTATATGTTACTACTTATTTGTTTTATGGCTATTTTCATTAGCATCATATCACATGTTTTCATTATGTAGTGCCAAAGTTTTTCTTCTCATTCATATGCCATGTCATATAGAATACATATCACCTATTTTACTAGGTTCTTCTTTCTTATACTTAGTATGTCATGTGTTAATTCTCTATTAATATCCTTTTTATTTGTACTCATTTGTTACCTGATTCCTTTTATTTTGCCTTAGATGTATCTTTAGAAAAAAACTGAGGTGTTGTTACATGCATGTTTACATGATTATTTCTATGTACTATGCTTGTTCTGGTTGGCCATGTGCATCTATTTGTCATATAGATTGTTCACCTATTTTTAGGACTCTAGACTTACTTGCATTAATGTGTCTAGACTTGTATGTTTTGATGGCATTCCTTATATTCAATATGCTCATCATGTCTAATCATTTTCGTTGTTTATGTGTTGGAACCTGGGTCTTTCTCACATGCTTAACATGTTTTAGTAGCTTCCCTTATTTCTTTTATCTCTTGGGGGTGCTATTCGTGTTGCTCACTATTTAGTTAGTTTCTTTCCTTCTTTTCACTAGCGATGATATGAGTATTATCAATGGTCTTTTATGAGACAAATAGGTGTAGTATGTTGCCATTGTATTCCTTGGAGGCAAATCTATTTGGTTTGTGCTGACGATCTCATTTGAGGCACATTCCTTTCTTTTTAGCCTCTGATCTTCTTGGAGGCCATCTTTGTCATCTCACTTATTTCTTGTTGTGTTACTTGTCTATTTCTTTAAAACTATGTTTTCCTTTGCTACTTTAAGTTCCGACTCATGATCTATATAACAAGCTACACCAAGTAAGAAATGTAGAACAATTAGCTCATAAGGACCACCATTGTGTATATATATATCATTTGACATTCTCTTTTCCTCTTTCTCTCCCTTCCCAAGACTATTTTGCACATTCTTTTGTTCAACTTTCCTACTACAAGTAAAATGAATTTAATAGGGACTCTTTGTTTTTAGTGCATTGCATGTGACTTGAATTGAAATGTGGTTTTTATGACATATCTTTTCATTGAGGGTATGTATGGCTAAATTCTTATGTTGAATTTGAAAAGAACTTTTTCTTATACATATGCAATAACTTTGTGAATTTGTATGGATATTTCGAGAATTTTGTGTGGATTTTATGCTTTGATGACTTGTACGTCTCTAACAAGCTTTAGAATCCAATTTAGTGTCTCTTGAGGTGAAATACTTGATGGTACTTAGATATAAAAAGGATTTAGGCCTTCTTTCGATCGTTTGAACCTTTCATGCCACCTCTATTTATTTATGTCCATTTTTACCCCTCTTTGAGCCCTATGTTAATCCTTCTTTTCATTGAACCCTTTTAAAACCTAGCCCAAATGATTTATCCCACTTACCATGTACCCCCTTTTTTGAGTATATGTGTCCTAAGTTTGTGTGTTTTATTGATAACTGTATTTTATATAGTTATTTTTACCTATTTTATTAATTATAATTGCTATGTTCTTTCTATTTTTAGTTAATTTTAATAAATTAGTATTTATTTATTTTTATATATTTTAAGAAAATTAAACAAATTATATCGAAAACGTACTTAATTGCAAATTTGTGTCCAAAAAAATAATTTCAAATAAAAGAGTGCTCAATTGCAATTAATAAAAGTTGAAAATATAATTTAAATTAAAGCCGGGCTTAATTTCAATTATTAAAAGTTTAAAATTTAATTTAAATTAGAAAAAGGGCTATATTGTAATTATTCAAAGTTTAAAATGTAATTTGAAATATATTTGTGGGTGAAAATGCAATTAATAAAAGTTAATTTCTGCGCAGGTGAGAAGAAGCCATGCGCCCTAGTCCAAGCGCGTAACGTGGACCGTCCGATCAAAGAAGTAACGGTTAGGATGCGCGCGTGTTATTCATACCCGACCAAAGAGAGTGGGTGTAGAGTTTCTTCTATCGCACGGCTCGACGTGCTAGTGGGGCCCACCTGCCGCGTAGGCCGGCATGCAGGGTGGGACCCACGTGTTTGTTACGCGTCTGCCAAAGGTTGTGTTCGCGTGTGGTTGAACCACGTACAATCGTTCCCTCCAGCCAATTAAAGTCTTCCACGTGTCCCACTTTCCCCTTGAATGAATCATCAGTGGACGCATGGCACATTTCGGTGAACGCAAAAGCGCAGAATCTCGCACGCGTTCCAGCCGTTGCCCCCACGTTTCGCACGCCCCAATCCCGTCCGACAATTTCTGCGTGCGCCCATTCCCTACAACAAATGAGGTGCTGCCACGTGTCCCACTATTTGTTTCAGTGAATCAGATCGTGACACGTGGCAGCGTGGATTGAAAATAAAATCAGAAACGCGCAGCTCTCTCCACTTAGATTTTGAACGCGTTTTCGATATCGCTTTTCCCCACGCGTAATATTTTATTATTTTTGCCACACTTCTCTGTCCTCTGTCGTTTATAAAAAAAATAAATAAAAAATGTAATATTTTAGATGTATTTTTTTAGCTATAAATAGGAGATAAGATGATAGTTTTAAAAAGTTTTGGGAAGTTTTGGAGAGTATAATTTTTGTGTTGTTCGGTTCTGGACTATGGAACACGCAGAAGCCATTTTTGGCTTCTGTTGTGTTCTATGTGTGCCAAATATTTACGATACGAAATGTTTTAATTTTCCTTTCTTCTTCTTCTAATTTTTCTGTATTTGTTATAATTTTATTTTTAATTAATGAAGTAATTTAATTTTTCTATGGTTGCATTTGATCTAAATTTATGAAGCTTTGATTTTAATGATTTTTGATAGATTTATAAGACGT
Organism: Hippophae gyantsensis; assembly: GCA_030763125.1. Lineage (NCBI taxonomy): Eukaryota > Viridiplantae > Streptophyta > Magnoliopsida > Rosales > Elaeagnaceae > Hippophae > Hippophae gyantsensis. Next base: position 26,563,365 of record CM061029.1, on the reverse strand, counting down.
TCGATTTGTTCACTCTATTTTGTGCTTAATGCTTTTTGATTATTTATGAATTTTATCAAAACGATCCGTGGCACATAAATAAACTTGGAAGAGGCATTTGTGTGTATATTGCTCGTAAATAGAATGACATGTATGATGAAGGATAGGAATATACCCTAATTGTATATGTGGCTATTTGAAAACTTAGAACGTAATGAATCTTGGTGAATTTAATTCTCATAGAGATATAGTGAATTAATTTAACGAGGTGTGTTTATACGGAGCTCGGAAGAGATGTATGAATAAAAATAGAAGTTTTCGGTTGACAAATTAAATGTACTAAAAAATATAAATCAAAAGAAAATAATATGATAAGAGTTGGTTAATTTGGTGAAAAATTGCAATCCTAGATTTCTTTTATTTTGTTAACTCTTTTCTTTTTGTTCTAAATCAACGATTGTTTTGAATAAAATCAGAGAGAAACAATTTTAGTACTCAACAAACTGTAGTAACAAATCTCCATGGGAACGATACTTTACTTACAAATCTTATTACTTGTGACCGTGTATACTTGCACGTTTTATGTTCTCCAAAAGAGACAACATTTACCCTCTTAGTTTAAACTAAAAAAAGGAAGAATGAAGAAAGAAGAAGAAGATGGAAAAATGAACGAAAAATAAAAAAACAAAAAAGAGAGAGAAAATGGTGATAAAAAGAGGTTTATGAATTTTAGATTTTGTTGTGCAGTCCTCACAATAACAATGGTAAGGAATGAAATTCTAAGAAATAAAGATAAAAAAACCCATGTTAAGGGTTTAATGTTGTGGAATTGAACTCATTGATTAGTTTTTAGATTGCAAAAGGTGTGTTTGAGCCTAAATGTCATCTCTCTTACCCATACCTTAGCCTATAATTTTAAGCTTTGAATGACCTATTGATTTCATCTAAGTTGGCCCCAACATTAGTGGAGAGAGAGGCTAAACGTGAACTTATAAAGTTTGGTTCTACTTGAGTCTATATTTCTTATTGCTTGGTTCGCATAAGCATATAGAGTAAACAAGTTTACCATATCACACACAATGTATGTCATCAAAAAGTTAGTCATACCATGAATGCATTATGGACTGATAGCCTTGTGGATGTTTTTGTTAAATGTTTAGCTTCATCTTAAAAGGCCCTCTAGGTTATGTCCTACCTTACCACATATCTCTTCCACTAGTTTCTCTATCTCATTTGTGCTTAGAGGATATAGAATTACCTTATCTGGAAATGATATTAGTAATTCATTATCTCTTCCTATTGTTTTGTTTCCTTCCCTTTTGAGTTTGAAAATTTGTTGGATATGCATCGATTTCATGTTTTTTCTCATGGTGTTGTGGCTTCTTATTGTCTTATTATACCTCATATTCATAGCTCACCTTTATCCCTTACCTAGTCAGGCCTCATCGCTCTAGTGCTTCTTCCTTTGGCTTTTTGTTCTCCCTATTTACCTTGTTTGATAGAGATGAACATAATATTCCCCTCGAACCTGACCACTCCTCTATCCAGTTTACTGCTAATGTTCTCCATCCTCAATCTACCACATCTTCTTTGATCCTTTTCAATGTTGGACAGTCTTTTCACAATGGTGTTCTTGGTAACGATGATGTAGAAAAGGGAGATTGAAAGTGTTGAACTTCTTTTATTTTCCTTATTATTTTAGTTTGTTTGAACTTTATCCTTTAAAGTTTGTAAAATAATATTTACTTAATGAGACTGAGTTTATTGTGTTCCTTATTCTCTATTCCTTTATCCTCACCTATTTTGTGCAATTTTTTTGCTTTCCTCTTTCTATATTCTTGTTTTCTATTATGTGTAGATACTTTTATTTAAAGGGAGAGGCATGTGTTAATTGTATGTTTTTAGTGGAAGTACCGTGTTTGTTTTACTTCCTATTATTTATCATGTTAGGAGTTATTATTATACTTTTATGTTCATGTGGTGCTTCCTTCTTAGTGACATCACTTTATATGAATCTTGTATAAATAGGATTGTTACTATGACATGTTGCATGCATAGTTTGCATTCTCTTGTTTCACATTTGTTCCTATATGCTTACCTACTTCCATGATGTAGTGACTTATTGCTTGCTTCTTGCATGTAGTAGATAGCCTGGTATTTGTTGTTGGAATACATGACATAATTTATTTGGTATACTGGGATGTCTTTCTGTATGTGAGTACAAAGTATAGGGTGATGTTGTAGGATTGAATACACCTAAGTGTTGTTGGGGGAAAATAATTGAATTACAATCAGTGTGTAAGCTTGGAAAATAGTTGGACTCCTTGTCAACTTGTTCTTAGGGATTCGCTGATACATTTATGTGGCATTTATGTTTGAGGGAAGATAGTTGAGTCACTAGAAGTGTGTCAACTTGGAAGATAGCTAAACTCCTAGTCAACTTATTCTTATAGATTCGTTCACACATTTATGTTCCATTGGTGTTTGACCACCCATCCTATCAATGTGTTGTATGCACATTATGAAGCCTCTTATTCCCTCCCATAACTATAGAAGTAGGGATCCAAGCTATGTATCATATTAGTGAGATGTTTCCTATTTACACCTCTCTATGTTTGTTTGTACATTTAGTTTCTTGCATGTAGCATGTTTTTACCTTGCTATTATGTTAGTGTTATTGTTTGTATTTTTGGTATGACTATATGTATTGCTTTTTATTATGTTTTCTCTAATATTTTATGATGTGTTGCATGAGTATTAAGATTATAGCATTTCTATTTGACTACTTTCCTTCGTAAAGGAGTGTGGTATGTTGCATACTATGTGTGCGCTTACTTTGACTTTCTATGTCAAAAAAGGAAAGAAAAAGTGTTGCACAACTTGTGTTTGTTTTTGCATTGTGTTTACTTGTTAACATTCTATTTGTTGGTATGGGATGGTTATTGTAGTTTGCATTGTATCATGTTTATCTGTTATGAATACACTTACAAAAAGTGTTGCATATGTTCAAGGATAGTTTATGTATTTTTGTTGCATGTAGATTGTTTTGTTTGTGTTTCATGTCTACTATGCTTAGCATATCGATGTGCACATGTATAGGGAAGACATGATAGTATTTGGATAGACCATTGCATGTATATACATGATACATTCATGAGATATATGTTTATTTCATGTCTATAGGTTAAAAGTGTAGATTGAAGTCTTCAAACTTCATATGTGCTATGTACAGTTGTGTTGAGGCTCTCATATTTCAAAGGATTACAATGAATGAGTTGATACATGAAGAAGGATGTAGTGCAAAAGTTGGATGCACTCTGTTAAGTACTTTTTTAGGTTTGGGTATGCATTGATGTCTTATTCATAAGAACAAACATCTTTAGGTAATCTTCATGTTCATTTCATGAAAATGTGAGAATGTATTTAATTGGGCAATATTCTAATATGGAAAGCCAAAGAGGGAGAATGTAATACCTATTATACTATGTCTTGGTATGTTGGCTTCATATAGTGTTAGTTTACTTTTACTCAATATTCTATCTTTCTCTGTGTAAGGTTGGTTTATATGGATTAGTAATGCCCACACGCACATAGTTAGGTACACTTTGTATGCAAGCATGTTTACGCATACCAACATTGTCACTCGTGTTTTGGTTTGGTTTCGAATATGGGTATTTATTGAAATTACTCGACAATTTTTAGAATGAAAAAATGTGATTTTTTAGCACATCGTTACCACCTTCCCTACTACCCTTAGCAAGGTGGTCAACCAAATTCAATAAATACCCTCCCATTTATTTTTTCTTATTTTTCAAAAAATATATAGTAGAGCTATATCAAATTGACATCTATATTTTCTATTTTTGAATCACTAATACCTTCTTTATTGTTTGGTGTTAATGATTGGTGATCATGTGAGCCATGTGTCAATAGGTAGTTACCCACATGCAACTTTTATTCTTATGTGAGAACCTCATTATGAGAGTGAGCTGATTAAATTCCTTGAGTTCTCATATCTATGATGAATAGGTGTCCCTAATTAGTTTATGGTGGACTATTAGTCCCATAGAGATGGTTGGTTGTTAGTGATTGAAGATGGTCCTCATGGCTTATATTAGTGGTCTATGATTTCTAATCACACCATATTGAGTGTTGATATGTTAGTTAGCCAGATTTATAACTAGGTCATTGCGAAAACAGCAAGAAAGAACAACAATAGAAAATTTTGACAGAGATCTCGACTGATATAGGTAATAGTGGTTTTATTTATATCAAAGTGTTAACTAATTTATTGTTTGGTGAATTGTTTGCTACTAAGTTATTTCCATAAGCAACCTAAGGATGTTACCATATAGATGAGGTTTCTATATGGGTTTATCTTGTTATATTCGGTGTTATACATGCTCGAATATATGGCTGGTACAATAAGAGTTTAAACGGTCTATTTCTCTATATACTGAAGTTTAAACTCTTATTAGAAAGGCTTTAATATTTATCACTTGTTTTTTGTTTACTAAATTCTATTTATGCTTCTTTATTATACTACCTATATATGTTTATTTATACTACAACTGGATTATCTGCCTGGATATTTTATCTCCATTGTTTGATTAGGTTGAGTCCTTAGGAAGTCATCATCTTCTTAACCTGATTATGTATTAAGTCTTGGATTCCTTCTTAGTAGTCATGTATATTTAGATTGTGTGTTAGTATAATATGCCTTTTATCTACATAAAAGTTTGGTGTGAGTCTATAAAGAGACTATATGGAGTTACCTTGGAGATGTACTAGGTATCATACTCTTTATTAGCATTTTCTATGTATGCTTAATTGTATAATGTGAAAGTACAATCAACATTTATCGAATATGTTCCCACATAAGAGGTTTTGAAATGATTAGAAATCCTTTAATATTTTCAATATGTATGCATGTATCATAAATTGTGCATTATTTTCCATGTATGCATGTTTATACTCTAAACAAGAGCTTTAAGGAACACCATCACTAGTGTGTGTTCTACAGATTGTTATTGTTGTATCTATTAGTTGTCTTTGTTGTGTGTTGAATTGAGCATGTTGCTTTGTACTTCCACTATGTTAATTACTTAATTCATGTTGTGAGGCCTGCTTGGCAAAATTGATATAAATCTTGCAAAAAGATGCCATGGGTTTGCATTTCCACCTCTCATCTAGGTCCCAGTTACCTATTTGAATTGGAAGAACAATTGACCTACATGCAATTGCTTCTATTTATGGGAATCTTTAAAATGAACAATCTCTCCTAAGACTATCATTGTCAAATTTCCATCTTGGACATCAATAATAGTCTTAGTAGTTTTCATAAATGGTTTACCAAGCAATATTGTGTGCTTGCTGTCCAAGGTTGGATTTTCTTACATATCCAGAATCATAAAGTCAACAGGTATTATCAGTTTGTCTACTTGTACCAGCACATCCTTAACTATTCCCTTTGGATACTTAAGAGATATATCTATAAGTTGAAGGGACATAATCGTGGGTTTTAAATCTCCTAAATTGAGCTGTAAGAATATAGAGTATGGCATCAAATTTATACTAGAACCTAAATCAAGCATTGCTTTAGTAACCTTCATATCCCTCATAGTTATGTTTATAATAAAACTTCCAGGGTCTTTCAACTTAGGGGTAGTTTATGTTGAAGTACAGCGCTAGAAATTTCTGATACTACTACTCGGTCATTCGGTTCCTACCTCCTTTTCTTAGTGTTCAATTTTTGAAAAACTTAGCATAGGATGGCACATTCATGATCATTTCTAATAATGGTAAATTAATATTTACTTGAGAAAGAATATTAAAAAGATCATAGAATTACTTATCTTGCTTGGATTCTTTCAGCCGATGGGGAAAAGGTACTTGTAGCTGGTGTGGTTCTGTTGTCTTTTGAATTTTGGGGATGTAAGATGACTCCCCAATGATTTTTTCAGATGGCTTGTTAAGTTTAACACTTGTCTCTCCTTTTTGCAAGACTAGAATATCACCTTTTTTGTTACCTGAACTATAAGGTAGATCTTTAGAGATTTTAGGTAAACTGGTATTGATTACCTTACCACTTCGAAGGGTTCTTACATCCTTCACTTGTTCTGGTTGACTGGGAAAATTTCCTGGTTCTTTCTTTTTCATTTGTTCGGCCAGTTGCCCAACTTTAGATTCAATCCTTTTAATTGAAGCCTCCATGGTGTTCAACCTTTGATTATTCATCAATTAGTTGTCATGACTACCTTGAATAAAAGCATTCAAGCTATCCTCTAAGGTTGGCTTAAAAGATTGGCTTGGTGGGTAAGGGTGCTTTTTATTCCACTTTATAGTGTTGGAAATTGGGTGTATGTTGGGTAATTGTTTTGTTTCTACTGATGGTTAAGGTGATTATAGGTGTTTGGATGATACCTTTGAAAGGATTTGACTTTCTCCATGGCATCTACACTAGAATCATAAGTTTTTGAAGAATTATGAGCATCATGCCCAATTGAAAAAAACATTTCACACACCTCTTGATTTGGCATTTGGTGGGTAGTGAGAAGTTGCACTTGCTTAGTCAATTCAGCAAGTTGCAAGGTCATCTCATTATCGGAGCCAATTTCATTGACTCCTGCTTTCCATCTAGTACTTCTTTGTTGGGAATTAGAACCCAGTAGCTCATAAAGATTATAGGTTTCCTCTGAGGTCTTTTCTCCCACAGAATCTCCAGCAGCATTATCAACAATGTATTGACTCTACAATGTGAATCCATCATAAAAGAAATGGTTTTGTAGCTGTAAAGGAAAGCTGTGATGAGGACATTGAATGAAAAGGAGTTTGAATCATTCCCAAGCTTCATGAAAGGGCTCTTCATCCATTTGAGAAAACATTGATATCTTCATCCTTAGATCAACAATCTTTTGATGGGAATAGAACCTACCCATAAACTTTTCATAAACTACCTCCCAAATTTTTGAGAACCCAACTGTAGAGTAATGAACCTTGACCAAGCTTTATCTTTGAAGGTGTAAGGAAAAAACCTCATTCTAAACTGATCTTCATTAATTGCCTGCAATGTAAAGGTTTGGAAAATAGCATAGAATTCTCGAATGAAATACAAAGGGTCTTCATTAGGGACACCGTTAAAGGAAGGCAACAAAGAATAATGAATCTTTTTCAATTCATAGTTCCTTGGAGCCTCTTGTAATTGTATGATGGAAGTTATATTGCCAATGATTGGCATTGCATAGTCTTTCATCATTTCCCCCTATCTTTAGCATCTCGCATGGCTATTTTTTTGTTGAAATTGATCCTCTTCCTATTGTGTATCAACATTTAGCTCCAGTAGAAGTCTCTAAGAAAGATTTCTCACTTGACAAAATTTATAGGCTTAAAGTAGAAAGGTGCAAGAAACCTATTTTTTATTTTTTTGTATATATATATATATTAGAGTGAAAATCTAAATTAATTAAGTATAGAGAAAATATAAGTTAATTTTTTTATGCTAAATTTAAAGAATGGACACAATTTTTGAAACAAACGAATTTACATTATTTCATTTGAATTTTATTACACATTCTTAAAACAAAATAAACTAAAACAAAGGAAAATACAATAATGGGTGACCTCTCACATAGGACTAAAATTTATCGTATTCTAGTAAGACGTTGCTTGGAGGTTGCAGAATGACAAACTCAATGTCTCTTCTTCATTGAATTTATTTGATCCCATTTGACCATTTAGTTAGTCTTTGCTTTGTTTTTGCAAATACTAAACTAATTGTTCCACTTGAATTTCCACCTTTTTGATATAAGCTTTCACAAAGTCCAACCGTTGATTGGTTTTAGACTAGTTATCTCTGAAAACTTGAATAAAAGAATTAAATTTGTCCTTCAGGGTTGATTTACTAGGAATGCTTCTTGGAATAGGTTGGTGGAATTGTTGGCCAGGCTGATTTGAGGTTTGAGCGAAAGGAGGGTTGTTTTGCCTCTAGGAGAAGTTCGGATTATTTCTCCACCTAAGATTGTAGGTATTTGAATTGGGGTCGAACCTTGGTCTTTGTTGATATGCTCCTACTACATTAGCATGTTCAGGTCCAACTGCTACTTCTCCATGATATGAACAGGCTTCAGTACCATGTCCCATGTTGCTACACAATCCATAATATTCATTATTGGTGTTGGTTTGTGTAGCAAGAAGGGAAACTTGCTTGCTCAATTGAACAAGTTATTGTTGAACTTCATTCCTAGAATCGATTTCATGAACTCCAGCTTTTCTCACTCGTGAGCGTTTTTGTTAGAAATTAGCATCCAATATGTCAAAGAGGTTGTACATCTCTAAGGTAGTCTTTTCTCCCATTGCTCTTCCTCCAACATTGTCGAAAATAAACTGGCATTGCTCCGTAAGTCCATCATAAAAGAATTGGTTCTACAACTGTAGGGAAAATCTGTGATATGGGCATTGAGTGAGAAAATATTTGAACCTATCACAAGCTTCATGGAATGGTTCTCCTTCCATCTGAGACAAAGTAGCAATCTTTCCTCTTAGCTCTAATGTTTTTTGGTGGGAATAGAATTTTCCCATGAATTTATTGTAAATGTTTTCTTATGTCATTAGAGAACCTTGGGGAGGGGGGGAATGAGTGACATCAACCAAGCTTTGGCCTTGTCCTTCAAGGTGTAGGGGAAACATCTCATTATAAGTTGATCCTTGTTTAGAATACAGAGGGGGATGGTTTGGACTGTGGCATAAAAGTCTCTAATGAAGGAAGAATAGAAAAGTGAATATTTTTAGTTCATAATTCTGAGCAACCTTACCTAGTTGGATCGCAGCAGTTGTTATGCCAATCACTGGTCTTGCAAACTCTTTCATGGTGGTTTCCCTAACATGTTAGTTTTCTCTCATTTCTTTCGGTTCTCGTAAAGATTAAGGCTTAGTTCTGTGTTTGTCTCAAAAATAGGCTGATGGTTAGAATCCAACCTTGTGGACAGTTGTCTAAATTTATGAACATTATTTACATATGGTGTAAGAGGGTTTCCTAAGGATCTCTTACCATGCATACACTATTGAAAGCATAAATTTAAAACACCTGTCAAGAAAAATAATAAAATAACCACACAAAAATTTAGAGAAAATTTACATAGTATTTAATACAAAAACACTAAACAAAACAAGATAAACCCTAAGTTAAATAACATAATCAGTATTAACTAAGAGAACACCCAATAAAAAATGGTAGGGCACAGCCTCCTTAAAATCTATCTTCCTAGACAAAACAACGTTCCTAAGAAAGACTAGTGGCACAACGGCTTTCAAGAACTAGTCTCCTAGACATAACTCTCTTAGATATTTACTTTTCATGTTATTACACACTTATTTTTTTTATTTTCTAAGTTTAATTTTCAATTTTTCAAAAAACTTTTCAATTTTTTTTAAAATACAATTTTTATTTATTTATTATTATTTTAAAATAATTAATGTTAATTTATTTTTTTAAATATTATTTTATTTTACTGTTTTTTTATTATTTAAATTTATTTTTTATTTTTTTTATTATTTTTTTTAATTTTTTAATTTTAATTTTTTAAATATTTTTTATTATTTATTTATTTATTTAAAATTTAATTAATTTTTTTTAACTTGAAATTTCAAATTTCAAAATTATTTTACTATTCATGTTGTACCGATTTTTTTTCCTTTTTTAATAAATTTGAAATTTGAATTATTATTTATTTATTTTACTATTTATTTATTTGAATTTTAATTCAAAATAAAAAATCACAATTATTTATAACACAAAAAGTTTTTTTTTAATTTTGATAAATAATTCAAAAACGTTATTCTTTCCTTGACAACGGCGCCAAAAACATAATGAGCAAAACTAGCATCACCGATCTTGTCAATACTTTGGTTTTATATTTATAAAACTCTCGCAAGTGCACGAATCATTTTATAGAAAATGATAAGTATACTCTCAAGGTCGATTTAAGGAAGGAATATATGTGGTTTTTAATTTATTAGTCAAACTTTTTAAAAACAAAATTAAATCCTAAACATCATGTCACGATAGTTTGGGTTTTGTATGTTTTCTAATCTAATAACATAAAAATAAACATAAATATGGATTAAATAAACATTTATGCAAATTTTATCTTTTATAATAGTGGATTATTTATGGATATAATATCTAAGTTCATTATGCTTACTCATATTATTTATGTTATTAAAGATATAAATTAATATTTATTGATTCTCTCTTTTTTATATGACTACCATCTTTGGTGGGGTTAGATATTCTTTATTAATTAAACAAATCAATTAACACCTATGAGTGGATCGATAACTAATCTGGTTCTTTAAATTAATTTTTTTTTCTAAGAGATTGAAAATGAACCATTCAAATGCCACCTTTGGTGGAGTTAGACAGTTTAAAATTTATTTAAGGTGTCCAAATTAAACCCAAGAATCTAATTATCTCAGTACTAACTTTCAAGTTTTAAAACAACTATTAAAAACATGTTGTCAATAGAATTTTAGATAATAATTCTTATAAAAACTTTTGAAATAGAGCTTCACTTTAACTACTAGGAGATTGTACCAACAAATAAAAGAACACTACTCTAAATCAGATTGGATAACTAAACCTTAAAATCTAATTTTTAGATTTAAGTTTGTAATAAAAAATATATTTCTCTCTAACATTCTTAATATAAAATCTTGAATAAAAACAAAATCAATTCATTTTATAGATACTTTTACCTATTTAATATTTCACAAGTATAACAACGTTATTATTATAACATGTTTATATACAACTAGTCATGTTAACTTTAATCATAGAAAAATTAAATATAACATATAAGAATAAAACAAAAAAAATAACTGTAAAAACTTACAGCAATTTGATGCTAATTCTGTTACTGAAAAACTTCTAAACGGATTTGCATTTTCATTTATTGAATCACAAACCTAATAAATTACCAAAACATAATTAGTTCTTCTCAAAAAGAGAAGAACTCAAAAACTAAGAAATACTAAGAAATGGAGAGAAAGAAAGAGAGAAGTGTTAGGTGTTTTTAGGTGTGGAGGGAATGGGGTATTTATAGGTGAGGAGAGGATGAAAAAGTGGGAAAACGCGTATTTGGTGGATGATGACATCATTACTGATGTAAGCCCTGACATAGGTAGTGGGGCACCCAGATTTGGCATCTAGAACGTGGCGACACGCACGGATGGGGCAGATGGGCACAGTGGATGGCACTGACAGGGGCAGATGCGTGCAGATGGGCACGCAGCTGGGTGCAGGTGGGTGTGCGGCACGAGTGAGTTTCGATCGGTACGCGTAGATGGGCGCTTAAAGACTTCGGTGCTGTTCGGGTGATGCACGAACCGCTACGCCCATTACTCTACACGGTTGGGTGCATTGTGCTTTTTGACATTTTTGACCCATTTTGTCCAATTTTTCCATCTTTTTGTGACTTTTCCTCATTTATTTTATCAATATATTTGTGATGTATTGCCTCTAATATTTTTCTTCGAGTCTTTAAGTTTCTTTTTTAAGAAAAAATACCTAAAAAAACAATAAAAATACCCATGATTCCGAAAAGACAAATTTATATAAAAATATGATGAAATCATATAAATATTTCTTTTTAATCAATTAAAATGCATAAAATCATGGTAATTTTAGTGCTTTTTAAGCATTCATCAAGCAACAAAGGCCATAAAAAGTAGTTTCATCCTTATCATCACTACTGGTACTATCTGAAATATTAACCTCAACATTCATGGAGCATTTGTTTGTGCAATATAGCTTTTGAAAACAGTGAGTAGAAATGTGTCCTAGCTTTCCATATTTGAAGCATCTTAATTTACTTAAGTGACCTTTTCTTGGTTTCTCAAAACCATTTTCTGAGTCTCTCACATTTTTAGTAGATCTTGAGGGTTCAGAACTTGAAGTATCTCTCCCAATAGTCCCAAAATAAGGTTTCTTCTTCCTATAGAATTTGGTAAATCTCTAAGAAGGAATGCCATTTCTTCCTCATTAGAATGAGAATCATTAGTATCACCACCTGTGATATACACATATTTTATTGGTTCACTTCCATTAATAGTCTTAAAGGCTAAGCTATTTCTTTTCTTTGAATAAATCTACTCTGTCTTGGAAAAAGGTGATGCAATTCAAAGACTTGCAAGTCACTAACTAGCTCATTTACTGTAAGCTCCCCTGGTATGTACATTGACTCCAATACAATGACCTTAGCATGAAACCTATAAGTTAGACTAGTAATTTTTTTTCCAATTTGTCTTTCTTCACTAATTGGTCCATATAATTCGTTAGTACAAATGACAATATTGGAGAATCGTGCAACAATTTGGTCAAAGGTCTCATATTCTTACATAATGTATAATTCAAAATCTCTATTCAGCCTCAATATTTTGGATCTCTTATAGTAGAAGTACCTTTTTAGAATATCTCATTCCTATTTAGAAATCATACAACTCTAAATCATTCTATCTTTGTGAGGTTACATAGCTCTCATGATAGCATATAACTCTTTATTGTTCCATTCAAACTCCTTGGATTATTCCTTGGTCCATTTGATCATAGGTTTTGGGATAATAGTATTATCAAGTAAGGTTTTAATACGGTATGTCTAGGCATTTTCAATATGAAACAACACACAGTCTCCCTAAGACCATAAAAGGCCCTAATTTGAGATTTCCAATAGGTATAGTTATACCCATTGGAAAGTAGAGGTCTATCAACATTACCTTCTTCTTCTGACTCCATTAGAAAGAATGTGTGTGCATGTGTGTAAAAAAGTGAGTTAACAAGATCAACATCGAAGTAGTTAAGCCCAAATTAAAGGGTGCACCCATTCTAATACCAATTGAAAGAGTCCACAATTCAGTATATGACCAGGGTAAGGAGATATAGACTCCTAAGAGACTCGGTCCTAACTCACACAAACAAGAATATAAGCACTTATACAAATCATGTAGAAGAATCACAAAGATTATAATATCAAAAAATAGATAACTTGAATAGCAGATATTGTATATCAAAGCAGAAAGCCAGTAAATAATAAATATTTTCTAACTAGAGTTTATGCCTCAATTTGTTGAGACATATACACAAGAAATGAAGATTATACTAGCTCAATAAGAGATCATGCATAACACTCAATATAATGAGCTAAACCCATATGGAAACCATATCTATATGGTAACATCCTTGGGTTTCTTAAAGAAACCACTATGTAGTAAATAATTCATTAAATAGTAAATAAGTTACAAAACTAATAGACAATAAAATCACTATTACCTCTATCACCCAGGACCTCCATCCAAACTTCCTACTATTGTACTTCACTTACTACTTCCGTAACTATTCGTTTCAACACTCGATTCTAGGTGTTCTTCACAACTAGTACCACCCAATATGGTGTGATTGGTAACCAATTATTAGTAATTGGAAGTGTATCTATTCACAACCTCATAGGACACAAAGTGCATTATTAATATCAAATCGCATACGGGTGATATATAGTCAAATCACCTACTCACATAGATAACGATTTGACAACTAACCATAAAAATGACCCACTCTCAAATGGATGCTCTCCATAATAATTTTGAAAAAAGATAAAAATCTCAAAATGAATTTTGACAGAGTTTTGGCTCTTAGTCAATGGGTAAAGAGAAGAGAAAATAATGGGTATATAAGGCTTGGAATGTACACTTCATTGGCCACCTCACCAACCACCTTGCCAAGGGTGGTGGTGAGGATGGTTGCAAGGTTCTTGGTGATGACTCTATAAAAGTAGAGTTATTAGCGCACTTATTTACCTAATATTTACTTGTTTTATTCAATAAATAGTATTTTTTGGGAAAATAAATATATATTAAATTATAAAATTTTTAGTCATAAGGGGTGAAAATATAATTTTTGGGATTTTTTGGAATTTTTAGGCATTTTTTATGAATTTTAAATGCATGGCCAATCAAGAGCTACCACGTGGCATGCCATGTAAGTAGAAGAGTTGACTAGGCAAGCCATGCGGACTCCACGTAAGTAGCTACAAATAATTGTAGATCGCCTCATGTGAGGAGGACGAACAACATGCCACGTGTTAACATGGCTTTCAATCCGACTTTAGAACGCGGTCAAAACCACAGCCATATGTCGCCACATGATTGCTCTCGGCTTTACACCTATGAGCCACACCATCCATTACTATGAATCAAGTTACACTACGTGGCATTGAATCAACATGCATTGACTTGGATCGGTCTCCCCTACCTTATGTTACATCTAATTTGCCCAGTGAATTCTATGTACGATGTGTCACGTTGTGATTGGTTGGAGGTGTTCATTTTGCTTGTTTTGATCTCAACCCTTGATCTAAAGCTAATATAATGATTCATATTATACTTGAGCTATATTTAAGCCCCTAATCACTCCATAAACCCTAAGAGGCCATCATATTCATAATTTTGGTCAATCTTTAGAGCTAAAAAGAGAGAAAAATACATTCAAGAAGGGATACAATTTTGGTGGAGATTAGAGAGGATATTATCGCTACAATTCAAGAGATTGATTGTATTTCTTCTTCTACTCTTTTCGTTATCAAATTTTATATCTTTCTTTATGAAAAATATGAGCTTTATGAACATAACTATGTGTAGCTAATTTATTAATATAGGAATCTTATGAACACAATTTTCACGATGTGATGATTTAATATTTTACTCCAATTATAATTATAATTTAATTATATTTTTTAATATGATTTTTATGCTATTAATTTTTTGGCCAACAATTTATCTATATAAACAATTAAATAGATTTGAGAGAATTATTTAATTGTTTGCCTTGATTAAATAACATAAATAATTTTTAGGCTGAGATGTAAGATTCTTTTGTATGTGATCCATAATTGATGAACGTAATGAGTAGTATGTAATTTAATTGGCATGAGAGTGTTATTAAATTAATTAGTATATGATGTGTAGTTTACTTAAGAGAGGAATGCATGCTAGGTTTGATTCAATTGATCATGTAATTAATTAATTGATAATTATATTGGGGAGATTTAGCGATTCACATGTTTAGAAAATTGGGGGGTGAAGTATAAAAAAATTGGTTTTTATTTTTTAGTTTTATAAATTAGTTTCTAAAAAAATAATCTTTGTAGAAACGATCTTTTCTTATCACTATATTACTTGTTGCAGTACCTATACTTTCATATTCATTGCACACATAATTTGTGTGGTGCTGTTAATTTCTTTTCATTATTTTATTTATTTATTTATTTTTTTAACTTTAATTTATTTATTTAGTTGTTTATATTTTTAAATTTTTATTTAGTTTTTATTTAGACATCTCATTTAGTATTGTAGAAACATAGTTAAGTCTATTGTATGAGTAGAGTTCGTGAGAGAGAAATCTTACCTTTAGTTCTTAAAATCGAGCATACTTTAAGGTTAATAAGGAAACAACAAGTTGTCACCTAAGAGAAAAAAAATGGCTAATCCATTAGACATAAACAATACCTATGTTGGAAGGGATGAATCCAAGTATTACAAGGCAAAACATTCAAGCTAATTAGTTTGAGTTAAAGGCAGTGATATTTCAAATGCTACAAACAATTGGACAATTCAACAGATTACCAACAGAGGATCCTCATCTGCATCTCATATTGTTTATTAAAGTTGGAGATTCTTTCAATTTCAGTGGTATGAAAGGGGAGGCATTTAGACTTAGATTGTTCCCTTACTCTTTGCGAGACTATGCTTGAGCTTGGCTAAACTCTTTGCCACCTGATTAGATTACAACGTGGAATGGTTTAGCAGAGAAATTCTTGATGAAATACTTCCCACCAACAAAGAATGCCAAGCTAAGGAATGACATTATTTCCTACCAACAATATGCTGGAGAATCTTTATATGAAGTATGACAAAGATTCAAGGAATTTCTAAGGAAGTGTCCTCAACTTGGTATTCCTTCTTGGATTCAAATGCAGACTTTTTACAATGGTCGCAATGCTTAAACAATAACTATTCTTGATGCATCTCCTATTGAAGCCTTGCTAGGAAAATCTTACAATCAAACTTATGATTTACTTGAGAAAATGGCTAGCTATAATTATCAATGGAAAATGGACAAAATGATAGCCATAAGAAGAGTAGCCAGATTGCATCAGGTAAATGATATCAAAACACTTATAGCCCAAGTGTCATCTTTGGTTAATCTTTTTAAGGCTCAAAACTTACTAGCGAGTATAAACTAGGTCCAAGATTCAAGAGTGTCATATGTGTTTTGTGGAGGAGCTCATTTGTTTGATAATTTTCCAAATAATCCTAAATTAGTATTCTATTCGGGGAATGTTAACCGAAACAATAATCCATACTGGAACATATATAACCTGGGATAGAGACAACATCCAAATTTCTCTTGGAGTAATAACAACAGTTAAGGTGGTAATCAATTCAACCATCAATCATTTTCACCATCTAGTTTTCAAAAACCACAACAATCACAAGCTCAAGAGAAGAATCCACCTACTGAGGACAATACAAATTCTTTAATGGAGATGATGAAAGACATCATCCAATTAGTAAAAACAAAAGTGCCCATTCAAGGGGCTTAAATTCAAAATTTGGAGAAACAAATTGGGAAATTTTCTTAGGCTATAAGTCATATCCATGAGGAGTGGTAAAAATTTAGAACAAGAATATGAGACTAAAAAGGATAAGGAGGAACCGAAAACTAAAAAGGATGAGGAGGAATTAATGGATAAATAGAGTAATGGAAAGGAAATAATTCAGCCAAAAAAGAGCATCCTCAACAAACCTACTATTCCTTTCCCTTAAAGACTACAAAAAAAAGTGAGATGCACAGTTTTCAATATTTTTGGAAGTCTTCAAGAAGTTTCACATAGACATATCATTTGCATATACACTTAAACAAATGCCTTCTTATGCCAAATTTCTAAAAGACATCTTGTTTAAGAAAATGAAGCTTGGAGATAATGCAATAATAACCTTAACTAAAGATTGTAGTGTCATCCTTACTAGAAACTACCACAAAAGTTGAAAGATCCATGTAGTTTTGACATCCCTTGCACTATTGGGAACATCCATTTTGAGAAAGCACTATGTGACTTGGGTTCTAGCATTAACTTGATGGCATTATCAATCTTCAAGAGATTGGGGGTTGGTAAAGCCAAACTCACTTCAATAACATTATAAACCATAGATAGATTAATTAAGAGACCTCATGGTGTGATAGAAGATGTGCTAGTAAAAGTAGAAATCATTTTTCTAGAAGACTTCATTGTGCTAGACATGGAAGAAGACCGTGACATTCCTATGATACTTGATCGTCCATTCTTAGCAATTGGAATAGCACTATATGATGTACAAAATGGTGAACTTACATTAAGAGTGCAAGATGAACAAGTAATTTTTAAAGTTTTTAAATCATCTAAACCCTCTGACATTGATAGTACTAATGAATGCTTAAGGATAAATGTTAATAAATGTGTTGACAACTTAAAAGAATCTGTTGAGTCACCTGTACTTACAACTCCAACATATGATGCTATGAACAAGGATATAAATTCACTAAAAAACAACTCAACCTATTTTAACTTTGAAAGTATGAAATCAAAGGTTGGTATTGTGGATTATGTCAACTTTTTGGAGGATGTGCCCCTCATGTATGTATCGAATGCTATTATGGAAAATTTTGAGAAAGGATCTAAACTAAAACCATCAATTCAAGAGCCACCAATTTTAGACACCACACTTTTACCCTCCTATCCCAATTCAAGTATAAAAGTGAAAGAGTCCAACATAGAGGTGAAAAAGCTACTGGAAATATATAAATTGGATGAGTCATGATGTAGTGCTTATAAGATGCCAAAATTTTCAAAAACAAAACAAAAATATGGCATGAGAAGATAATTGGGCACTGTGTTGACGAGCCAAAACATAAAGTATTATTGAACAAATTAAGACTCAAACTGTTTCCAAGCAAACTCAAAAGTAAATGGACACAAAGGGATGTACCTTAGGAGTTGATATGATCGTCTAGTCAAGGACGTTAAATGTGATGCTGGTTAGGATGAAACCCAATGTTATGTTACTTATATTTTCATTGTTTTTGTTTTGTAGGTGAATAAATGTGGAAAGCAATGGCACAACAAGATTGAGCAGTTTCAACGACAGATATGGTGTGCCAAGACTAAGGGAGTTTTCTTTCCTTTTACCTTATCATATTTATGTGTGCACATTGGGGACAATATGTAATTTAAGTTTTAAGGAAGAAAAGTCATTCTCTACAATTTTTTTACTATACATTTTAAATTTTTAGGAATTTTTCAAGGAATTATTTTTATTATTAGGATATTTTCAATCATGATTTGGGTAAAAATTAATAAATATATGGAACTTAAATGCATACATGCTCAATATGAAACATATGAACTCAATGATAAAAATTGGTTGTTATGACTAGGATAATGAATGTAACATATTTGTTAAGATATTTACATTAATCATGTGATATGCTTGCTAGTTATGAGTGAATTGATTCAAGTTTTTATGCACATGTTCATGATTGATTTTGGTGTTCTTATTGAGAGAAAAGTTGTAATGAGTTATGCGAGTTGATAAGATCTACCAAGTTTTAGAATCTATTTGATCATCCCTTGAGGCGAAATCCTAAATAGTATTTAGCAAAAGAAATGATTTAGGCCTTATTTGGATTGATTGAGCCTTTCAAGCTAACCATTGTTAATATCTGTAGTCACACATTTGAGCCTAACAAAGAACCATTCATATCTTTAAGCCATATTTTATGATTAACTAATAACCATTGTCCTTATCCTTGCACCTTTAGCTTGTATGAAAAGAAAAAAAATGCAATTATATGTTATGTTATAGAGTAAGGTGAAATGTAATGCACCCTAAAAAAAGAGAAAAAAAAAAAGAAAAAGCAAAACTTACAACACAATTATCCCTCTAAAGAAAAATAAAATTGAATTGAAAATAGGTTTGGGGGTGTTGTGAAGTTACAAAAAAACAAATAGATGTGGAATAAAAGAATATGAAGATAATGACAAAAGAGGGTGCACTAAAATATCAAGTTAAAGCTCAATTGCAGTTAAAAAGTGCATGATGAACAAAAAGAAAGCTATGGTGTGGAAAGAGCCTAAGTGTCTTCATTTATCGACCCCCACCTAAGCCTTACATTACAAGCATGTAAAGTCCTTCATGATCTTTAGCTAAGTGCTTATTTATATTAGTGGAAAGGGATGTGAAAAATAGACTTATGAGACTTGTTCTAAGATTGAATTGATTAGCATACTCATATAGGTTGATTTCATAAGTGCATTGGATGATATCATGTGTAGCACACACACACGAATCAATTTGTCAAAAACTTTGCATATCCTTGTATTGATAGAACATTGATTGATGAATATGTGAACCTCTTTATCATATGATTGTACGACTTTTGATAGGGAGAGTTTTCATGAAATATACATGTACTAATAGAAGTATATTTATGAATATGCTACCCATGTTATTTTATTTAGTTATACTTGGCTTTACTTGAGGAGAAGCAAAGAGTTAAGTTTAGGGTGTGATGACTCTATAAAAGTATAGTTATTATAGCACTTTTTACTTAATATTTATTTGTTTTATTCAATAAATAGTATATTTGTGGCCAAAAATGTTAAAATATAAACTTTTTAGTGAAAAGTTCTGAAAATATAATTTTTGAAAATTTTGGGATTTGTTTGGAAATTTTATGGATTTTTTATGAATTTTTAACGCATGGTCAATCAAAAGCTACCATGTGGCCTACCACATAAGCAGAGGAGCTGACTAGGCAAGCCATATATATGCCACGTAAGTAGGGACAATAAATCTCAGATCGCCCCATGTGATGTAAAAAAACTATTATTCATGTGTCAACACGATGTTCAATCCGACATCGGAGTGCAGTCAAACAACATTGCCATGTGTCACCACGTGATTACTCCCCACTTTCCACCCGTGTGCAATGCCATCCATTACCACGAATCACATTATGCTACATGGTGTTGACTTAGCATGCGTTGACTAGATCCGATCTCTCCTGCCATGTATCGTGCTCTGATTCACTCAATGAATTCTATGTACCACATGTCGCGGTGTGATTGGTTGGTGCTATTCATTTTTCTTATTCTAATCTAAAGCTGATCTAACGGTTCAGATTGCATTTGAGCTATAATTTTGGTGGATATTCAAGAGGAGATTAGCACTACATTTCAAGAGATTGAATGTATTTCTTCTTCTACTCTTTTCTTTATCAAATTTTATATCTATATTTATGAAAAATATGAGCTTTATGAACACAATTATGTGTACTTAATTTATTAATCTAGGGATCTTATGAACACAATTTTCACCATGTGATGATCTAATATTTTACTTTAATTATAATTATAATTTAATTATATTATTTAATCTGAATTTTATGTTATTAAATTTTTGGCCAACAATTTATCTATAGAGGAAATTAAATAGATATGATAGAACTATTTAATTGTTTGTCTTGGTTAAATAACATGCATAGTTTCTAAGTAGAGATGTATGATTTTTATGTATGTGATCCATAATTGATGAACATAATGAGTAGTATGCAATTTAATTGGCATGAGGGTGTGATTAAATTAATTATTATATGATGTATAGTTTACTTAAGAGAGGAATACATGTTGGGTTAGATTTTAATTAATTGATAATTATATTGGGGAGATTTTAGCGATTCACATGTGTAGAAAATTGGAAGATTAAATATTCCTCGATATTTTCTCATATATCTTCTTAGTTACCATATCTGAGTTAGTTAATTATTATTATTTACTTTTAATTATTTTAATTTTGCTTCCTTAAAATACAAAAATATAGAAAAATTAATTTTTATTTTTTAATTTTAAAAATTAGTTTCTAACAAAATAATCTCAGTAGAAACAATATTTTCTTATCATTATATTACTTGTTACGATATGTATACTTGCGTATTCATTGCACAAACAATTTGTGTGGTGATCACTTGGCAAACTCGTTAACGATGTGCTAAAAACTTGTATTTTTTTCATTTCCAAAAATATCGAGTACAATCCATAAATACCCACACCTTAAACATACTAAATACCAAAAGTTACAATGTTGGCTCGCTTGTATACTCGCTCACCAAAATGCAACAAGTCTTTTCCTAGCATGCACACTTCGAAAACCAATCCCATGGTGTGTGTAAAGATGCATGCATTCAATGTGTACCTAACTATATGCATGTGTGAATTACGAATTTGCAGTAACCAACTTTACACAGAGGAAGAGAAATACACTAAGTAAAAGGAAAATAGACACCATGTTTTATTCAATAGAAGCCAACACACAGTCACAAGAACAACATAACTTAGAATAAATTATCGAGTTTTAATAGAAGGTAAAGTGACACTATGTATGTCAATAAATCTATAATGGAAGAACTAAAAAATGGGCATAATAAATCCCAGAGTGCACCTACAAAATGACAACTCAAAAAATATGTGAGAAATAGTCACCTCAATTGACCCATATAGTAAACACTGGGAGGGGACTGAGTACCCCATCTTCTTTGCCTTATAATCAATAGGAAACTTGACTTGAAGAGTGCGTCATAATAATATGGACTAGGAGGACATAATGAAAGGGACCCAAATCACCATACCCTAATTCTTATGTTCCTCGACCACGCGTAAGGGATCATAGGCCTCGTTGGCTATGACTCCTCCTTTGATTGAACATGTCCAAATCCTAGTATCCGTACCTTTTCTATAACTACCAAGCAGACTTCTGAGGTAATATCAGTGTAGGATTACTAAAAAGACTAAGGGAGATTCCACTCATCTGCCTACAAATAGTCGTGTATTAACGATTACAATAATGGATCCATAGGGGATTGTTGAACCTTTCAAATAAAGGAATTCCTAGCCAATTTTGGTCCAAAATCATACTGGGGAATTCCTATCAACTGACCACCTAGATTCTTCCAAAAGAGTTCAATAATGACATCAAAATTTGGGTTAAATAGAAGAGCAAACGTAATACCACTGTGGAGCTTTTCTTCTATTCGAATACCGAGGATGTAAATAGAGCATCATGCTAGAGTTCGTTGTGATAATCCACTAGAAAAACTTTCTTAACCAGGTTTCTTTTAAAAGACTAAAATCCCACATACCATGACCCCTTTACTCATTTAAATGCTTAACTTGTTATGTTATGAGTTCTGGTGTAGATAAGTATCTGCCTTTAATATTTGGGAAGAGGATGCCAACAAAACAAATTTGTTGCTAATATTAGTCTTTTATGCTCTAAAATAACAATTAATTTTTTCATTATTTATTGATGATATAAGAGTTATGAAAATATATATGAAAACATTAATTGAAAAGCATATGCTCAATTGAACATATTCAAAAAAACCATAATTTCAATTATATGTAATAATTGTGCACTTGTTCAAATTTATTTTCAGCACCATTTGTTTTGTAGTTTTTATCACGTATTCATATTTTCATTTTGAAAAATAGGGGTTAAGATGACCATTTGACCAACAGACAAGTTTATATTAATATATTTCATAATATATACACATTTAATAACAACAAAAATGAATACACAATAATATTTTTTCAACATATGAATACAAATTGATCTAATAATTTTTTTTTCTAACATGTGAATATAAATTCATTAGTTATAAATAATATAAAAAACTTATGATTAACTTGCATTCAAAACAAATAATTTTTTTTATATTTACCTTTATTCAAAAAAAAGTTACAAAAAATTCTATTTTTTTTTTGAAAAATAAAATAAAATAATGTAAGAATATAAACCGATAAAATTTAAAAAAAAATTGAAAAGTAAAGGATATGGGTGTTAGAAATTAGAATTCACATGATGATAGAATTACCTCATGCTAATGTACGTACGTATGTATGTATGTATATACATACATACATAGATTGTTTATGCCAATTTTTGTGAACACAAGATAGGATTGTTCTCCGTAGATTTGTGAGATGAAACAAACTATTAGGACCTTGGATCAACTTATGAGGAATGATCTTTGGTCATCCGATACTTAAGTCAATAACAAGATGAAGAATTTTAGAGAATATCTAAGTCTTGTTCCATGATTGAGAGGATTTTGTTGTGATTTTGTGTTATATGTGAGATATCAAATGTCATAAGATACTGTAAGATTGGGAATATATATATATATATATAAGGAGATGAGTCATTATGATATATATCTCTTACCTATGTAGATAGACTTATTATAGCATTGTAGCCATCTATCAAAAATTATCTCTTTAAGAAAATTAGGGGATACTTATTAACCCTTTATCTCTTTTGAATATTTCTATATGTAGCAATAATTGTATGAAGGTCAATTGTTCTTCCAATTCCAATAGGTAATTGGGACCTAGATAAGGGAGTGGAAACACCAATTTGGCTCAATAGGCCTCACAAACGTGAATTAAGAAAATAAGATAGTGGAAGTACAAAACAACATGTTCAATTACACGAACAACAAACGCAATTATCAGTAAGATAGAACGAACTACAATAAACACAATAGTGATGGTATGTCTCATAGGCACCTGTCTAGACCAGCAACAAACATAAGCATGGAAAATAAAAAATAACATGCGAGACAAGAATGCCTACTAGAATAACAAAGGATTATCAATCACTTCAGGACTTTACATGTGGGAACATATTTGAAAAATAATGATTGTACTCTTATAGTATGTAAATACAAAACATAGTAAACCATAAAAATAGTATGATACCTGGTACACTTCCAAGGTAAGAAGATACAGACTCTTTCAAGACCCATACCAAACTAAAATGTAGATAAAAAGCATAAGAAATATAAATTAATCACAGATAGCCAGTAACAAGTAGCATATATGTTATACAATAATTAGAAAGTAGGTTATATATAAATATTAAAAGCTTCTTAATCAGAGTTTAAACTTCAGTATGTAGAAACATACACCATTTAAATTGTGATTGTACTAGCCACCCATTAGAACATGCATAACATTAGATATAATGTGGTAAACCCACATGGAATCCATATATATGTGGTAGCATACTCAGGTTGCTTATGGAAACCACTTGGCTGTAAACAAGTCCATTAAATAATGAAACAATTACAAACCTAACAGACATAAAACACCTATTACCTCAATCAGTCGAGATCTCTATCTGAGCTGCCTATTGCTGGCCTCACTTGTTGCTACTATAACAACTTGGTTTGACACATGAACTTGCCACTCCTCCAACCCCACACCATCCAAGTGGTGTGATCAAAAACTAAAAATTAGTATTGTCAAGTGAATTTAACTATGAACCTTGAGGACCACCTTCAATCACGAACCACCAAAATCATTGTGAAAAACACTTTCACCATGATGCATAAACATTGTTGCATATAAATTTTATAAAATGCTTGCAAGTGCACGAATCACTTTAGAAAAGGATAAATATACTCACAAGGTCAGTCTAAAGAGGAATCATATGGTTTTCAAATTATTCATCAAATTCTTAAAATTGAAAAATAAAACTTAAACATTATATCCTAAAGTTTGGGTATAAAGTCTGAATCTAATGACAATAAAATGGATTCAATAAATATTATGAAATTTAGACATTTATCATATTTTGGAGAATTTATAGGATATATTAGCTAGCTGGTTATGCTTGCCCAATATTAAACAAATTATTAAATATTTGAATTAAAATTATTAATTCTCTTCTTTTTGTATGAAAATATCCTAAGGCAAGGATCATTCTTATTATCAATAATAAACTAATTAATATCCTTAAGTGGGACCAATTAATTGATTTTATTATTAAATTATGTTGATTCTATAAGAGATTAATAAACCATTTAATTGTCTTCCTTAGGTCAAGCCTCACAATTTTAACTTCATTCAAGGTTTCAAAATTAGGTTCAAAAATTTAACTATTTGATAAATGACTTTCAGAATTTAAAACTACTACAAAAGATATATCGTCAATATATCTTTCAATAATAATTTTTATAAAAATCTTTAAAATAGATACACATGTGAACCACATCACTTGTAAAAAAGTAGTACTCTAAATTAGATTCAAGTAATTAAATCTTAAATCTAACTTTCATATTCTAGATTATAACAAAAATTCTGACATCACTATATTTTCTTAAATAAACTTTATAGAATTCTTGAATAGAAAATAATACTTGATTTTATAAAAATATTTTACCAATTAATATTTCACAAGCGTAACAAAACTACTAATATCCCATTATAATTTTAACAAGACATGCTCAATTTAATAATTGATCAAAAAAATTAAACATAGCATATGAAAATAATACATAAAGAATAACTGAAAATAATACATAAATATACCTTAAGAGATTCTTCATGAATTATTTCTCAAAAATCTCCAAAAGAAATACTGAACTTTTATTCCATTAGATCTACAACTATTATATAAACTAAAATTTTTTGACTCTTAAATGAGAGAAAAACTTTAAAATAATAAAAGAAAAACTAGAAACTAAAGAAACTAAGAAGAGAGACATAATTAAGATTAAGGAATTAGGAATGAGGAATGATTGATGCAATGGAATAGGGGTCATCCTTATAAGTTCATAAAATCACCTCAATAGGTTGGCGTCGTGGCATGCACATAATTGATACATGCATTATACATGATCCAAGTGTCTCGCACTACTGCACACATATTTTCCACACTACAAACCTAAAGTATTAAGGATAGTTGAAGAGTCCAAAAGCACTGTGCAACAACACACAATAATTCCACGCCACGACACACTTTATTCTACGTTACTTTGTTCCCTTATTTTCTTGTATCCTTTTATTGTTGGTTTAGAGCATTTGCAATGGAATAGCTTAAATGTATTTCTCCAAGTATTGATCATTTTCATCTTTTTAAACTAAAATACTTGAAAAATAACAAAATATACCCGTCATTCTGAAAAGATAGTTGTGAATAAAATAATAACAAAATTAAGTGATTTCAAATCTTTTTAATCATAAATCATGTATAAAATTAGGATATATTGAGTGCTTTTGAGCACTCATCACACCACAACCCACAAATCATCTATTTGTGACACATAGTCACCCACGTATCACACACAAATAAACATTTCTCAACTGAATCTCACCATGTTGTGTCTCACATAAAAACAAAATAATCTTGAGTTTAACATTCAAGAATGCTATTTTTTCAACAATACTCAATTGACACATGGAATGCGGCCATATAGGCTCCTCAGATAAATCATACTTGCAAACAGTGTCTCAAGTACTACTACTCAAGAGCACGGTTTTTCCCATATGGTTACGAATCACTAATAACTAACAACCCTCAAGGTAATAGTGATCCAAAAACAGAAAACTAAGACATCAATTTGAGAGAGCTCCACTACAAATCTTTTGGATGAGAAACAAAAAAGAGAGGGTTTTTATAGAACTTACCTCTCCTTAGCCTTGTCGCAGGGTGTGGTGAGGTGCCAAAAAACATGAGGGATAATCTTGACTTGCAAGGGTGGCATACGCACTACAAAACCCAACCTCTGTGTTCTTAACTAAATGCATGTGTGAATTACTAATCTGTGATAACTAACCTTACATAAAGAAAGACAAAACATTGAGTAAAATAAATAGACGCCATGTTTTGTACATGAAAAGCCGATATAGACACAATGGACTACATAATTTATATTCTTTCTCTTTGGTCTTCCATGTCAAAATCATTGACGACTAAATACAGACATACATCAATCATGAGATGATCATGAAGATTACCTAAAGATGTTTGTTCCTATGAATAAAACATCGATGCATACCCAACAACCAGAAACACACCTAATCCACATGCATCCATCTTGTGTACTCCATCCATCTTCTCAAATCAACTCATCTATACTCTATTAGTCTGAAACACAAGGGTTTCAACATTCCTGTACACTGTAAGTCAGAAGCTCGATGACTTTAATCTACCTTGTAACCTTCACACAAAAAACAAACACATATCACATGGATGTATCATGCAGAAATAATGTGTAGTCTATCCAAATACTATCATAATACCTAACATAGGTACACACCGATAGGCTAAGCACAGTCAACATGTAGCATAAACAAACACAAACTACAAGCAACATAAATAAGCAAATTCCCCTAAACATATGCAACATTCCCTTTAAGTGTATACATATCAGTTAGTCATGATGTAGTGTAAAACTACACTCACCATCACATATAGAAAATAGCATGTTAATACGTAAACACAATGCACAAAAAAGATACAAGTTGTACACACTTTTTTCTTCATTTTGACATGAAAAGTCAAACAAAGAACACACATATATAGTATGCAACATACCACACCCTTATATGAAAGAGAGAGTCAAATAGAAATGCAAAAACCCTAACACTCCAATAACATAACAAAGAAGATTAGAGCAAACATAATAAGAAGTAACATATATTATCACAAAAAATATACAAAAAGAAAAACTCAGGCAATAGCAAGGTAAAAACATGCAACAAACAATAAACTGAATGCACAAAAAAATGAAGAGAAGTGCAGACAAAAAACATCTCCCTAATATGATACATAGCACGAGCCCCACGTCTATACATGTTGTGGGAGAGCATAAGTGGCTTTGTAATATGCTTATAACACATCGACAAGATATGCATTCAACTCAAAATGTCACATAAATGTGTTAGTGAATCTGTAAGAAGACATTGACTAAAACCCCAACTATCTTCAAAGTTGACACACTCTTAGTGGCTCAAATAAGAGTCAAACTCTCTTCGAAGTTGACACACTCCCAGTTGCTCAACTATCTTTCCCAAACATCAATGTCACATTAATGTGTTAGCGAATCCCTAAGAAGAAGTTGACTAGGAGTCCAAATATTTTCCAAGTTGACACACTTGTAGTGACTGAACTATCTTCCTTTAACAACACTTAGGTGTATTCAATCCTACAACCTTACCCCATACTATGCACATAGATACGTAAAGACATCCTAATCTACCAAAGAAAACACATATCGTGCTTTCTAACAGTAAATACCAATATAGGAACTATATGTAAGAAACATGCAATAAATTACTACATAACAAGAATATTGGCAAACATATAAAATGACATGTGAAGTAATAGAATGCATACTATGCATGCTACACGTCATACTAATTGTCCTATTTATGCATAGTTCATAAAAAGTGATGTCAAGAAGAAGACAACAACACAAGAACATACAACATAACATAAGACCATAAATAGGACAAACACCAATGATGCAAGAATAAACAAAGCACTCTCCCAGGCATTATGCAATAGACACACAACTCTCCCCTCTAAAAGTGAGCAAGTTAGGAAATAAACATGTTATGCATCCTACACTCTCAAACCCCCTCCCCCCAAGCAAACGTACCTATACACAGTAGAACATAGATAACACAAAAGCATAGAAGAATACTAAACAAGTTAAGATAAGTGTAGTTCACAAACTCACACAAGAGAAACAAGCTAGTAAGATAGAGAAGTAGTCAATCTTACAAAACACAACAATAATAACAAAAAAGTGAGATGAAAAGCATGGCCTCAAAGGAGATCATAGGCCAAAAAGACTAGGATGGGCCATAAGAGAGATCATCAATATAAACTATACAATGTTTCCTCTTGAGAGAGAAAGAAAAGGCAGCAAATTGCACACAGTTTCCTCAAAAGAGATCATTGGTAACACTCATATCATCACTAATAAAGAGAAGGAAAGAAACTAACTAATTATGAGCAACATAAGAAAAACCTCTAAGAGAGAGAAGAAACAAGGGATTCTACTAAAACATCTAAGCATGTGAGGAAGATTCAGGATCCAACATAAAACTAAGAGACATGCTTAGACAGGGTGAACAACCCTACCACCATGAAGGCCAACCAAACACACAAGTCTAGTCACTACAATGCATGTAAGTCAAGAGTCCTAAAGATAGGTCAATAATCTATATGACATATAAATGGACAAGGCAAACTAAAACAAGCATAATATAGAGAAAAGAGAAGAAACACGCAAGTACACAATCTTGTAACACATCACAGTTTCCTCCAAAGACACATCTAAAGCACCAAAGAAGGAAGAACATGCAAAAGATGAAGAGAAACCAATAGGAGACAAATATAAAACCAACGCGCAACATACTTGGTACAAGAAAGGGCATCATAGTAAAAAAAAGAGATGTAGTCTATATGACATGGCATATGAATGACAAGACTAATAGAAAAATCCCAATACTTTGACACTACATAATGAAAACATGTGACGTGATGTTCATGCAATATCCATAGATGAAGAAGTAAGTAGTAAGCAAGGCAAACACACATAAAGAGCATGTCAAAGTAACTAGCAGAGGAGAATACTAGTAAAGGATTAAACAATTAGGTAGAGCAAAAAATATGGCAATTAAAATACTACATAAGACAAGGAAATAGTGAGAAAGAGATATGCATGAACAAGAAAACAGGGAACATGCAAACAAAAAAAGTTCATGAAGATAAACAAGCTTATAGAACAAGAAAACCCTACACTACTTGTAATGAAGTGCAAAACATACAAGGTGTGTAAATGTGTAGATAGAACTTTAGAATCGCACACCTAGGTAGTTAAGCCGAAATAAGGGTGACTAGTCTACCAATTGTAGATTTTCAAATATAGGAACAATTTCCTGAAGATCACTTGTTCTTCCAACTCAAATAGGTAATTGGGACATAGATGAGGGGTGGAAATGCCAACCCATGGAGTATTTTCATGAGCTCTATACCAATTTGGCCAAGTAGGCCACACAAACATGAATTATCCAAATAACATAGTAGATATAACTAGGTCAATCCACATAGTATTTTCATGAGCTCTATACCTATCTTTATGGCAACATCCTTAGGTTGCTCATGGCAAGCACTCGACAACAAACACATCTACTAAGCAATAAAACAAATACAACCCTGATAGAAATAAAAACCTCATTACCTCTATAAATCAAAACCACTATCCAAACTACATATTGCTACCCTCACTTGCTACCTCTATAATGACTTGATTTGACACACGAACTCGGAACTCCTCCAAAGCAAACACCACCCAAATGATGTAATCAAAAATTGTAGATTAATAAAGTGAAGTGAATATAACTATAAACCTTGATAACCACTCCTAATAACGAACCACCAAAATCATCATAGAAAACACTTTCACTATAAACCACAAATCATCTACGTGTGACACATAGTCACCCATATTTCACACATAGGTAATGATTTCTCAACTCAATCTCACAATGTTTTGTCTTACACAATAAAACAAAATAGTGCTTAGCTCAACACTCAAGCATGCTATTTTTCTCATAACACTAAGCCAACACATGACACACAGCCACATAGATCCCTCATAGAAATCCCACTTGCTAACACCGTCCCAAGTACTCATCACTCTTAAGCATGATTTTTTCCACACAATCATGAATCACTAATAACTAACAACCCTCAAGGTAATAAAGTTTATTGTTGTAAACTGAAAAATGTATCTATTAACTAAAATCAAACAAAGTAAAAATAAGTTTAAAAAATACGATTAAAATAAGAATAAAAGATAATTTTAGGATAATCTTCCATCAGTAGCATGTATTGCAAATCAAGAAAATCATTTCATAACTTTCTATTTTTTTGAATTACGTAAGATTTTAATTCAAACACTTTCTTATATACAACCTAGAACAAACTCTCTAAATTTAATCTATCAAAAGCTTTTATTTTCAAAAAGAATATTTGATTAAGGTTAGACTCATAATTTTGGTTTAATTATCTTGAGTATTAATTCTCATTGTAAGCAATTTATCACTAATTATTTAGATTGATCAAGCGATTAAGTGTCCAATCAACTAAATTGATTAATAATGAATTAACCTAATTATTCAATTGTACACTTAAATAATCAAGAAAATTTGGGCAAATCTTAAAATAAATAATTAATACATAATGAAGAAGAAAGAAATATTAGAATATAATAGATTTTACTAATTAATTACCATCAATGTATACTGCATTGAAATCACCCAAAATGAAATAGAATATTAGCTAATCATAAAAAACATTAAAATTAGAATAGTATTCATGAGAAAAATTTAAGATTGTTGTCCTTGAATCTAATCGTCAATTCTTTTAATTACCTCCTTGAATTATGTTCTTCCTTTTGCCTCTAGTAAAGATTATTGAAGCATTAACCCTAATTAGCCTATTTATACTATTAGGTTAAGAGGGGAACAAATGGGATAAAAATATTGAAATACTAGACATTAATGTTGATGTATAACACGTAGGGTGGGGCACACATTATTCCATGCCATGGCGCTACACCAACTCACACCCCTATAGTAGAACCTGAGAGTAGTCCATTATGGCACAGACTGGATTTCCATAATACATGGTGAAACTTGTGGCTAGTACGATATGGCACACTTTTCTTTTTCCCCAACACACCTTAGATTCTCGCACTTCATCCCTTAGGCAAAATCCTGCTGTATTTTGGGTATATAAATTGTATTTTGGTCCTCCATTATTTGAAAATTATGCTCAAAGTGTTTAATATTTCATTCTTGTCACTTTGAAACTATGCTTTCAACTTTAATTCTTTCATTTGTATCATTTAATGATCAAAGTACTTAAAATACATCAAAACATGCCCTATGATTCTAAAGACACATTTTGTAATAAAATTGAATAAGAATGCAATATTAAAACTTAATTCTCCCAATTAATTTTGATAAATCATAAGGTAAGCATGCCTACAACTCCCAACCAGCTTCTGGCTAGTTCCTAGTTTACAAGTTGTAATCTTATGAGGGCTTTTGGTGGTAACACCAACAAACATCCTACTAAACCAAAATAAATTAAAGCAAAAAAGAGTAGAAGTAAACAAAATAAATTGGCTTAAATCAATTCATATCTTTGTCTCAAAAATCGCCCAAAACATATTACACGTAGATTATTCAAGTATCACTTATGATGAAAGGACAATTCAAACATTAGTTTCACTTTCATAATCAACTCTTACATCCATCTAAACACAAACGTTAATCTCAACACTAGATGATTTCATGTATGATATTCAAAGAACAAAATTTTTAATGTAAATATGATATTTGTGAACCTTATAATCACAAATTTCATAAGCTTGATTTTCAAATCACTCTCCATTCTCCACTGAGTACATTATAGGTATAATTTCACATTGTATCAAATATCAATATACTCTTTTTTTCTTTTTCTCTTATTTTTTCTTTATAACATAAGATATATAAAATTGAATTACTAAAGCATTTCATCCTTTTTAAATTAAAAATTGATTTTCTACAACCCCAACATATTATTTTCAATATTTTTCTAGTTGTAGTTTATTTCTACTTGAATTTCCACCCTTTCTACTTAGAAAGTTCATACCAAACATGTGTTCATGTTAAGTCCTCTTAGAGGTTAGAAGGGTAGGATAAGGTGTTCTTGGCTCATAAAAAGGTAGAATATAACACTTTGAAGAAAGAAAAGTTTTATGAATTATATAAGCTCAAGGGGATGCTAGCAACAAAGAGACAAATGGTAGGCTTAAAAAGGCTCAAACGATCCAAAAAATGGTCTAAATCCTTTCCTAAGCACTATTGATTCGAGGATCTCACCTTGAGTGATTTTCAAATATATTCTAGAGTTTGTTGAGACCTCAAATATTTCCTTGAAATATTTTCACAAAAAACAATCCTAAGCACATATATTAACCAAATATTCTAACTACATACCATAAGAGTCTCAAACTATATGAAAATTACATCCAAATCATACTTTAACTTAAACAAAATTTAAAATCCTCTATATGTTAGTGTTATCACAATCTTACTACTATCATTGACATATAAATTTACCCAAAATAAAATTAAATATAAAATGAAATAATAAGTAAACAAAACAACTAGACCTATAATAAAAATAAAAAATTGAAAAGAAATATTTGAATATTCCAGAATTCATAATTTCTAAGAAACTTTTCTTCACTCAAACCTAAAATCTAAATTGTTCCCAATGTTCAAATACAAATCCTAGGAAATAGAAGAAAGGAAAGAAAATTTACCCCCCTTATAGTAGTGTAGTGTGATTAATCATGTTGATTTGGTCTCTATGCTTGTTGCATTCCATCATCTAAATCAATTTCTATCACACGAAGGGAGTTGTGGTGTACCTTATATATATCACTCATCACAATACAATTATGAAATTAGTGGTTCCAAAACAAACAAACATTGTCCAAAAGGAAAAAATGAATAAAAAAATCACTAACAAAAAAAACGTTCAAAATAAACTAAAATGAAAGAAATAAAATCTCAATGGGTTTCCTCATATTTAGCACTTGGTTTAATGTTCTTGGCCTAACTTTGTCTCAAATTCGTTTTTAACCATTCTCCACTAGTGGTGAATTCAATTTTCTGTGTCGTTTTCTTGTATTATTTCTTATCAACATCATTTCTTCAAAGATATTGAAGCGAATAACCTCTTCATCAAGCTCTATTGTCCCATTTTCATCATATACATTTATCTTTATCTAGGTTGTTCTCATGAAAGGTTTAAACAAAGCAAGGGGTGCTTCTTAAGTAGTGGAGCCATCTTTCATATCAAGTATATAGAAATTAACTAAAACTATAATTTCATTCATCTGCACCAAAACATCTTCCAAAAATCCCAAGGGATAAATGTTATAACTATTGGCTAGTTGAATAACTACTTTGGTCTCTTTAAGAAAGCCATGCTTTAAACTAGCAAAAATAGAGCAAGACATTAAATTAATTAAAGCACCTAGATCTAGTATATCCTTTTCAAATTTAGTGTTATCTATAATGCATGGTATGGTATAGCTACCCCAATCACTAACAAATTCTCCTCTCCTCACTTCTACAATAGTGTCTTATGGTCTCAAAAATTTAGCATTGGTTATTTTAAAAATCGAGGCCATTGAGTTTTGGCCTCGGTTATTTAAAAACCGAGGTCCTAGACATATCCATAAACATATCCTATGGCCTCAGTTTTTAAAAAACAGAGGCCATATACCTACCATATTAATTTTATCTCTTTTACACCAAATATTAAATTTTTTTCATTTTTCCCTCTCTTTTTTTCTTCCTTTTTTTCCTTTTTTCTTCTTTCTTTTTCTTTTTCCCTCTCTTTTTCTTGTTTACTCTTTTTTTTATTTCTTCCTTTTCCCAACTTTTTCCATCCTTCATCTCTTTTTATTTTTATTTCTTCTTTTCATAGCTGCAAATTCGCTGCTCTCTCTTTCTCTTTTTGTTATCAAAAATCAATATAGGGTTTCGATAAGGTTATCACTAGTGGTAGCGAATTTGATGGTAGCACGACCTTCTCTAGTAGTGGATTCATGCCCTCCCAGGCCACTTAAACCTCTAGGTCCACGTACACGAGCTTTTCCCTAGATGCTACGTAAGCATTTCCCGAGCGCTAGCTACACGATCTTCTTCTTCTTCGATCAACATCTTCTTCCACTTCCTCGAGTAGCTAGTTTCTTAGCTCTTACTTTATTTTGATTTGTTGGGTTTGTCACTCTTCTCAATTTTCAATTTAGGGTTTGTTACTTTTGGGATCTTAAAACATGTTTATAAATCTTTATTGTTCCTGGTGCCTAGTCCTGATGTGTGCCTGGTCCTAGTTCTTCTTCTTCAATGTGGTTTTGGGAAATCAAATGGAAAATGAGGGCAAAGATATAAGTACATCCCATGTTTAGTGTAGCAATGGTGGCTCCTTCTTTCCTTCTCGTCGTTCTTCTCTTATTTCCAACTGCTCTTTTTTCTCAAAACCCTTCTTTTACTTCGCAATTGTAAGCTATATTTCTCTTTCTTTTCCCCCTTCCTCTAAAGTTTTGTATTTTACTATCTCTATTTTGGGTTTCTTTCGTCCCTGTTATTTAGTGTTTTTCATTTAATCTGCTAAGAATTGTGAACACAGGGGGAAGATGGAGATTTGGAATGTAAGGAGAATGGTAGAGTGGAGCCCATGCAAATGGTGGATTATTGCCATATCTGCCATATACCCAATGGATTTGGTTCGAGGGAGGCTAACCGTGCAGGTACTTTCTATCATTCTATCGTCCCCTCAATTTCTTGTTTTGAAGAGAGACTTAGACGAAAAAAATATACAGTTTGTCTACTGATCCAGTTTTTGAATATTTGTTCTATGCATCTAATTCAAGTGCCCTACATTGTAATATTGTAGTTATATTACTATTTTTTTCATAGATATTTTCTATTAGATTTTAGTATGACAAAAAATGGAATTTATTTCACTATTGGCCTCGGTTATCTTTTAGCTCTGTATTTTCCTTTTCATTATTTGTTTAAGTTCTAGATTATGTTGTTGCAGCTATTGATGGTCCTATAGGAGATTATATGGAGATAAATGAGAGGTCTTGAATCAAATTTATGGTAACATGGCTAATTGATCAACTTGATCTGTTTGGCTTAGTTTCTCCTCTACATTGTTGAGCTTAACCCCAAGTCATGGCAAAAAAATATTATGAGAATGTTTTATTGTTTTGATTTTTATATATATAAATTCTTACTATATATTGGCAAATATCATATTTTTATGTAAAAGCTGAATTTGAGGAGCTCGCGGAAAAGACCATGAGCGAGCTAGTGACAACAGTAAATGAAGGTCCAATTGGTGGTAAAATATTTGCAACAAAGGAGCCCTGTCTCATCTTCTTTGTTTCATAAAAACCCTAATTCGAACCATTCAACCCAAAAATTCAATTTGTTGCCACAACTAAGCATAAATAAGTGAGTCCTTGTAAAATTTCATTGTTACCACTATATATTATTTGCTAAAACTGTTATGATAGTCATGCTAAAACTATTATGATTTTCATGCTAAAACTGTTATGATTTTCATGCTGAAGCTGGGATAAAGTTTTAGCCAAAATTGTGACAGTTTTAGAGTAAAAATATGATAAAATGCTGGTTTTTGATGAATTGGTTGTTATTAGGCCTATGGATGATCACATGCTATTGTAGTTTTTTTTATATTTTCTTTTTCATGGTAGGCACCAAGCCCAGTAGCATCAGGCGTACCAAGCGCACCAGGCCTCAATCTGGGGGGGGAAACCATTGATAGATATGAAGATTTTTCAGAAAATGATGAGAAATCCTTAATGAAGGCTGAGAAATCACTTACATAGACTTGATGAGTTGACATTGAAATGCATATTGAAATAAGTTGCCCCCATTGACCATCTCACTACTCTGATAAACATTATACATTATCTGTCTACTTGTGAGAAAGTAGAAGATGCAGGAAATGAGGATGAAATTTCTGGTCTTTGTCTTTGGTGTGTTCTTATTTGCACTAGTCTTTGGTGTTCTTCTTATTTGATCTTGAAATCTTGGTCTTTGGTGCACTACATTGGTATTGGTACTGGTGCTAGTACTGGTGCACTACATTGGTGCACTGCGTTGGTACTGGTACTGGTGCTGGTGCACTGCGCTGGTAAGTTGACATTGAAATGCATATTGAAATAATTTTCCCCCACTAACCATCTCACCACTCTCATAAACATTATACATTATTTGTCTACTTGTGAGAAAGTATAAGATGTAGGAAATGAGGATGAAATTTTTAGTCTTTGGTCTATTTGTCTTTGCACTAATCTTTGGTACTAAGCGTTAGTCTTGGTGCGTTAGTCTTGGTGCTGCGTCTTTAGTCTTTGGTCTTCTACTGGTGCTAGTCTTTGGTGTTGTTACTGCTTCTTATTTGGTGTTGGTGCTAGTTTATAGAAGATGGAGTCAAGAAAGACTTAAGAGATTTTTCAATCAGTTGA
Source organism: Hippophae gyantsensis (assembly GCA_030763125.1). NCBI lineage: Eukaryota > Viridiplantae > Streptophyta > Magnoliopsida > Rosales > Elaeagnaceae > Hippophae > Hippophae gyantsensis. The sequence goes on along the minus strand of CM061029.1, from coordinate 26,526,314 downwards.
AAATCTGTAATTATCATTATAATCGTTTTTGTAGCATATTTATGCTTGTAATTAATAGTAAAAAGTTAATTTGTAATAGTAAGTTTTATTTTTTTTAGTGTATAATAAACTCTCGAATGTAATTATACTTTTAATTTTAATATAATATGATTTTTAATATTGTTTTAATAAATTTATTATAATTTATATTAATTTTTAATATTGTAATTATTAATTGTATTTTTTTAATTTATGTATACTCTATGGCCTCGGTTATTAGAAAACCGAAGCCATAGGGGTACTTATGGCCTTAGTTATTAGAAAATCGAGGCCAAAGGGGGTACCTATGGCCTCAGTTATTAAAAACTGAGGCCAAAGGAGGTACCTATGTTCTCGGTTATTAGAAAAACCAAGGCCATAGGTACCTCATTTGGCCTCAATTTTCTAATAACCAAGGCCATAGGTACCCTTTTTTGCCTCGGTTAAAAAATTAAGGTCATAAGTCGTTACCTATGATCTCTCTCACTTAGGCCTCGGTTCTTATAATCATGGCCATAGACCTATGGCCACGGTTAAAAACCAAGGCCATATGTACTTTTTGTAGTAGTGCCTACACCACCACCTCTACTTTGAATTCCCATTTATTAGTGCACAATTCCTTAAGAAACTTAGCATAGTGGGATACTTGATTTATGGCATCCAATAGTAGAATGTTAACCTATACTTTTTGAAAGGTATCCAAAATTTCTTGCCCATACTCCTCCTTCTTTGATTTTCAAACCTACTAGAGAAAAGGTGTATGAGATTCATAAGTAGAAATTGGAACTTTAGATTGTACGTTTAATAATGGTTCTTTTTCTTCCTTGAGGTCACTTGTCTTGTCTTCCACTTGAATTGTCTCATCTTTAGTCTATTTATTGTTGATTGGGCCCTTATGAGCTTCTTGAGGTTGTTTTCCGCTTCTTAATGAGATAGTACTAACATTCTCCCTAGGATTGACCATGTGTTGAGAGGGAAGTTTTTCAAATCCTTGGTCTTATATTTGAGTGTTCCATATATCCAAATAATTGTACTTAGGTCAATTGAACTTCCAACCCAAATAGGCCTTTAGGACTTAAATGAGGGGTGAAAACACCAACCCATGGAATCTTTTTCTCAAGCTCTATTCCAACGCAACCAAGTAAGCCTCAAAATATGAATTAAGGAGATAACACAACAAAATTGCAATAACAACAACATGCTTAATTCAATACACCATAAGACAACTCGCAGATAAGAAAGAACAATTTGCAGTAAACACACTAGTGATGGTATGCCTTAAAAATCCACTAAATAGAATAAATAATATATAAATAGACAATATAAACAAAAATGCTTCTATCATCAGGACAACTATACTGACTACCTACACTACCCTCACTTACTATCAACACTATACCTGATCCAAGTATATCCAAGCTCATTCTTAGAGCTCCAACATCATTAAATGTGATCGATGACTGATGGTTCTACCCCCTAACACATATACATATTATAACCTTCCAACAACCAGTTGATACATGGCATACCAACACATAGGTACCTCACCAATGCTCAATTTTATGACCTTGAAACACTTTAGTAACACATGATTCACCACATAGGCTCCTCACCTATAAGAACTCTTGCATCCTTGTAATTACCATCTAACACACGAAACTTGACCATGTAGTCTCCTCTCCTATATAAACTATTCCACTCTTACCACTACCAACCGACACAAGGAAACTCAAACTAAGAGTAACTCCTTCAAATGATAGGGCTCTCCACTAACCAACCATACATTTTACTTCTAATCAAAACCTTACTTAATCTCACATTTTTTACACTTAGCCCAGTGTTTGAGACATATGAGAGGGACTCCTCTCTAATGTTCTAAAACACATAGATGCAAAATGTTTCTTGAATGTAACACTTAAAAAGGAAAATAGACATAGAATAGATTAGAGAAGTTATACGCAAATAGGTATAGCTCCCCACCCCCCCCCAAATTTTGGCCAAGAAGTTAAGAAGGAGGAGTGGAAAATTTATAGAAAAATATAGCCTCTCAATCCCTCATTGGCCACCCTCATAGACCCTTCATTGACCCTTTGCTGCCCAACATCGATAAGGAAACTAGCCATTAAACTAACCATTACACACTAATAGACTAAGGTTGGTAAGGCGGCAATGACTACCCTAATGAAGTGATAGAAATCAAATGGAAAAATTGTTAGCTCATTCCCCAAAAACACAAGGAATAGCATTTTTTACAAGGAGAAATACCCAGTCCCCAATGGGACAACCTTACAAAACAAAGTCCTTAATAGGATACCATGATAACAAACACCCAACATTGCAAACTATATGCAAACTAAGAAAGTGAGTGTGTGTAACAAAAAAATACAAAACCACATTATAATACTAAACCACAAATAACCAACCTTACAAAATATGGACAATAAACATCAAATAAAATACAGACACTGTGTTTTACACCTGGGAATGCTAACAATAAAGTGATAGGACTTACACTAATTTTCCAACAATAGTAGCTAATTGACTAAATTGAACTTTAGGGTTCTTGATAGAAGAATTTGTATCTTATTGAAATATAATAGAATCTTATTGAAATTGAGTAGTGTTGGTTGCTATTGAACTTATCAAGAACTCTTGGGATTTACCTTGAGATGGGGGAGGATTTTTAGCATCACTTGATAAGATTGTTGGACTCTTGGATAAGGAAAACTAGGTGGATTATCATAGACAATTACTTGATTTTCTCTAGAATAGCTAAAGTTAGCGTGATCCCTCCAACCAAAATTATAAGTGTTAGAAAAGGAGTCATATATTTGCCTTTGATGTCCACCATATCCCTCCGTAGCATTTTCTTGTTCCACATTAGGATCTTGATTATTCAGACACATGTCTATTGGGTATCAAATGTTAGTACAAATTCCACAAGCTCTTATCTTTACTACTGCCAATTGCATCACAATTAAAGTAAGCTGATTAATTATTGCTCAATATTAGTAGGAATTCCCATTTCATTAACCTTTTGTCGTGGGTTAGAATGAGTGCCAAACTATTGAGCACTGGTAGCCATTGTGGCAATCACATTTCTTGCATTTTTAGGAGTTTTTATTAACTAATGCACTACCACTTGCTGCATCAATCATGCTTCTATCCATAGGTATCAATCCCTCATAGAAATATTGAATTAAGTGTTGCTAACTTATTTGATAATGAGGGAAACTAGCATAGATTTTCTTGAAACACTCGTAATACTCATACAAGTTCACCTCATTATACTGCTAAATACCACAAATTTATTTCTAAATGATAATGGATCTAGAAGCTGGTAAATATTTCTTTGAGAAAAGTTGTTTCATCTCATTTCAGCTATTAATCATCCCAAATGGTAAGTAGTAAGGAGAATATGAATGCTTTGATTTTACTCATTCTTCAGTAGTGCCATTTGCTTTCATGCTAAAACAAACCGCATGAAATTCCTTCATATGCTTGTTCAGATTCTCACTTGTTATTCCTCAAAAAGTAGGAAAGAGATTAATCATGTCAGACTTCAATTTAAGAGTATTACCATTGTCATTGTATTGAATGCATAATGGTTGCTCATCTAAAGCCAGTGAAGTCATCTCCCTAAGAGTTTGATTAGGAATATTCATAGCCATTTCTCCATGATGTGAACGATCTAAATTATCAGATGAATCATTTAAAATTGGAAGATGTATTTGAATTACTTACTCAAGCAAAACTGTAATGGATGAAATAGATCTTATATTGTGGTCTGATGTCATTCACTATGATCCTAAAAAAATAAACAAATTAAGTAAAAATAAACAAAATAAAAATTGATTTCTTAAAAATAATATAAAATGCATAATTGATACAATGCCAAAAATTGATGCGTTCAAATGCAACAATCAATTTAATCATTACTTTAAATTTCTTAAAATATCATATATCAGTATATAGCAAGAAAGAATATTTTCTGTAAAAGATTTTAAAAAACAACTTTTATTTACAAAATTTTGGGAGGGTTGTTGCTGTAAACTGAAAATTAAATCTATCAACTAAAAACTGAAAAAGGTAAAAATAGATTTAAAGAATACAATTAAAATATGAATAAAAGACAATTGTAGGATCCTCCTCAACCACTAGCTTGTATTGTAAATCAATAAAAGCAAATCCTAACTTTTTATTCTTTGATTATACTAACTTAGAGAAATTCACATGCTCAAAAGTCTCCACCTCTTACTACCTATTCATTTAATTAAATAGATATTAATTCAAATTTTTTTCTAAAAGACTATCTAGAATAAGCTCTCTAAATATAATCTATCAAAAGCATTTATTTTCAAGAAGCATATTGAATCAAGGTCAAACTCATAAGCACAATTTAATTATCTTGAGTATTAATTTTTATTGCAAGCAATTTATCACTAGTTATTTAGATTGATCAAGTGATTATGTACCCAATCAACTAACTTGATTAATAATGGATTAAACTAATTATTCAATTATATACTTAAATAATCAAGAAAATTCATACAAATTGATAAGAGTCAAATTATTGCATTTTTGTTATGATTTAAAGGTTGATATTTGTGTGAAAATTGCGTTGTATTTGATTATTTAATCCACAAATGTCATTTCACGGGTATTTTGTGTTTAAAGTGCAATTTCAGGTAAAATCATAATTTTGGAGAAGTTTGGGACAAATTTCAATGACCGGGATTGAATTGAGTGCAAATAAAAAAGAAAACAAAATTTCAAAATTTGAATTTTGTCTTCGTGAAGATATTCTCATGCTTAAACCTTACTACGGAGAAAATGTTGAAAATCATGCAGGAGCACGGATTTTGGCAAAGCAATCCCGCCGGCCAAATCAATCTGCTACGGCCAGTACATCTCGCCAGCCAAATAAATATAGTCACGTACAATCAATCTGGCCGCCAATCAATCTCGCGTACGGCCAGTACATCTTCTTGTGACCAAATAAATATAGCCGCCCGTACACATAATAATCTCACCACTTGGCGAGATTTAGTGGAACTGAATCGTAAGTTTTCGGAAATCTCACCGTGGCGAGAATAACTTCACCTTGGCGAGTTTTGTTCAACACATTTTTATGTTGTTTTGTTCCAAAATTGCCCTAAACCCTAGATCTATATATACATTATGATGGAGAAAAGAGGCAGAAAGGAGAGTTCAAAGACATTTTTGGAGGAGAGAAAGAAATTTTGGAGAAACTTGAAGGATCTTCACCATTGATCTTTACCAAGTCTTCATCTTCTAGAGTTTTTCATCTCTTCTCCTTAGTTTTTACATTCGCAATTTATTCATTTATTATTAATGGATTCAATTGAAATAATGGCTGTTCGTATTTCCGTTATGAACTAATTTATTTTTTGCTAAGGCTATGATGTAGTTAAATCAAAGAAATCAGATTTCTTTTGTTATGGTTATATGAATTCATTGTTTTCAAGTCGAGTATTTATTTCCATGCTTAATGCTTTTAAATTTTTGATCAAGATTTAGATGATTTGTTGCATTATATTGAGTCCGAGAGGAGGTGTGTGATGAATGCTTCTTGTGATAAATACCGTATGTTGAATGCGAGTTTGACACCTAATGCGGGATGTGTGTGGTTATTCCAAAATTCCATAAATCTTAATGTGCTTATTTGTGATTAAATCTTCATAGAAATATAGTTGTTTTTCATAGATAAGTAATTCTAATATAACTTGAGAAAGAGTATTAGATAAGTTTGGGTTTTTCAACCATCACTTTTAGCTTTGATTTTCATATAACATGACTTGAAATCGGATTGAATTGATTTAGCGAAATCAAATGCCTTAGCGTTTTTAATCATTTGTGAACAATATTAAATTTTGTTATTTGTGTTTAGTTTTATGTTAATCTGTTTTTAAACAATTTCAACAATTCGATTTTCAAATAAAATTAGGGTTAGTCAATTTCGGTACTTAGTGACGCCATTCCTTGTGGGTTCGATATCCGTACTTTTGTACACTTTATTACTTGAACGATTCGTTCACTTGCGAAAATAAGCATCAAGTTTTTGGCGCCGTTCTTGGGAATGGTTTGATTTTATTAATATCGATACTACCTAATCTTAGTTTTAATTTGAAGTTAATTTGCTTTATCTTTCTTTCATTTTTAATTTTATTTATTTTCTTTGTTTTATTTTATTTATCAAAAAAAAGTAACTTTGTGTTGTTTTGTGTTAGTTGATTTTCTGGTTGTAGGATTTTTGTATGAGGCGTCTGAGAAGCCTTAACCTTCTTCCATTTGATCTGGAGATTGATAGAACATATAGGCGTCTAAGCGAGAGAGAAGACGTTCAACTTCAGCTCCTAATAGACAATTAGCCATGGATCCATCATTTGTTGAGGAGGTGGAAATCGTAGAGCTTTGAGGGATTATCTTTGCGCCTAATGTTCTTTGGAACTATTTCGGGTATAAGGAGGCCAGCTATTCAAGCCAATAACTTTGAGATAAAACCATCCTTTATCCAAATGGTTCAATCAAATCAGTTTGGGGGAATGTCAAAGGATGATCCAAATGCACATATTGCTTACTTTCTGGAGGTGTGTGATCTTTACAAGATAAATGGTGTGTCCGAAGATGCTGTAAGATTGAGGGTTTTTCCTTTTTCACTTCGGGATAAAGCCAAGGAGTGGCTAAACTCATTACCACCGGGATCAATTACGACATGGAATGAATTGGTTCAGAAATTCTTGTCCAAGTTCTTTCCTCCTACTAAGACGGCAAAATTGAGGAATGAAATCACATCTTTTACAAAATATGACCAAGAATCATTGTATGAAGCTTGGGAAAGATTCAAAGAAATGTTGAGGAAATTCCCACATCATGGTATACCAATTTGGCTACAAGTCTCTACATTTTATAATGGGTTGGTTTCAAACTATCGTGCAATGATTGATGCTGCAGCTGGAGGATCTTTAATGGGAAAAACACCGGAGGATGCTCATGAGTTGTTAGAGGTTATGGCAGAAAACAACAATCAGTGGCATTCAGAGCGGGTAATTGCAAAAAGACCAGCAGTAGTGCATGAAATTGATTCAGTGAATGCTTTGTCGGCTCGAGTTCTTTGTTCTTTCAAGAAAAATGGATTCTTTGTCATCCAAGTTAGAATCCAAACCAACTGCACAATGTGATTTATGTGGTGGAAATCATACTAGTATCGAGTGCCAAGTTGGAAATCCATTTGCTTCACCAAATGCTAAGCAAGCAAATTATGTTTCAAATTTCCAAAAACCTCAACATAACCCATATTCGAACACCTACAATCCAGGTTGGAGAAATCATCCAAATTTGTCATGGGGAAATAACCAAGGGGGATTCAAACCGTCATCATCTTCCTACCAACCCCAAGAGAAGAAACAAATTTGGAAGAAATTTTGGGAAAGTTCATTGAGGAGTCAAGAACAAATTTCAGAAATCAAGAGGCAATTAACAAGGATATCCAAAACCAACTGGGGCAACTGTCAAAGCATATTACAGAAAGGTCTCAAGGATCGTTGCCTAGTGACACAATAAATCCCAAAGAGCATGCAAAGGCTATCACATTAAGAAGCGGTAGAGAACTTGAGAATCAGAGGAAATCGGAGAAAAAGATGGAAGAATCTAGAGAAAAGCCATCAACATCCCAAGATGATCAACCTACCCCAAATGCAAAATATGAGCCTCCTATCCCATATCCTCAAAGATTGAATAAGAAAAAGCTTGATAATCAATTTGATAAATTTCTGGAAATTTTTAAGAAATTGCATATTAATATTCCTTTCGCAGAGATGTTGGAACAAATGCCCAAGTATGCAAAATTCATGAAGGAAATTTTATCAAAGAAGAGGAGGTTGGGAGATTATGAAACTGTCATGCTAAATGAGGAGTGCAGTGCAGTTCTTCAAAAACAACTGCCACAAAAATTGAAAGACCCAGGGAGTTTTACTATACCTTGCACTATAGGAAGTTGCAATTTTGATAAAGTCCAATGTGATTTAGGAGCAAGCATTAATTTGATGCCACTTTCTGTTTTCAGGAACCTAGGCCTGGGAGAAGTGAAGCCCACTTCAATCTCTCTACAATTAGCGGATCGATCGGTGAAATATCCTTGAGGGGTAATTGAGGATGTTTTAATTAAAGTTGACAAATTTATTTTCCCTATAGATTTCGTGGTGCTTGACATGGAGGAAGATAGAGAGGTACCGTTGATATTGGGGAGACCATTCCTTGCGACTGGAAGAACATTGATCGATGTTCAGCAAGGAAAGCTCATTCTACGGGTGCAAGATGAACAAGTGACCTTTGATGTTTTTGAAGCAATGAAATTTCCAAGTGAGGTCAATTCGTGTTTTCAAATTAACACTCTTGATAGGTTAATCTCAGAAACTTTTGAGGAGAGAACTTCATTGCTACCACTAGAAGCTTGCCTTGTGAAATCTGCAACAATTGAGGAGGATGATGAGGGAGTGAGACAATGTTCCAAATTACTGGCAGCACTTGATGAATATTTGTCCAGTGATGGAACATTCAAGGAGTTGGGAACAAATGAAACTCCAACCTCAGTGGTAAAGAAGGAAGCCAACAAGATTGAGCTAAAGCCATTGCCATCCCATCTAAGGTATGCCTATCTTGAAGACTCTGAATCTTTTCCTGTTATTATTAACAATTCCTTGAATGATGAAGAGGAAAACAAGCTATTAGGAGTTCTTCGGACTCACAAAACGGCAATTGGAAGGACAATGGCGGACATCAAAGGGATTAGCAACTCTGTGTGCATGCATAAAATCTTGATGAATGAGGATTACAAGCCCACAATTCAGCCACAAAGGCGTTTGAACCCAACAATGCAAGAAGTTGTCAAGGCTGAGGTGATTAAGCTTTTGGATGCCGGGGTAATCTATCCGATTTCAGATAGTGCTTGGGTAAGCCCAATTCATTGTGTACCAAAGAAAGGAGGAATCACAGTTGTAGAAAATGAAAAAAATGAGCTTATTCCAACAAGGACAGTGACTGGGTGGAGAGTGTGTATTGATTATCGAAAGTTGAACGATGCTACCCCAAAAGATCATTTTCCTTTACCATTTATTGATCAGATGTTGGAAAGATTGGCTGGACATGCTTATTATTGTTCTCTTGATGGATATTCGGGGTACAACCAAATTGCAATTGCACCAGAGGATCAAGAGAAGACAACATTTACATGCCCTTATGGTACTTTTGCATACAGAAGGATGCCATTCGGTTTATGTAATGCACCTGCAACTTTCCAAAGAGTATGATAGCAATTTTCTCTGATATGATCGAAAAGTTTATTGAGGTTTTTATGGATGATTTTTCTGTTTTTGGCCATTCTTTTGATAATTGCTTGCATAATCTCTCTTTAGTCCTACAGCGTTGTAAAGACACAAATTTAGTGTTAAATTGGGAGAAATGTCACTTCATGGTTCAAGAAGGAATTGTTCTTGGCCATCGGATTTCAACAAAGGGAATAGAAGTGGACCGTGCAAAGGTGGAAGTGATCGAAAAATTACCACCTCCAACAACTGTAAAGGGTGTTAGAAGTTTCTTGGGACATGCTGGGTTTTATAGAAGATTTATTAAAGATTTTTCTAAAATAACAAAACCTCTTTGCAGTTTGTTAGTTAAAAATGCACAATTTGATTTTTCTCCTGATTGTTTGCAAGCTTTTAACCTTTTGAAGGAGAAGCTCACTTCAGCCCCTATAATTTGTGCACCGGATTGGAGTCTTCCATTTGAGGTAATGTGTGATGCTAGTGACTATGCTATAGGTGCTGTTTTGGGCCAAAGGAAGAATAAGTTGTTGCATGTGATTTATTATGCAAGTAGGACATTGACAGATGCACAACTTAATTATGCAACAACTGAGAAAGAGCTTTTGGCAGTAGTGTTTGCATTTGATAAGTTTAGATCTTATTTAATTGGGTCTAAAATTATTGTTTATACTGATCATTCTGCTCTTAAGTATTTGCTAGCCAAGAAAGATGCCAAACCGCGATTACTAAGATGGATTCTTCTCTTGCAAGAATTTGACTTAGAAATCCGGGACAAAAAAGGGACCGAAAATTTGGTTGCTGATCATTTGTCCAGGTTGGAAGAAGATTACATTGAGGTTGAAGACCAAATTAATGAAACATTTCCGGATGAGCAATTGCTTGCTATCCGAACGGCTCCATGGTTTGCTGATTATGCAAATTATTTGGTCAAGAAAATTTTACCTCCTGACATGTCTTATCAACAAAAAAAGAAATTCTTTTCTGATCTGAAACATTATTTTTGGGATGAACCTTACTTGTATAAACATTGTGCAGATCAAATTATTAGAAGATGTGTGTCAGAGGAAGAAATGGAAAGTATTCTTCGTCATTGCCATTCGAAGGAAGTTGGGGGACATTTTGGTGGAACAAAAACTACAGCAAAAATTTTGCAATCTGGATTTTATTGGCCTTCATTGTTTAAAGATGCTTTCAAGTTTGTTTCAATATGTGATGATTGCCAAAGGAGCGGAAATATTTCACGGAGACATGAAATGCCCTTAAATAACATTTTAATAATTGATTTATTTTATGTTTGGGGTATTGATTTTATGGGGCCTTTTCCTTCATCTCATTCTAATAAATACATTCTTGTTGGTGTAGATTATGTCTCTAAATGGGTGGAAGCAGTTGCCTTGCCTACCAATGATGCTAGGGTTGTGATAAATTTTCTCAAGAAGAACATATTTTCCAGATTTGGCACACCTAGAGCAATTATAAGTGATGGAGGTAAGCATTTCTGCAATAACCAATTTGAGGCTTTGTTGCAAAAATATGGAGTAACACACCGAATAGCTACACCTTACCATCCTCAAACTAGTGGACAAGTTGAAGTGTCAAACCGAGAGTTGAAGAGGATCCTTGAAAAGACCGTAAATAACTCACGCAAGGATTGGTCAAGGAAACTAGATGATGCACTTTGGGCCTATAGGACAGCTTTCAAGACACCTATCGGCATGTCTCCATACCAATTGGTGTATGGAAAAGCTTGTCACCTTCCAGTTGAATTGGAACATCGGGCATATTGGGTAATTAAAATTCTTAATTTTGATCTTAAGGCAGCAGGCGAAAAGAGGGTGTTGCAATTGAATGAGATGGATGAAATGAGGAATGATGCTTATGAGAATGCTCGAATATACAAGGACAAGACGAAGGTTTGGCATGATAAACACATTTTGAGGAGGAACTTTGAGGTGGGACAGAAAGTGTTGCTTTATAATTCCCGTCTCAGACTTTTTCCGGGAAAGCTAAAATCTCGTTGGTCAGGGCCTTTTCTAGTAACCAAGGTGTTTCCTTATGGAGCAGTTGAGATCAGCCATGAAACAAAGGGAACTTTCAAAGTGAATGGACAATGGTTGAAGTCATATTTTGACGAAGAATTCAGCAAGCAGAAATATTCTCTAGAGTTACAATAACCGTAGTAAAGAATGATAGAAAGTCTAGCTAATGACTATAACTTAAAGCCCTTAATGGGAGGCAACCCATCAGGTAAAAAAAAAATTTACTTTCACCACTGGCGAAAAGGAGATCTCTCTTTCTTTTCTTACATTAAGGACAATGTAAGGTTTTGGTTGGGGGTGCGGTAAACGGTAAATATTTTCTCCCTTTCATTTTTAGTAGTTTTGTTTGTGTGTTTAGTTGTGTTTAATTTTGATTTTCCATTTATTTTTCTGCATTTTGATTTAATATTTTTTTCTTTATTGTCTTATTATTATTATTATTATTATTATTTTTATTTTTATTTTATTTGCATTTTACTTGTTTTAATTTGCACGTTGATGATAATAATGTGATTGTGATAACAAGTAGTTGTTAAAAGACATTAAATTTTGCTTCGGTTTAAAGAGAATTTCAAATGTTGATTTTACCTAGTTGGCGACTCTTTTGGTATGTGGTATGATTTGGTTGATTAGTCTAAATGCTTAGAGAAGTCTTATGTGTGAATTTTGCATGGACATTTTTTGTGATTTCAACAAACTCTAGAACTCATTTGAAAACCTCTTGAGGCGAAATAATTTGGAATTGCACTATGTAGGATATGATGTAGGCCATTTTTGGATCGATTGTGCCATTTTAAGCCTACCTTGTTATCTTTATATCACTAGTTACCTCTTTGAGCCTATTTAAATGTATTGTTAGTCTTACTTTTCTTTCTTTTTTGCCTTCTATAACCTACCTTTTATTGAGCCAAAAATATATATATAATTCCTACCTTATTTGTTAAGAGCACTTAATTTTGAACACAAACTTTTCAAGAGGAATTGGAGAAATCTTCCACATATATTGGAAGAAATTGGTTGGGGGTTATGTCTTTTCAAGAACAATTGGAGTAAGGATGATGAAAAAAAAAAGGAAAAAAAAAGAAGAAGAAAAAGAAGAAGAAGAAAGCCTTCACATTCTAATAAATAAAAGAGTGTTAGTGATGGATGTACTAAGGTGAAAAATTGAGGAAGAACTTTGTTTATCTGTGGAGAAATGGGTTATGATCGGAAGAAACAATTTGGGTTAAATGGTGTTACTCTTTTACTTAATTGGTTGTGTTTAATCTAATAAGTGCCCTTATTTGTATTTTGACACTTCCCGTTCTTTCTTAACCAAATACCTAAGCCTAACATTACAAGCCTCATAAAGTCCTATTGATCCAAAGTGGTGTATTTTCCTTCATTAGTGGAGAGAGGTTTGAAAAGTGAGCCTATGGAGTTCGAGATTTCACCTTTTTTTGTGTGGATGTTATGCATAATATTATCCGGGCAGTATGGCTATTGGTTTGTGGTTTGATGGATGTTTAAGAGTTAATAACAAAAGTGAAATTGGCATTTGAGATTTCTTAAAGCTTAGGTGACATTTAATTATTCTATATGTTGGGTGCTATTTACAATTTTTGAGACATTTGTGCAAATTATTTGTTATGTGATTTTATTGTTTTAAGTTAGGATAGTTATAGGTAAGATGTTTATGGGTATCATCACTGGAAGCCCTCACGAGACTACAACTCGTCCTACTAGGTCCGCCTAGGGGTTTAAAGGCTTAATGTAATGTTGTAAATAGAATAAATTTCCTTTGAATTTTTCTTTTAATGTCTCCTTTGAAATTATTCATAGATCGCTTTTCTTGCTAGAGACTAGCAAGAAGCTGGTTGGGGGTTGTTGATAAGAGTCAAATTATTGCATTTTTGTTATGATTTAAAGGTTGATATTTGTGTGAAAATTGCGTTGTATTTGATTATTTAATCCACAAATGTCATTTCACGGGTATTTCGTGTTTAAAGTGCAATTTCAGGTAAAATCATAATTTTGGAGAAGTTTGGGATAAATTTCAATGACCGGGATTGAGTGCAAATAAAAAGAAAACAAAATTTCAAAATTTGGAATTTCGCCGCCGGCGAAAACCTTACGAAGAAAATGTTGAAAATCATGCACGGAGCACGGATTTTGGCAAAGCAATCCCGCCGCCGGCCAAATCAATCTCGCCGCCGGCCAAGTACATCTCGCCGCCAGCCAAATAAATATAGCCGCCGGCCAAGTGCATCTCGCCGCCGGCGAGATTTAGTGGAACCGAAATCGTAAGTTTTCCAGAAATCTCGCCGCCGGCGAGTTTCGTTCAAAAACACATTTTTATGTTGTTTTGTTCCAAAATTTCTCCCTAAACCCTAGATCTATATATACATTATGATGGAGAAAGAGGGCCACGGCAGAAAGGAGAGTTCAAAGACATTTTTGGAGGAGAGAAAGAAATTTTGGAGAAACTTGAAGGATCTTCACCATTGATGCTACCAAGTCTTCATCTTCTAGAGTTTTTCATCTCTTCTCCTTAGTTTTTACATTCTGCAATTTATTCAGTTTTATTATTAATGGATTCAATTGAAATAATGGTTGTTCGTATTTCCGTTATGAACTAATTTATTTTTGCTAAGGCTATGATGTAGTTAAATCAAGGAAATCTGATTTCTTTTGTTATGGTTATATGAATTCATTGTTTTCAAGTTGAGTATTTATTTCCATGCTTAATGCTTTTAAATTTCTGATCAAGATTTAGATGATTTGTTGCATTATATTGAGACCGAGAGGAGATGTGTAATGAATGCTTCTTGTGATAAATACCGTATGTTGAATGCGAGTTTGACACCTAATGCAGGATGTGTGTGGTTATTCCAAAAATTCCATAAATCGTAATGTGCTTATTTGTGATTAAATCTTCATAGAAATATAGTTGGTTTTCATAGATAAGTAATTCTAATATAACTTGAGAAAGAATATTAGATAAGTTTGGGTTTTTCAACCATCACTTTTAGCTTTGATTTTCATATAACATGACTTGAAATCGGATTGAATTGATTTAGCGAAATCAAATGCCTTAGCGTTTTTAATCATTTGTGAACAATATTAAATTTTGTTATTTGCGTTTAGTTTTATGTTAATCTGTTTTTAAACAATTTCAACAATTTGATTTTCAAATAAAATTAGGGTTAGTCAATTTCGGTACTTAGTGACGCCATTCCTTGTGGGTTCGATATCCGTACTTTTGTACACTTTATTACTTGAACGATTCGTACACTTGCGAAAATAAGCATCACAAATCATAAAGAATATACATAATCAAGAAGAATGGAAAATTATAATATAATAAATTTTATTAATTAATTGAAATATGTGTTTAGGGCTTTCAAATCACCTACAATCAAATAGAAAATTAGTTAATCATAGAAAAAATTAAAACCAGAATAGTATACATCAGAACAATAAAAGAAAGGAGAAGAAATCTTAGGATTGTTGTTTTTGAATATGATCTTCAACTCTTTTAATTGCCTTCTTGAATCTTGATCTTGTTCATGCATCTAATAGTAATTATTGAATCATTAACCCTAATTAGCCTATTTATACTATTGAATTTAGAGTGGGAATGAGTGGGATAAAAATACTGGAAAACTAGGGCATTAATGTTGACTTATAACACACAGGTCATGACACACATTATTACATGCTGTGTCGTGCAATCAATTTTAACTCTTACCTAACACCATACTCTCTTAGAGGGTATCCTCTCATTCCAATAGCATGTGGTAACGTGTATGGTTAAATATTATCTTGATTGGGCACCAAATGTTTGCAACTGGTAAATCAATATGTGATCTTTCCAATGGTGGTCTCAAATTTTTGTAGTGATGCAAGGAATTCTATATCTCTCCAAGGGATACTCGACCAAGAAGAAAATTTCACGTGAGGCCATTTTTGGGCTGCCCTACCCTAGTTAGCTGGCTAGCCTTTTTTGTTTGATGGCCAAGAAAGTCACATTTATTAGAGGTATCAAAAATGGAATAACCATTTTGCGGTAATGAACGTGGTGAATGTACATCTGGCTCATTGATCGAGTGATTTCATAGAATTATATTTCCTAGATTCCATTGGGAAATGATCCTCATAACATTTAAATTTATACGATCATTTTTTGGATGCACAAAGGTTCAATCTTATAAAGAACATGTATAACTCCAGTTTGTATGCCAAAAGATATATCTACTTAACTGGTCCAAATTTTAGAATGTGCTATCTCAGAGGTCAAGTTCCTACTCAAGCATAAATAGGGATGGCATGTCATGTAGTAGTAGTAGCTCAGGCTCACCATGCATGAATAAAGGGTGATCAAGCAATAGTGGATACATTGTAAGGGTTTTCTTGACTAGTATATCTTGTCCAAATATTCCCTAGTTGACAACACCTATCCTGGGTAGCATTTCCCAACTAACTATGTCCTTCCTAGTGATGACTAGTCTTAGGACTCAGATCCCTCTATGGCAATCACCTCGCTTATCAGATCATAGATGGTTAGGGGTCTAATCTTGTGCATTATAGGCATTAGAAGATGTTGTAAGGATATATTTTGGGTGAAGAATGCTCCAAAAACTAGTGGTTCTAGGAGGAACTCCGAGATGGCCTAGAATGTGTTTTCCATCAGATCTAGATAAGCTTTTCCCCAAGATCTCCTCTTTTGGACCTTCCAAGTCCATTGTAGCAAGCAAGGATAGCTGTAGAAACTAAGTTTCTAGCAGGCTATAGTGGGATTGGAAGGACTGGCGAATGGATGGCCTATTGATTGGAATCATGGACCTCGGGTCTAAGTGATGGAACTAGTTAACTGGTCCATAACCTTTTTTAAAATTTCATAGAATCCAAATGATAACAATGGTGGATGAGATGAATGTTAGACCTTCTTTTGGAAAACATTGGTTTTTTTAAAGACCTATGTAAATTTGTAAAATGAAAAAATTGAAGAACACTTAAAAAGTCCTACAATTTATGATCTTTTTAGTGGAGTAGAACACACTTCTTTCCCACAAATGGTGCCAGATGTTGATGTTGATTTTTGTCCACACTAGGTATGACATGAAAGTTTTATTTAGTTACAAATATATTTAGCTAGAAAGGTGAATAAATAATGAGCAAAATTACAACAAATTAAAATTTTCACAAAAGGCAAAGATACAATCATGTGTAAATAAAGTAATGCAGAAATATAAATCAAAACATGAGATTTATATTTGGAAACAACATAGGTCACACCAATGACCTAAGAGGAAAAAACATTATTCCACTAGATCATCCAACTATCTACTATAAAAATAATGTTTAATTACAAGGCTTGGACTCAAGCTACCCATTAAGGTAATCTCCTTATCAATATGCTTACAATCCTCCACTTTCTTTCATAGTATTTACAAGCAAGGAATTCAAAGCTGGACCAACTTTTTGATAACTTGAGTCACATAAGCAATCGAGCTTATTCAACTGGTATCTAAAATGTCAGCATAATAACAAAAGTGTAAATGTGTGTCCTAGAGCATATTCAATAATGAATAACCCTAACTAGATGATTTAATAATATATCAGATAAACCAAAATCAACTAGAAAACCTAGAACAATCAGTTTAAGCACATTATCACAAATATTGTAGGCTTGTTAATCAATCAAATACAACCACAAAAAGTTTGATAAATTAACTAAAACAAAAGGCCTACATGAAAAGTTTTTTGCAAAATAAGAGAGAAATTAAGATGAAAAAAATAATGCTCTTATATGATTAATATACTTGTGTTCTTTGGTTTTCTTAAATAGAATATTTTGAAGCACTAGGTCAAAGCAATATTACTATTATATCCATAAAATTAGTTAAAAGAGTTTTAACTAATAAGGACAATATAGTAATAAACCAATTTAATTCGAGTCAGAAATAGGTTTTAAAATGGAATCCCTAGTTGCTCAATCAATCTAACATATTCTTGATCGATCGAACACATAGTTTTATCGATCGATCCAAAACTACGATCGAAACATGCTTGATTGATCCAATCAATTCTCAATCGATCTGGTGTAATGAATAATTAATTCTAACTAGGTTAGATAGATATATATAATTAATCGATTGATTTAGTGTTTAATTGATCGATCACTAATTACTCAATTGATCTTGTCAATTAAAAAGTTAATTTAAGACTTTTGAAATTGAGTGTATTGATTCTGTATTGATCTAAACACCTCAACCTATCTAAGCATGTCTTGATCAATCAAAATGTTTCTATGTTTCTAATATGAAATCTAATTTGCAGAAAAATAGAGATATACCTAACGTGTGTTCATTAGAGCTTGATAGTTTCTTTAGTTTGAAAATACTCTTGAAAAATAGACCTAGAAACTAAAATTACATTTGTATGTTTTGTTCATGAATATCGCCAACACTCAAATAAACCTTGCAATATCCCTCTTTGGCATATTCTTGTGAAAAAACCTCTCTCTCACTACATAATGCTCATATGAAAAATAAAATTTTTACATAGTGGAACTATCCTATGATTAAGTAAAATTGTCTTCGCTTGACTCTCGAAAGCTCATGTATACATTGAAAAAAAAGCATAAACAACCAAAAATATTGTCCTAAAACTCACTTTGTTCATTAGTTTAGTGCTTATAACAATATAAAAGTGAAAAGTATTCATAAGATCAAATAATCATTAGATAGAAATTTAAAACATAATTCTCCCTTTGTGTAATATTTTCAAAGTAATTCTAAGTTAAATATTTCCTTTTTATAAATTTTCAAATAAAGTTGCAATTTTTTTATTTTTCTCTCCTTTTTTGTCATATGATTAAGCCAAAAAATAAATGTAGAATTTTCATTTAAAATGAATATGAAATCACAAAGAAAATTCAAGAAAATAAGCAGCATATAGATGACACACAAACTATCATATGCAGTAAATGTAGGGTATTGATTAATATGATCTGAATGCCGCTCAAGAAAATATCAATTACACTTTAAAATATAAAAAATATATATTGATTTTAAAATGCAATTATAAAACAAGACAACAAAACAAAATAAAATAAAAATAAATCACTGTCCTAAAGGAGGAAACTAGTAATGTGAGTGGATGTATTTATTCAAGGAAAACATTGCTTCTTGTCGTTTATCCATGGTTATCATTCTTTGTTCCATAGTACTCACTTGATGTTCCAATATTCCCATTCTTGTTCTATTTCATCTTCAAATAAATTCTAACATGAAGGTTCATAATCATATATATTTTTAATTTTCTTATCTCCAAAAATATCATTTGTAGTGCCTCCACCACTTGTTCTAACATAAGCAGATATCTATCTTTTGATGTTTGGATGATCTTGAGATGGTTTCACTACTACAAAAAGGGGTATTTAAGTCAATATGTAAAGTCGGTTTTTGAAAAAAAAAACTAACTTATAATGAATTTTAAGTCGATTCGGTATAAAACCGACGCTATCCACGTAGCATAGTGTTGGTTGACACTTGGAACTGATGCTACGTCCACTGTGGATAGCGTCAGTTGACACATAGAACTGACGCTACACACATGGATAAATTCTTTTCTCTTCTTTCTTCCCCAAATAGAAACTATTCCAAGCGCTGTATAACTCTCAAAAACCCAAAACCTTGTCCACTTCTCCTCCACTCTTTCTCATTTTTCGACCACCTATGACCACCAATTCTAGCACCGGTTAGTGGGTTTTCTTCCTCTCTAACTAATCTTTTAGATCCCCTATTTGTTTGAGCAAAATACTCAATTTTTTTATACCCATTTCTCACTTACAAAACACCATTTTTTCTTCATTTCCTTCATTTTGTCACTTTATTTTACTTTTGTAAGTATTTCTATTAATCCTATGCACTTATTATTCATATTTTTTCTATTATTATGTGTATAAATTTTTGTATAATATATGTAGGTTTGTATTATAACATCGGGAGAAAAATATGATAATCTTGAATAACATAGAACAACACTAGGGTAATTTTTCTACTATTAAACATATTTTATTTTTTTTGCTATTATTTAGTGATCGAATACAGGTTTTAATTTGAGTATAATAGAAAATGAGTAAATTTTATAAAAAAAATAATTAAAAATTTAAAGTTGGTTCACCACGTGAAACGACTTTACGTTAAAAGTCAGTTTTTAACCGACTTTAATACCTTTTTTTATAGTAGTGTTGACTTTTCAATATCACCCATCAGCTTAACCAAATATAAAAATCTTATTGGAGGCACACCCAAAACAAAATCATTTGGGCGATGAGACAACTATAAGGAAGCTCGGTCCTCGGGTTAACTACCTAAGATTAGTTTATAATTTCATCCTAAATTATTGTACCTATATTGAATGGTATTCCTTTTCAATACAATATAAAATCTTAGCTTGTAGGTATCCAATCTCAAATGGAGTAAATTCATACAAAATTAATAGTTGTTTGGCATTACAATTGATATTGGGTAAACTAGAAAGCTCGGTCAATAAATCCTCATTAGGAATGACATATTGGTATAGTGTTCATGATAGACAATAAATTGTTCATTCTCTAGGTCAAGATATTGAAATATTTATTTGTAGGAAAACCTTATAACTCATTGGCCGAGGGTGATGAATTTTTGGGTCAATGTTTGCAAAATATTCATGAACTAGGGTGGGGCAACATAACTTAGAGGTGTGAATAATGATTTCCAACCAAGAGCTCCAATGGCTCGTGTGATTCCAATTTCATGAAATTCAATCTAGGTAATTCCACATTCGAGTAAAATAGGATGTTTAGACAAATTATTTTAATACCTCAAATCAATTTTTTCATCCCACCATTGAGATGAATGTGGAGCTAGAGCACCGGAAGGAAGTTCATGTTTTCTAGCAACCATTTTAATAAATGAGCACAAATCCCAAAAGTATAAAATTCCCCTTGATTAAAATTAACCAAACTGATAATTTTTTTCCAAAACATGTAGAATCAAGATCAATGAAATGTTGTTGGAAATAAATTGTAGAATTAAACTCAAAAAAGGTATTTGTTTGGTGAGAAAATGAGGAAAAATGGGAAAATATGATTGTAGCGATTTTTGCTCAAATTTGAAATTTTTTTGTATGGATTGATGCTAGAAAAGTGTTTAGCAATTAATTCTAAGTAAAATAGGGACAAAATGAGTGATTTTGATGGATGTTTGAGTGAAAATCAAAAAAGGCCAGAAAGGAGTTTTTTTAGGGCTTCGTAGGGGTCAAGGGAAAAGAAGAGGAGTATATAAACTGAACCCATTTGATCAATCAAGATTAATTTCAATCAATCAACATTCATACTTTGATCAATCTAATTCATACTCGATATATCGACATTCATAATGTCTAAGAAATACTAAAACTCACCCTAAGTCCTATTTCTACTTAAATTTTTCAAATAAACACACAAAAAAATAAAAATCAAAAAATCAAATAAAGATTTATTAAAAATACTTTTTTAAAATCGAGGAAGTATTCAAAAATGAAATTCACTCAAATAATCAATGTTAAGATAAAAATTATTCTTTAACAAAATTAAATTATTTATAGTATGTATAAGTATTTTGATTGGTGATATATTAAAAATCATTCAAGGTGAGGTAAATATTAAAATTACAATTGTATGTCAATTAGTCTATTTTTGGTTAGTTATGAAAGATTTAAAGAACCAAGCATCACCTATCATTTAAAAATTTTAGTTGAATTCATACTTGCATATAATGAAAAATTTCTTATTAAGAGAAAAGTTTATTAATTAATAATTATTTTTTGAATTACCTTTTGTTATTTATAATCATTATTTATACGCGAGATTGATTTTTTTTTTTTTTACAAAACCATTTGTGGCACTTTCTTTTTGTGCATCCAATTTATATATATATATATATAACTATTTTCTTTATCATATGATTTTTATTTTGTTAAGGAAATATGCATGAGCCCACACTAATTGTTAGGCAACCCTCTCTACTCACTACAGTAGCTTTCACACATTACAGTAGGTAGTTCTTTTAAAACTAAGTGTCTCTCTATAGTAGCATTTTATACGATGAAATATAGAGTTCAACCATAATTTTTATAGTCAAAGTTATCTCAAGAACAAAAATCTCAAATAATTAATTATAAACTTTAAGCATGACATACTGATGTATCCAATGAGCATGTGATGAATTCTTGTTAACATCAATCACTAGATGTGAGAAAAAATATAAATGCATAGAACAAGATACTTAATTACACAATGAAGAATCAATCAAACAATATAAGTTTTTTTTGTGATCCAAAATTATATTTAATGTTCATTTTATTGTTAGAACAACTATACTCCTTTCATTAATATTTTTTTAAAATTAACAGATTTTAAATAAAATAAAGCAAAATTAAGAATCAAAAATCTAAATAAACAATTAAAATAATCAAAATAACATGCTTACCTAGTATCAATCAAGGACAAAAAAAATTCTAAGATGAAAAGGAGACGTTTAGTTGTAAAAAAAAGTGCAATATTTCTAACCCAAATTTTCTTGAATTTTGGTTTCATAATATATTTGGGTTTGGATTCAATTGATTTAATTATTTTTGAATTGTTATTGGATTTATCCTTATTTTTGTCTTTATTTTTCTTTTTCAACATTGGTGGAGATGTAGCATACATGTATGAATTATGAGAATTAATTCTAGAATATCAAGCATGAAAGGCATTGTTAAAATATGGATATTTGGCAAGAAATCCACAATAAGTTTCAATATGGCCTTTCTTACCACAGTTATGACAAACAGGCACAAATTTAACATGTTTTTCAATCACATGTGCAACTGTTCTTTGAGTATAATAAGTAATATTAAGAGTAGGATTAGAATGTGGTACCAATTTAATTCCTGATGTTAAGGGTGTAGTATGTAAGGAAGACACATCCGAATGTTTTATAAATTCAGTTTATTTTGAAGAAGATGACATAATGTGCTACTCATATACATATCCTTGCTCTATATTGTCTCCAACTGGCTTTCCATAAGATAAAACATTTGTTCAACCTTTCAGCTCCAATGGTTAGCCTTTTTACAACTTTCTTGGATTGTTTAAGTTCCTACACCAAATTTTATTTTTCCTATTCTAAACTTGCAAGACTTGAATTCAAAATATTAGCACATTCAGACAAATCAAGATTATATTTTCTAGTATCAATGAATTTACTTCATAGGATTTGAATTCATTATTCAGTTTAGCTACTTCCATAAGAAACTTATCTTCATCTCTTTTGCATAACACAAACTCCTTGAAGACTTCTTCTATAGTAGTGACATTAAAAATTTCACTTTCCTCATTGTCTCAATCAGTATCATACTTGCTAAAGTGTTTGATGCTACTATTTTCTTAATCAACTAGATTTTCATTATCACTTTCAGAATCAATAAGTGTAGTGTTAAAAGCTCTTCTGGTTTGGTTTTCTTGTTTGTACAATCAGCTACGAAGTAACCAAATCCATACATTTAAAACATTGAGGTCTAGTGGGTTTAGATTTCTTACCATCTTAACTCACAGATTTGAGTTTTTTCATATTTTGATCCTTTTGATGACTTAATTATCCTTTATTTTAAGAATTGTTTTTGTTGAAGATTCTATTTAGTCTTCTAGTCAAGAGTGCCAGTTATGCATCTTCATTATCACCTTCTTCAATTATAACAATTTTGAAGGCAACAACTTTGTTCTTTATGGGATGACAAAAACTATTCTCAAAAGTGAGAATTGAACCAACTAGTTCCTCAATTTTAATGGTGTTCACATCTTTTCTTTCATCTATGGTAGTGGATTTTATATGGAAGAAATCTAGTAAAGAATAAGGTATTTTCTGACCAACCTGAATTCGTCATTTTTCTTACCAAGAATAGCAGAAGAGTTAGTAATATCACTTAATTTAGCATAAAATTTAGAAATGGTTTCATCTTCTTTCATCCTAAGATTTTAAAATTAACTACCAAGCACATGAAGTTTAGTTCTTTCACTTGTACAATTCCCTTAGGAAACCTTTAAAATGTCTCAAGCATGCTTAGCAACATCAACATGAGAAATATGAAGAAACTTATCAGCAAACACAACACAAAAAATAGCATTAATACCTTTTTTGATTCTAACTACTACTAGTTTTATCTTCGGTGGTCCAATATTTTCTAGGCTTAGGAGTGACTATGTTATCTTTGGTAACCGTAGATAGGTCCCAACCATAAAGCATAAAGCTTTAGACTGTAGAAAGGTTATCATATGAGCCTTCCAATGTGGGTAATTAGACCCATCAAAGTAAGATGCAGGAGTTGTAGATGAACCCTCTCTTAAATGATCCATAATAATATCCTATACATACTAAGCATATCTAGTGATAAGTTCTGATAACAAAATGAAAGTTCTATTTAGTTACAAATCTAATTAGCTAGAAGAGATGAATAAATAATCAACGAAATTATGATAAATTAAAATTTTCATAGACGGTCAAGCATGTAATTGATGAGTGCTTAAAAAGTACTTTAATTTATTAAACAGATTTATATTTGTATGATTTAATCATATTATTATATAAATTTGTCTTTTTGAAACCAGGGTTTTTTTTATTTTTCAGGTATTTTCGTTCAAAAACAACTTAAAGACACAATGAAAAATACTGGAGCCAATACATCACAAATATATTAAGAAATGAAATGAGGAAAAGTCAAAAAAATGGAAAAATTATACAAAATGGGTCAAATTGGTCAAAAATGCCAAAATGGCCGAAATCCCGTGCGTAGCAACCCATTCGCACTAAGTCCCACGCGCATAGACGCTCATTTCTACCAAATCCCACGTGCACCAGCGTGCATAGTAGCCCATCCACATCGAATCCCACTTGCACACCCAACATACACCAGCACATGCCCACACATAGTCAACATACATTGGCAAATGCCCAACACATACCTGTGACATGCCGGCACACACCAGCACACTCCTCTCCCATCTACCAAGATTTTTGTACCCCATACACGTGCCAACCTATCCAAACGTGTCAAAATACAAATTTTAAAATATTTTCTCCCCTTTTTTGGCCTTTTCTTCACCTATAAAAAGACCATCTTCCCCCATTGTAAAACACAATTTTTTGAGCACTTTCTCTCTCTATAAAGTTTTAATTTTTTTTAGTTTTTAAGTTTTTCTCTTTTTGAGAAGAACTAGCTATATTTTTATAAATTTTTAGTTTTTGATTCAATAAGCAGAGATGTAAATCCGTTTGGAGGTTTTCTAGCAACAAAATTAGCATCAAAGTGTTATAAGAATTCTTTTAAGGTATTATTTTAATGGATTCTTTACAGTTATCTTTTTATATTTTATTCTTATATGTTATATTTAATTTGTTTATGATTAAATTTAACATAGCTGGTTGTTTGTAAATATGATATAATTATAATATTGTTATGCTTGCGAAATATTAAATAGGTAAAACATTTCCATAAAATAAATTGATTTTATTTTTATTCAAGATTTTATATTAAGGATGTTAGAGAAAAATACATTATTTTTCATTACAAACTTAAATCTAAAAATTAGATTTTAAGGTTTAATTTCCGATCTAATTTAGAGTAGTGCTCTTTTATTTGTTGGTATAATCGCCTGGTAGTTAGAGTTTCACTCTATTTCGAAAGTTTTTTATAAGAATTATTATTCGAAAATATATTGACGATATATTTTCAGTAATGGTTTTAAAACTTGAAAGTTAGTACTTGGATAATTAAATTCTTAGGTTTAATTTGAAAACCTTGAATAAAGTCTAATTATTTGATTCCGCCTAAAGCTAAAATTTAACATTTAATTAATTAATAGGTCCCACCTAAGGATATTAGTTAGTTAATATTAAACAAAATAATTTGGGCCCCGCCTAAAGACATTTTCATACCAAAAAATGAAAATCAACAAATATCAATTTATATATTTAATAATCTAAATAATATGAGTAGGAATAATTAACTTAATTATTATATCCTTAAATACTCAACTATTATAAATGATAAAATTTGCATTATTTTTTATTGAATCTATATCTAATCGATTGATCACTAATTCAAATCAATTGCTCAATCAATTGATCACTAATTACTTTATTGATCTAGTCAATTAAAAAATTAATTCAAGATTTTTAAACTAAGTAAATCGATTATGGATCGATGTACACACCTCAGTCGATTTAGACATGTCTTGATCGATCGAGTAGCCTAAATTCAAATCATTCCTATGTGTCTAATATAAAATCTAACGTGTATAAGAGTAGAAATATACCTGATCAACGTTCGTTGAAGCTCGATAGTTTCTTTGGCTTGAAAATATTCTTGAAAGACACACCTAGAAACTAAAATTACATTTGTATGCTTTATTCATGAAATATCGTCAACACTCACATATACCTTACATGAATGTCCTTCGTGGATCTACAAGATGAAACAAACTGTTAGTACCTCAGACCACCATGTGGGTTGCGGGTCTTTGGCCCTCTAATACTTAAGTAAGTAACATGATGAAAAAGATTAGAGGAACTCTATGTCATGCTTTGTGATTCTTTATTATGTATGAGATATGAGCTATTATAAGATATTGTATGATTGTGAATATATATATAGGGAGATGAGTCAACCTCATACATATCCCTTACATGTGTAGATAGACTAGTTGTACCATTGTGGACATATATTCATAATTATCTCTTTAGGATATTTCAGAGATAATTATTAACCCTTTATCTCTTTATTAATGCTAATTGAGATGCACAAAATTAAACATATATATGAGTAGATATTGTGAGCCATTTGATGAGTGCTCAAAAAGCACTAAAATTACCAAGATTTTATGTACATTAATTTATTAAAAATATATATATTTATATGATTTTATCATATATTTATATAAATTTGTCTTTTCGGAATCATGGGTATTTTAATAGTTTTTTAGATATTTTTGCTTAAAAACGTAACTTAAAGACTCAAAGATGAATACTGGAGGCAATACATCACTTATATATTCATAAAATAAATGAGGAAAAGTCAACAAATATGGAAAAATTGGACAAAATGGGTCAAAAAGGCCAAAAATGTCAAAAAGGAGGAAATCGCACATGCAGCCGCCCAGCCACGCCCAGCAACGCACGCCGCGCCAGCATCTACCCGAGCCACACCTAGCAACGTGTGTGTCCCTACTCAATTTCGTGTGCGCCTATGCCCAGTCTGTGCTTGCCTGCACGCCCTTGCTCCAGTCTGCGCGTGCCGTTGCCCATCTGCCCCAATCCGCGCGCACTGTCGCACCTCACGTCATCATGACATCAGAATGACGTCATCATTCACTACTCCGTATTTCCACCATTTTTTCACCCACTTTTTCTTCCTCTCCTCACCTATAAATACCATTCTCTTCACTTCAAAACACACCTAAAAACACATCTTCTCTTCTCTTTCTTTCTCTCCATTTCTTACTTTTTTAGTTTTTCTTAGTTTTTAGCTTTTCTTAGTTAGTTTTTCTTAGGTTTAGAGTTCTTCTCTTTTTGAGAAGAACTAATTATGTTTTTTTAATTTATTTGCTTTTTGATTCAATAAATGGGAGTGCAAATTTCGTTTGGAGGTTTTCCAGCAACAAGAATAGCATCAAAGTACTGTAAGGATTTTATTTTTTTTATAGTTATTTTTTATGCTTTATTCTTAAATGTTATATTTAATTTGTCTGTGATTAAATTTAACTTTACTGGCTATTTGTAAACATGATATAATAATAATGTTGTTATGCTTGCAAAATATTAAATAGGTAAACATCTCTAAAATGAATTGATTTTGTTTTTATTCAAGATTTTATATTAAGAATGTTAGAGAGAAATATATTATTTTTCATTACAAACTTAAATCTGAAAATTAGATTTTAAGGTTTATTTATCCGGTCTCATTTAGAGTAGTGCTCTTTTATTTGTTGGTACAATCGCCCGGTAGTTAGAGTGAAGCTCTATTTCAAAAGTTTTTATAAGAATTATTATCTGAAAATGTATTGACAACATGTTTTCAGTAGTGGTTTTAAAACTTAAAAGTTAGTACTCAGATAATTAAATTCTTAGGTTTAATTTGGACACCTTGAATAAAGTTTAAATTGTCTAACCCCACCAAAGGTGGCATTTAAATGATTCATTTTCAATCTCTTAGAAAAAGGAATTAATTTAATTAACCAAATTAGTTATCAACCCCACCCATAGGTGTTAATTGATTTGTTTAGTTAACAAAGAATATCTAACCCCACCAAAGGTGGTATTCATATAAAAAAAGAGCGAATCAATAAATATCAATTCATATCTTTAATAACCTAAATAATATGAGCAAGCATAATTAACCTAGTTATTATATCCATAAATACTCCACTATTATAAAAGATAAAATTTGCATAAATATTTATTGAATCTGTATCTATGTTTATTTTTATATTATTAGATTAGAAACACAAACTCCAAAATATCGTAACAGGATGTTTAGGATTTAATTTCGTTTTTTAAAAGGTTTAAATAATAAATTAAAAACCACATATATTCCTTCCTTAGATTGACCTTGGGAGTATACTTATCATTTTCTACGAAATGATTCGTGTACTTGCGAGAGTTTTATAAATACATAAAACCAAAGCGATGGCAGGATCAGCGATGCCGGTTTTGCCCGTCACCATTACTTAAAAAAATTCATCTAAGAAGAACTTTAATTTCACGTTTATATCCCACGTTTATATGCCTTCATATTTTGAGAGCTTATATTTACACTTGTGCAATCATGTTGGAGGAAACTTTTTCAGAAGTGAATCTTTTAAACAACATTAAGTTTTGTCATACAATCCAAGTCCAATTAATTTGGCCAGGTAAGAATTATTGGAAGGTAATCTCCCATATTTATACAAAATTATGACCCTGTCCAATACTCTTTTTTTCTGTTTTACTAGTAAATAAAAATACCATGAATTATAAATAAAAAGGAGCCATCCATTTTTCCGTTGCACCAGAAACAAAAGATATAAAACAAAACATGCAAAGTGCAATAAGACAAGTAGGTTTCAATTTTCTTCTCCTATTGCTAGCAATGTTCATAATTAGCAATTCAAGTATTACTGTTGCAGAATACCATGTGTACATAATAAACAACTTGGGTGAGCCAAATATACTAATGGTTCATTTTCAATCCAAAGATGATGATTTGGGATTTCATAACATCGCATATGGACGTAACTTCAATTGGAAATTCAATATCAACTTTACAAGGAATACACTTTTCTACTGTGACATGAATTGGGGTAATGTGAAGGGTCATTTTGACATCTTTGTGGCCAAAAGAGATTTACATCGTTGTGTTTATGATGAATGCTACTAGAGGGTCGATCGTGATGCCTTATACCTCTATATCAGAGAGAAAGATGATTATGTGTTGCAATACAAATGGACATGATAAAAATTTAATTCTTTGTCTGTCATTGAAAGAAATAATTGACTAGTAGTTTTGGTGTTTGCCATAATGTGCTAAAGACCATCTCTTCGATCTTAAAGTGGTGTTTGCCATAATTTGAAATTGTAAAATGCATCCTTACCCAAAGAAATGTATATTTAGGGTTGCCTTGTGGAATTTCTTGG
Organism: Hippophae gyantsensis; assembly: GCA_030763125.1. Lineage (NCBI taxonomy): Eukaryota > Viridiplantae > Streptophyta > Magnoliopsida > Rosales > Elaeagnaceae > Hippophae > Hippophae gyantsensis. The sequence continues at coordinate 26,497,193 of CM061029.1, read as the reverse complement.
GATACCTAGTGTTATCTAGAGGAATAGAAGCCAACTCTGATAAAATCTAGGCTTTGGGCAATATGAAGTCCCCTAGCTTCCTTACGGAGGTACAATAATTGAATGGACGTATTGCATGGCTAAGTTGTTTCATTTCTATGTGCACCAAAAAAAATTTCCATTTTTTTGGTTATTGAAGAAGAACACGGAATATCTTTGGGATGGAAGATGTGAACAAGCTTTTCAATCCATTAAAGATTACTTGGGGAAAGCACCTCTTTTGGCTAATCCTACGATGGGAGAAGATTTATACATGTACATATCATTCATAGACAAATTTGTTAGTGCCGTATTGGTGGTCGACAAAGAGGAACCCAATACCCAATGTACTATATAAGTCACTCGCAGATGGAGGCACAACAATGATATCCTTCTCAGGCATTACTTTGTAGTGGGTCCTCACCCCATACCCTTTGAAAAACACTCTGGGTAAGCCAAACCTATCTCGCCATCTTTCTTAGATAGCCATTGAGTTGAGTGATAACTCTATATTTTAGAGTTATTTTTGTCCCATTTATTAATTATAATTGCTATGTTCTTAATGTTTTTAATTAATTTTATGTTCTTAAATTAATATTTATTGTAATTTTTTAAGGAATACATTTTTAAAGAAAAATAAAAATTTGTACTAAAACAAGACTTAATTGCAAATAATAAAAGCTAAAAATATAATTTAAATTAAAAGAGGGCTTAAATGCAAATATCAAAAGTTTAAAAGTTAATTTGAATTAAATTGGAGGGCTAAAATGCAATTAAATAAACTTTGTTTCTCTGCGCAGGAAAGTTAATGTTCCCGTGCGACACGGTCTACCTATTCTACGTGCGCCCATTCATTACAACCAATACGAAGCCGCCATGTGTCATGTTATTTTTTACAGCGAATCAGATGATGACATGTGGTATGCGTAGTGTATACACTACAAAAAGGGGTATTTAAGTTGCTGTGTAAAATCGATTTTTAGAAAAACCCAACTTATAATGAATTTAGAGTCAGTTCGGTGTAGAACCGACGCTACCCAGGTAGGGCATAGCGTCGGTTTGCCACATCAACCGACGCTATGTCGGTTCAACGATGAACCAACTTTACATTTTAAGTCACTCAATTTAAAGTTGGTTTTTAACCGACTTTAAAGCCCATTTTTGTAGTAGTAGTATAAAAAAACTAGAAAATTGAGAACACTTTTCAACCAGTTTGCACATTATTTTTTACACTTTTACCACACGTGAATGATTTTTGTCCCCCACTACTCGCGTGTTATGAAATAATTTTTAGTGGTGATATATTTTGGAGACGCGAGGGAAGCGTATTTTTGGTTTTTTCAGTTGTACTTTTTTTTCTCCTAGTTTTGAGTTCTGTTCTTTTTCTTAGTTTTTCCTTTGCGTGTTTAAAGAAAAAAAAATAGATAACACGCAATAGCTATTTTTCTTGACTTGTTATTTTGGTAGGGAAAAATAGAGAGAAAGGAAACAATGAAGAAGAAGAAAAGGGAAGGAATTTTATTTTTCATTGAGGAATCGTGAAAGGGTTTCTTCTATTCCTTTTTCTTTTAATTTTATCTCTCTAAAATGTCTAAATACTTTCATATTGTAATTATAATTTCTGCTACGAACTAATTTATTTGTTCTAGGGTTGTAGTGTAGCTTAAATTATGAAACTTGAATTAATTATTTTTGAATGGTTTATGGGACATTTTTAAGTTGTTTATTTTATCTGTGCTTAATGCTTTTGATTATTGGAAGATTAATTAATTGATTTGTGACACTTAAATAAACTTAAAAATGGATTTTTTGTGTATTGCTCGTGATAGAATAACATATATATAAGGGATTGGAATATACCTTTACTGTACGTGTAACTATTTGACAACTTAGAACTTAATAAATCTGGTTGAATTTAATTCTCATAGGAATATAGTGAATTATTTTAGTGAGATGTGTCTATATGGAGCTCGGAAGAGATATATGGATAAATTAGGAATTCTTGGTTAACAACTTAAATGCGAGAACATAAATCAAGAGAAAATAATATGATTAGAGTGGTTTAATTTGGTGAAACTACAATCCTAGAATTTCCTTATAAACTGTTATAAAAATTAGTTAGTCAAACTGCATCAAACTATTGACTGTTTGGATAAAATCAGATTGAAATAATTTTAGTACTTAACGAAAACTAGTAACAAATCTCCGTGGACACGATATTTTACTTATCATTTTATTACTTGTGACTGTGTATACTTGCACATTTTCATGTTCTCGTAAAGAGATAACATTGAGCAAATTTGAGATAAATTACAAGCCATTGGTAGCTATCAAAGGAAAAGCCCTTACAAACTTCATCGTTGAATATACGCAAGAATATAGACAAGAATGTACACCATACATACAATAGTAGAACCAACTTCCATGGGAAAAACACCTTCCTTTGAATCGGAAGTGTGAAGGGTGTATGTAGATTGAGCAAGTAATTCACGAGGAGCGGGGATGGGAATCATAATATTAACCCCAATAGGAGGTTTAATAGAAAAATTCCTTCGTATCACTTTCCAAGCAACTAACAACGTTGCTGAATACGAGGCCTTACTCTTGGCATTGCAATAATTAATAACCCTTAGAGCTAAAAGAGTATTGATCCATAGTGATTCGTGGCTGGTAGTAAACCAAGTAAATGATGATTTTGAAGCTAAAGAAGAAAGAATGAAACTTTATGTGCAATTGGTGAAGAAAGCAAAGGTAGCATTTGAAAATTTTGAGATCAAGCAAATTCCTTGAGGAGGAAATGCCCGTGTTGATTCCTTGGCAACATTGGCATCTACGGTGAATTCAGAATTGAAAAGAGTAATCCATTCTCTAGTTTGTCGAGACCTAGCATTGGCACTGGTGAAACAAAGGACCAACCTTAGTCGAATGTCATTTCTACGACTCACCTTTCTTGGTTGAACCTATGTTTAGAATACCTTATCAATGGCATCCTCCCAGAAGACAAACATTTAGCTCACAACAAAAGAAAAATCTACATTGTTATCAAAGGGGTATTATATTGAAAGAACTATGGTGGCTCGTGGCTGAAATGCTTACCCACGATAGAAGCTAATATGGTGTTAAGTGATTTACATGATGGCCAATGTGGAGCTCATTCAGGGGGAAAAACTCTATCATAAAAAATTATTTGACAAGGTTATTATTGGCTTACCCTTCTCAAATATTTTATTTCTCATGTCAAAAGGTGTGATAGGTTCCAAAGACATACCAATGTGCCACATCGACCAGGCATCGACTTGAAATCTATTGTTAGCCCATGGCCATTTCAGAAATGGGGATTGGATATTGTTGGACCATTTCCTATCACTCCAAGCCAAAGAAAATTCTTTATCATGGCAACCGATTATTTTTCTAAATGGATAGAGGTTGAAACTCTAGCGTGAATCCAAGAAATGGATGTTGAGAAATTCATATGGTGTAACATCATATGCAGGTATGAATTACCTCGTGAACTAGTTACCAACAATGGTAGACAGTTCACTAGACAAAGGCTAATATCTTTTTGTGATGAAAAGGGCATCAAACTATCTCATTCCACCCCATATCAACCTCGGGCGAATGGCCAATCTGAATCGTCTAACAAGACACTTATAAATATATTACAAAAATGTTTGGAGGGAGACAAAGGTAAATGGGTTAACGAATTACCCGGTGTTCTTTAAGCCATAAGAACTACCCCCATAATGTTAACAGAGGACACTCATTTCTCCCTCATTTATGGCACTAAAGCAGTCATACCCCTTGATACGACTTGATTCACAAAAGAGAGCAATCCAAAAGACATATACCAAGTTCTTCAAGCACAAAGACTTCAATATAAGGGAGTGGGTTTTGCGAAAAGCTGTAGACAACAAATTTGAAGCTAATGCAGGAGAGTTTACCATAATGTGGGAAGGTCTATATCAGATATATGATATTACCCCTCAGGGTTCTTATTAGATAGAACGTGATGGAATAAAGGAGGCACTGATTTGGAATGGAGAACTCCTTAAAAAATATTATTTATAAAGTTAATGATTTATACATCTAGAAATACAATACCTTCTGATTTACCTTAAGTTTCTAAAATTTATTGTATGCCCACAAGTTGGAAGTAGTCAATTAACCTTCTCACTTGAGATGCGGGATTTGTTAATGCCTCATGATTAGAGGTGGAGTCCCCTGATCCCCCCACTTGATATGCAGTATTTATCCTAACTTTCCTCTTTTTCATAACCTCATACCTTTGAGGTGAAGATAAACATGGGATACCAGGTGTTGCTCGAGGTGTAACTGATCGGGGCAGAACCGACATCGCCGATCCTGCCCGTTCATTTGGTTTTATTTATTTATAAAACTCTCGCAAGTGCACGAATCATTTCGTAGAAAATGATAAGTATACTCCCAAGGTCGATCTAAGGAAGGAATGTATGTGGTTTTTAATTTATTATTCAAACTTTTAAAAACGAAATTAAATCCTAAACATCCTGTCACGATATTTTGGAGTTTGTGTTTCTAATATAATAATATAAAAATAAACATAGATACAGATTCAATAAATATTTATGCAAAATTTTATCTTTTATAATAGTGGAGTATTTATGGATATAATAACTAGGTTAATTATGCTTGCTCATATTATTTAGGTTATTAAATATATGAATTGATATTTATTGATTCTCTCTTTTTTATATGAATACCACCTTTGGTGGGGTTAGATATTCTTTGTTAACTAAACAAATCAATTAATAACTATGGGTGGGGTTGATAACTAATTTGGTTAATTAAATTAATTCCTTTTTCTAAGAGATTGAAAATGAATCATTTAAATGCCACCTTTGGTGGGATTAGACAGTTTAAACTTTATTCAAGGTGTCCAAATTAAACCTAAGAATTTAGTTATCCGAGTACTAACTTTCAAGTTTTAAAACCACTACTGAAAACATGTTGTTAATACATTTTCAGATAATAATTCTTATAAAAACTTTTGAAATAGAGCTTCACTCTAACTACCGGGCGATTGTACCAACAAATAAAAGAGCACTACTCTAAATCAGACCGGATAACTAAAACTTAAAATCTAATCTTTAGATTTAAGTTTGTAATGAAAAATAATATATTTCTCTCTAACATTCTTAATATAAAATCTTGAATAAAAATAAAATCAATTCATTTTAGAGGTTTTTACCTATTTAATATTTCGCAAGCATAACAACGTTATTATTATATCATGTTTACAAACAGCCAGCAAAGTTAAATTTAATCACAGACAAATTAAATATAACATGTAAGAATAAAGCATAAAAAATAACTGCAAAGAAAATAAAATCCTTACAGAACTTCGATGCTATTCCCGTTGCTGGAAAACCTCCAAGCGGAATTTGCACTCCCATTTATTGAATCGAAATGTAAATAAATTACAAAAACATAGCTAGTTCTTCTCAAAAAAAGGAACTCTAAAACTAAGAAAAACTAACTAAAAACTAAGATGGGGCACAAACTGGACGCAGGCGCACGTAGATGGGAGCAGGCTGGGCGCAGGCACGCATAGACGAAAGTAGGGACGCGCGCGGAAGGAGGATCTGGCGCACGTATTGTTGTGCGCGCTGCGTGCAGTGGCCAGTGCGGCTGGGCAGTTGGGTGGCACGATTTCCTCTTTTTTGACATTTTTGACCTTTTTGACCAATTTTGTCCAATTTTTCCATATTTGTTGACTTTTCCTCATTTATTTTTGAATGTATTTGTGATGTATTACCTCCAGTATTCCTTTTTTAGTCTTTGAGTGACATTTTTAAGCAAAAATACCTGAAAAATAATAAAAATAACCGTGATTCCGAAAAGATAAATTTATATAAATATATGATAAAATCATATAAATATATATATTTTTAATCAATTAATGTGCATAAAATCATGGTAATTTTAGTGATTTTTGAGCACTCATCAGTAACGACCTTTGTAACTGGAGTGACCTCTACCTGTTCTTCAAAGGAAACATCATTTTGAGTTGGTGAAGGGTACATAGGCTCTAAACGAGGATATGTAGGAGCCAGGTCTTAGACACCAGAAGTGTCAATTAGGTCTTCCAAGTCTATATGAGAATAATCTATACCTACAAAAAGAAAATAAAATTAGTAACTTTACCATAAAATCGGGAGCTGTAAAAATTACCTCGTAAACATAAAACAACCTTGACATTCGTTTGAATAATCCTTCCATACCCCAAACTTTTTCAAACGAGTTGTAGCCATAATTTTGAGATAATTTTTGCAAGACGTATTATATAGCTCGATTCGTCTGATCTTCTCTATACCACTTGGGTCCAATTTGTTTATAAGTTCACTAGCACGAGGTTATCATGTGCTAAAATGATGATTCCAAGTATATCAAATAGGAAAATCCACCTTGTTACTCCAAATGTCCCCGGTGATATAGAGATACTTTTCCTTCTAGCCAGAACTGCTATTAGGGAGTTTATAATGAAGTTCATGGCCAATAATGCATGATATATATGCCCTCTCTCTATCCAGACCGTTCTTCTTTAGGAAATATAAACACCTCAATTCATCCCTTGTAAGATATATTTCATGTTCTCTAGCAACCACAGAGAGGCACAAAAAATTTCACCACCCATTTGGATTTATTTGAGCAAAATTTATATCAAAGGTGCTCAGAGCACGAGCTATCAAGTTAGGAAAAGGACAACAACGACCTATTTTAAAGGCCGCTAAATGAATCACCCACCACCCTGGTGAAGGATCATCAATATCACACAGGAAGGGAGCTACTGGCATTATACCAACACGATCTGGGATGTCATATTATTTCCTTATCTTTTCCAGGTCCGTTCATGTCAGAACACTAGGTATCTTTTCAATATGGTGCTTATCTTTAGTTCTATGGGTAGGCTAGCCCTTATTTTCCCTCTTCGTTTTAGGGTACGGTACTTTAGTAGATACCGACATGAGGATCCTGATAACGGGCACTGAACCATATGAAGATGAGGTAGAGATCACCTTGGATTCCAAGGAAGTAAGAGGAGTAAGAATGTTTTTATCAACAGTTCTCGAAAAAGGCCTATTATAGCTACTCCTTGTCATTTCAAGTTGTTTAGTTTGTAACGACCCTATGGGTAAATGACCCAATCCAGGGGATATATCTCCTTTTGAATATGGATCATTATTTTGGTTCACATTACCCACATAGAAGACCGATTTAGAATTATTTGGACAATTATCAAACAAATAGGCTCCATCATAATACACACATGACACCCTTGAATCTTGGATCTGGTTTATACTAGATGGCAAGTTTTGAACCATCAAAAGATTTATCAAAGATGATACTTTAGTTGTAAGTGCCATAATATTATTTACCTCATGCATTCCACCTACTTTTCTTGTCGCTATCATTTCGTTCATTGACCATTGATAATTATTACTAGCCATTTTCTATTTTATGCTTCTAATAGCACTAAATAATGTGACTAAATTAAAAATAAATAATAATAAACAACTAAATAAATAGAATAAAGTTAAAATAAATTAAATTAACTAAAATAAATAAATTAAGTCAGTAAAAGAAAAAAGTAAATTAAAATAAAAATTAAAGTAGAGAAAAATAAATTAAGAAAAATAACTAAAATAAAAAATAAAAAAATATTAATTTCTAATATTTATAATTCTCAAATAATATAATGATAAGAAAATATCGTTCTCATAGAGATTATTTTATTAGAAACTAATTTTTAAAAGTAAAAAAAATAATTTTTTTGATGCTTTTGTATTTTAAGGAAGCAAAATTAAAATAACTAAAAATAAATAGCAATAATTAATTAAATAAGATTTTGGTAAGTAAAAATATATATGAGAAAATACCTAAATATACTTAATCCCCTAATTTTCTAAACATGTGAATAACTAAAATCCTCCCAATATAATTATCAATTAATTACATAATCAATTGAATCTAACTTAGTATGTATTCCTCTCTCAAGTAAATTACACATCATATAGTAATTAATTTAATCACACCCTCATGCCAATTAAATTGCATACTACTCATTAAGTTCATCAATTATGGATCACATAAATAATAATCATACATTTATGCATGTTATTTAATCAAAACAAATAATTAAATAATTATCTCAAATCTATTTAATTGCCTCTATAGATAAATTGTTGGCCAAACAATTAATAGCATACAAATTAGATTAAATAATATAATTAAATTATAATTATAATTGGGGTAAAATATTAGATCATCAGATGGTGAAAATTAGATTCATAAGATCTCTAGATTAGTAAATTAATTATAGATAATTGTGTTCATAAAGCTCATATTTTTCATAAAGAAGGACATAAAAATTGATAAAGAAAAGAGTAGAAGAAGAAATACAATCCATCTCTTGAATTGTAGAATTAATCTCCTCTTGAATCTCTACCAAAATTGTGTCATCTCTTGAATTTTTCTATATTTCTCTCTTTTTAGCTCTAAAATTTGACCAAAATTATGCTAATGCAGGGCACTTAGGGTTTATGGAGTAATTAGGGGCTTAAATAATGCTCAGGTGTGATCTAGACCGTTAGATCAGCTTCAGATCAAGGGTTGTGATCAAAACAAGCAAAATTGATAGCTCCAGCCTATCATAACACGACATGTGGCATAAAAAATCAATGTGTGAATCAGGCGTAGTGACGTATGGCAACGGGGGTTGACCAATTTCCAAACTTGGATTGAATACTATGCTGACATATGGCGCGCGTTTCGTCCTCCCCACACGCAGCATAGCATGATTCGTTGTCCCTATTTGCATGGCATCCTCGTTTCTTGCCCAGTCAACTCCTCTACTTGCATGACATAAAACATGGTAGCTCATGATTGGTCCTGCGTTAAAAATTCATAAAATTTTTAGGAAAATCCCAAAACATTCCAAAAATTATATTTTCACCCCTTTTCACTAAAAAGTTTATATTTTAATATTTTTTGCCATAAAAATACTATTTATTGAATAAAAAAATTAAATATTAAGTAAAAAAAGTGCATTAATGACTCTATTTTCATAGAGTCATCATGCACGCAACGCGCATGCAGGACTCAACATTTTTGACCCATTTTGTCCATTTTGTCCATTTTTTTAATTTTTCTCATTTTTTTCTCAACATATTTGTGATGTATTGCCTCTAGTATTTTTTCGAGTCTTTAAATTATTTTTGAACGAAAATACCTGAAAAATAATAAAAATACCCGTGATTTCAAAAATACAAATTTATATAAAAATATGATGAAATCATACAAATATAAATCTATTTAATCAATTCAAGTATATTAAATCATGGTAATTTTAGTACTTTGTAAGCAATCATCAATAAGCTTTCTCTTCTTCCAAAAATAAAATTTTTAAATGCTTAGGCAAATCTTTTAGTTCTAAGTTGGGTGGAGTGGCCTCTTCCCTAGGTGGGGTACTAGGTAGCTCTAAGGTTGTAATATGGTTTCCTATTGGTTCAGCATTATCTAGTAATTCATAGTACCTCGTTGCCTTCTCATTTAAATCTTCTTCTACCTTTTCAACGGTTAAAGTAATTTCTAATTTATCATTCATTCTATCTTGCAAACAAGTGTTATTTACAATGCTATCTAATGAATCAACATCAAAGCATTCATGGGTGGAAAAGATAGAAAGAAAAGATGAAAAGTCAAAACCTTTAAAATGGACAGTCCTTCTTAAGATTTTTATTTTCAAATTCACATCTTAGACATTAATAATAAACTTAGTAGTAGCCATAAATGGTCAACTGAGAAGTGTTATATGTTCTTTATCCAAGTTGGATTTTTCTCCATATCGAGAACCACAAAATCAACAGGTTTTATATGTTTATCTACCTATACTATCACATCTTCAACCATTCCCTTCATATATTTAATAAATCTATTTGCAAGTTGAAGGGACATGGTTGAGGTTTAAGGTATCCTAACCGTAGCTATAAGAAAATAGAGTATGTCATTAGATTTATACTAACACTTAAGGGTAGCATTTCCTTAACCACCTTTCTATCCTCTATAGTGATGTTTATGATAAAACTACCTGGGTTTTTCAACTTTGGGGGTAGTTGGTGCTGAAGCACAACACTAGAAATTTCTAATACCACTACTCTTTCATTAACTATATATCTCCTTTTCTTAATGTTTAATTCTTTAGAGAACTTAACAGAATATGGTATATTCTTGATCACTTCTAACAAAGTTAAATTTATATTAACTTTAGAAAGCATATTAAATAGATCAAAGAATTTATTATCTTGTTTGGATTCTTTTAGCCAGTGTGGAAATGGTTTTGGTGATTGGTGTGATCTTATTATCTTTTTTATTTTTGGAAGCATCAGTTGATTCCCTAATTTTTTTCTCAAAAGATTAATCATTGTTGGCATTTGTCTCTTTGCTCTGAGAGACTATAATTCCATCTTCTTTATTACCTATACTAAATGGTATATCATTAAAAAATTTAGGTAATATTTTATTGACTACCTTAACACTTCGAAGGATTGGGACATCCTTTGCTTTGTTAGGCAACTTTCCTTTTTCTTGTTTTTGCAAGGATTTTGCTAGCTGTTCCGCTTTGACTTCAATCCTTTTAATCAAAGATTCAATGGAGTTTAGCCTTTGATTATTCATTAACTAATTTGAATAAATGTATTCAAATTATCTTCCAAATTTGGCTATAAGGTTGATTTAGTGGGTAATGTTGGTTTTCATATGGCCTTTGTGTTTAGGTTTGGCATATGCTAGATAATTGTTTGAACACACAATAGAATTATGCCCAACTATGCTACAAACTCCACATACTTCTTGATTTGACATTTGGTAGGCTATGAATATTTGCAAATTCTTAGTTTTAACTCTACAAGGTGCAAAGCCATTTCATTCTCAGAGCAAACTTCATTGAATCCTAATCTTCTTCCTCCACTAATATTTTTTTGGGAATTAGTACCCAATAACATATCGCTTCAAAGTTTTCTTTGTGCTCTTTTCTCCCATAGCTTTTTCTACAACATTATCAACAATGTATTGACACTATTGTGTTAGCCCATCATAGAAGAACTGGTTCTGTACTTGTAGTGGAAAGTTGTAATGTAAGCATTGGTTTAAGATGAGTTTGAAAGTTTGAATCTATCTTAAGCTTCATGGAAGGACTCTCCATCCATTTGAAAGAATGTTTTTTATTTTTTACCTCCACTCTACCATCTTCAGATGGGAATAGTACCTATTTATGAATTTATTATAGTCTGCCTTCCAAGTTGTCAATTGATGATACTATGAATGTAGAGTCATTAGCACACTTTTTTACTTAATATTTACTTATTTTATTCAATAAATAGTATTTTTGGGATTAAAAAAATTAAAATATAAAATTTTTAGTGAAAAGGGGTAAAAATATAATTTTTGGAATATTTTGGGATTTTTATGGATGTTTTATGAATTTTTAATGCAAGACCAATTAGAAGCTGCCATGTGGCCTACCACGTAAGCATAGAAGCTGACAAGGCAAGTCATGTAGATGCCACACAAGCTGGGACAACAAAATGTAAATCATCGAGTGTGAGGAGGAACACAGTGCATGACACGTGTCAGCACGACATTCCATTTGAGTTCGAAGAGCAGTCAAAAAACACTGACACGAGTTGCCATACGATTGCTCCCCATGAACCACTAGAGCACCACTCCATCTGCATTCGTGAATCACATTACATTACGTGGCACTGACTCAGTATGTGTTGACTTGAATCGGTCTCCCCTGCCATGCATCATGCTCTAATTCGCCCAATAAATTTTGTGTGCCACGTGTCATGCTTTGATTGGTATGCACTATTAATTTTACTCGTTTTGATCTCAACCCTTGATCTGGAGCTGATCTGACATTCCAAATTGCACCTAGGCTATATTTAAGCCCTTAATTACCCCATAAACACTAATGAGCCACCATTAGCATAATTTTGGTTAGTTTTTGAAGCTAAGAAGAGAGAAAAATACAGAAAAATTCAAAAGGAGATACAATATTGGTAAAGATTTAAGAGGAAATTAGTCCTACAATTCAAGAGATTGATTGTATTTCTTCTTCTACTCTTTTCTTTATCAATTTTTATGTCTTTCTTTATGAAATATATGAGCTTTATGGACACAATTGTGTGTGCTTAACTTATTAGTCTAGGGATCTTATGAACCCAATTTTCACCATGTGATGATCTAATATTTTACCCCAATTATAATTATAATTTAATTATATTATTTAATTTGATTTGTATGTTATTAATTGTTTGATCAACAATTTATCTATAGAGGCAATTAAATAGATTTGAGAGAATTATTTAATTGTTTGTCTTGATTAAATAACATGCATAGTTTCTAGGCAGAGATCTTATATATGTGATCCATAATTGATGAATTTAATGAGTAGTATGCAATTTAATTGACATGAGAGTACGATTAAATTAACTATTCTATGATGTTCAGTTTACTTGAGAGAGAAATACATGTTAAGTTAGATTCAATTGATCATGTAATTAATTGATAATTATGTTTAGAGAATTTTAGTTATTCACTTGTTTAGAAAATTGGGAATTAAGTATTCCTAGGTATTTTCTCATATATCTTCTTAGTTACTAAATCCGATTTAATTAATTATTTCTATTTACTTTTAGTTATTTTAATTTTACTTCCTTAAAATATAAAAACACAAAAAAATTGATTTTTAGTTTTTTTAGTTTTACAAATTAGTTTCTAATAAAATAATCTTCGTGAGAATGATATTTTCTTATCTTTCTATTACTTGTTACGATATGTATATTTGCATATTCATTGCCGGGGATTATAAATATTAAAAATTAATTTTTTATTTTTTTATTTTTCTTAATTTATTTTCCTTTACTTTAATTTTAATTTTACTTTACTTATTTTTTTACTATTTATTTATACTAGTTAATTTCTTTATTTATTTGTTTAAAACTTTAATTTATTTATTTAGTTATTTATTTTAATTTTTATTTAGAAACATCCTTTAGTGCTATTAGAAGCAGAGTTGAAAAAATGACTGCCAATAATTATCAATGGCCATTTGACTGAATGACAGCCATAATAAGAGTATTTAGAATGCATGAGGGAAATGATATCACAATACTTACAACTCAAGTGTCATCTTTGGTAAATCTTTTAAAGGTTCAAAACTCGTTAGGGAGTATAAACCAAGCCAAGATTGAAGGGTATTGTGTGTTTTTGTGATGGAGCCTATTTGTTTGATAATTGTCCAAATAATCCTAAATCAACATTTTTATGTGGATAATGTGAATCAAAACAATAACCTATACTTAAACACATATAATCTAGGATGGAGACAACATTTAAATTTCTCTTGGAATAACAAAAATCAAGGTGGTAATCAATTCAACCGTCAATCATTTTCATCACTTAGTTTCCAAAAATCACAACAATCACAAACCAAAAAGAAGAAGTCATATACTAAGGACAATACAAATGTTTTAATGGGGATGATGAAAGACTTTATCAAATCAGTAAATAAAAAAGTGTCCACTTAAGAGGCTTCAATTCGAAATTAGAGATTCAAATTGGACAACTTGCTCAAGCTATAAGCCAAAGGCTCAAGATAACCTTCAAAGTGACACAATTGTAAACTCAAGAAGAAAAGGTAATGACCGTTGTAAATCATTAGCCTTGAGTAGTGGTAAAACTTTAGAGCAGGAAAGTAAGCCTCAAAAGATGAGAAGAAACAGGAAATTAACAAAGATGAAGAGGAACTAGTGGATAAAGAGAGCACTGAAAAAGGAAATAATTCAGCTAAAGAAAAAAACCTCTATGAACCCACTATAACCTTGACTGGAGGTTATAGTTCATCCTTACTATAAAACTACTCCAAAAATTTAAAGATCTAGGTATTTTTGAGAAAGCATTATATGATTTGGGTTCCAGCATTAACCTCATGCCATTATCTATCTTCCAGAGATTGGGGTTTGGTAAAGCCAAACCTACTTCAGTAACATTACAAATAGTAGGCAAATCAATTAAGAGACCTTGGGGTGTGGTACAAGATATGCTAGTAAGAGTTGACAAATTCATCTTTCCAGTAGACTTTATTGTGCTAGACATGAAGCAGGACCATGACATTCCTATCATACTTATTCGTCCATTCTTAGTAACCGAAAGAGCACTCATTGATGTACAAAAAATGAACTTACAATAAGAGTGCAAGATAAACAATAATGTTTAAAGTTTTTAAAGAATCTGAACCCGTTGATATTGATCGATAATGCTAATGCATATTTAAGGATAAATGTTACTAATTGTGAGAATAGCTTAAAAGAATATGTTGAGTTACCCATACTTACAACTTTAATATATAATGCTATGAACAAGGGCATAAACTCACCAGAAAACAACTCAACAAATTTTAACTTTGAAAATATGGAATCAAAGGTTGATATTGTGGACTGTATGAAATTTTTGGAAGACGCATCTCTCATGTGTGTATCAAAGGTGATTATTAATTTTTTTGAGATAGGATCTAAGCCCAAATCATCAATTGAAGGGCTACTATGTTTAGAATTCACACTTTATCATCCCATCCTTAATCAAGTAGGCAAGTAGAAAAGTCTAATAGAGAGGTGTAAAAGATGTTGGAAATGTATTAATTGGATGAGTTACGATGGAGTGCTTATAAGAAAGCCAAAAAGTACAAAAAGAAAAAAAATATGGCATGTGAAAAGAATTGAGCATCATGTTTGCGAACCAGAGCATAAAGTATTATTGAAAAACTCAAGACTTAAACTATTTCAAGGCAAACTCAAAAGTAAATGGACACAAAGGATGTGCCTTAGGACTTGATATGATTGCCTAGTAAAGGACGTTAAACGTGATGTTCGTTGGGAGGTAACCCAATGTTATTTTACGTATATTGTCATTGTTTTTGTTTTGTAGGTGAATAAATGTGGAAAGCAATGGCACAATAAGAATGAGCATTTCAACAACAAATGTGGTGTGCTATGATTAAGGGAGTTTTTTCTTTTCTTTTACATTTTCATATTTATATGTGCACATTGGGGACAATGTGTAATTTAAGTTTGGGGGAGGGAATTCCATTCCCTACATTAGTATTTACTATGCATTTTAAATTTTTTAGGGATTTTTTTTAATTCTTAGGATGTTTTTAATCATGATTTGGGTAGAAATTAACAAATATATGGAAACCAAATGCATGCATGCTTGATATGAAACATATGAACTCAATGATAAAAATCAGTTGTTATGACTAGGATAAGGAATGTAACATATTTGTTAAGATATTTACATTAATCATGTAATATGTTTGCTAGTTTTGATTGAGTTGATTCAAATTTATATGTGCATGCTTATGATTGATTTTGGTGTGCTTATTGAGAGAAAATTTGTAGTAATTTATTTAAATCGATGAGATATACCAAGTTTTAGAATCTATTTGATCATCTCTTAAGGCAAAATCCTAAATAGTATTTAGCAAGAGAAATGATTTTGGCCGTATTTGGATTGATTGAGCCTTTCAAACTAACTATTGTTAATATATGTAGTCACCCATTTGAGCCTAACAAAGAACTATTCATATCTTTAAGCCATATTTTATGTCTAACTATTAAGAATTACCTTTATCCTTGCATCTTTAGCTTATATGAAAAGAAAAAGAAATGCAATCATGTGTTATGCTCTAGAGTAAGGTGAAATGTAATGCACCTTATAAAACAAAAAGCAAAACTCACAACACAATCATACCTCTAAAAAAAAGAAAATAAAATTGAAAATAAGTTTGAGAGTGTTATGAAGTTACAATTAAAAAGAAAAAATAGGTGTGGAATAAAAGAATATGAAAAGAATGACAAAAGATGGTGCACTAAAATATTAAGTTAAAGCTCAATTGCAGTTAAAAAGTACATGATGAATAAAACAAAAGCTAAGGTGTAGAAAGAGCCTAAAGGTCTTCATTTATCGACCCCCCACCTAAGCCTTACATTACAACCATGTAAAGTCCTTATTGATCTTTAGCTAAATGCATATTTATATTAGTAGAGAAGAGTGTGAAAAATAACTTATGAGACTTGTTCTAAGATTGAATTGATTAACATACTTGTATAGGTTGATTTCATGAGTACATTGAATGATATCATGTGCATCACACACACACAAATCAATTTGTCAAAAACCTTGCATATCCTTGTATTGATGGAACGTTGATTGATGAATATGTGAACCTTCTAATCATAGTATTGCATGAATTTTGAGATGGATAGTTTTTTGTGAAATATGCATGTAATAATAGAAGTATATTTATGAATATACTACCTATGTTATTTTATTTAGTTATACTTAGTTTTACTTGAGGATAAACAATGAGTTAAGTTTAGAGTGTGATCACACTATGAAAGTAGAGTCATTAGCGCATTTTTTACTTAATATTTATTTATTTTATTCAATAAATGGTATTTTTAGGTTAAAAATATTAAAATGTAAACTTTTTAGTGAAAAGAAGTGAAAATATAATTTTTGGAATTTTAATGAATTTTTAACATAGGACATATTAGAAGCTTCCACGTGACCTGCCATGCAAGCATAAAAGCTTACTAGGCAAGCCACACAGATGCCATACAAGCTAGGACAAAAAATCATAAATCGTCATGTGTGAAGAGATACACAATGTATGACATGTGTCAATATGACGTTCAATCTGAGTACAGAGAGTAGTCAAACACCACTAACACGGGTCGTCAAATGATTGCTCCATGCAATCCACTAGGGTGCCACGCCATCTACATTCGTGAATCATATTGCACAGTGTGGCGTTGACTCAGTATGCATTAACTTGAATTTGTCTCCCTTGCCAAGTGTCGTGCTCTGACTCGCACAGTAAATTTTGTGTGCCACGTGTCGTGCTTTCATTAGTAGTCACTATTAATTTTACTTGTTTTGATCTCAGCCCTTGATCTGACCATCCAGATTGCACCTGGACTATATTTAAGCCCCTAATCACCCTATATTTAAGCACTTGGGCTATAGTTTTTGGAGCTAAAAAGAGATAAAAATACAAAAAAATTCAAAAAGATATATAATTTTGGTGGAGATTCAAGAGGAAATTAGTACTATAATTCAAGAGATTGATTGTATTTCTTCTTCTACTCTTTTCTTTATCAATATATGAAAACTTTGATCTTTATGGACACAATTGTGTATGCTTAATTTATTAGTCTAGGGATCTTATGAACCCAATTTTCACTATGTGATGATCTAATATTATACCCCAATTATGGTTTTAATTTAATTATATTATTTAATCTAATTTTTATGTTATTTGGCTAACAATATAGAGCCAACTAAATAGATTTGAGAAATTTTTTAATTATTTGTCTTTATAAAATAACATGCATAGTTTCTAGGCAGAGATGTATGATTCTTATGTGTGTGATCCATAATTGATGAACTTAATGAGTAGTATGCAATTTAATTGACATGAAAGTGTAATTAAATTAATTACTATATGGTGTGTAATTTACTTGAGAGAGGAATACATACTAAGTTAGATTCAATTGATTATGTAATTAATTGATAATTATATTGGAGGGATTTTAGTTATTCACATGTTTAGAAAATTAGGGGATTAAGTATTTTTAGGTATTTTCTCATATATCTTCTTAGTTATCAAAATTGATTTAATTAATTATTGCTATTTACTTTTAGTTATTTTAATTTTACTTTCTTAAAATATAAAAACACAAAAAAATTGATTTTTATTTTTTATAGTTTTAAAAATTAGTTTCTACTAAAATAATCTCCATACAAACAATATTTTCTTATCATTATATTACTTGTTACGATACGTATACTTGCATATTCATTGCACACATAATTTGTGTGGTGATCATCAATCAACACAATTATAGAGCAATAAACCAAGACTTAGCTCTATCATTGAATGCGTAAAGAAAACACCTCATTAAGAGTTGGTCTTCATTAAGTCTTTGCAATAGAATTTTTTGTATGACAGTATAAAAATCTCTAATAAATTTTAAAGTATCTTCATTTGGGATACTATAAAATGAAGATAATAAGAAATAATGAATATTTTTCAATTTATAAGTCCTTGTAACTTCTCCTAGTTGGATAAATGAAGTAATGTTGTTTATAAATAGCAATGAATATTCCTTCATCATTTTATGCTTGTCTTTGTTGTCTATTTGTACTTGGAGTTCCTCTTTCTCCCGATAAATGTTCATATTTTTCTTGAAAAATATTTTAAACCTAAATATGTTCAACAATAAAAAGTACGAGTTTTCTTTTCAAAGTTTTTTTGACTTTTTGTACAACAAAAACATTAATTAAAGGAATATGGAATTTTTAATACTTATATAAATACTATAAGAAATATATAAAAATAAAAATTAAATAATATACATAAGTTAGTAAAATAAAATAAATTATACAAGAAATAATTTATTACAAAAATATTTAAACATAAAGTAAAATAAAATAAAATAATAAAAGAGTTACTAAATAAAGAAAAAGTATTGTTTTAAGAAAAGAAAATTAAATTAAAGGGGAGAAAGTTAATAATTTATTTTTTATTTTTTAAATATCTTTTACTTTTATTCAAAAATTATTTTTAATTTATTTTTTAATAAAAATAAAAGAATATTTGAAATTTAAAATAGTTAAAATTAATTGATAACTTAGATATTTTAAGATTTTAAATAAACATTGTGATATTTACAATACAAAAAGTTTTTAAGATTTTAATAATAAAAATTTAAAAATATTATTCTTCTTCGACACCAAAAACTTCAAAATGCTTGCAAAGGTTATGTTAGTTTTTAGTGCTATTACTAGTTTTGCCTTGTAATTACACTGAGAACTTGATGTGCCAAAATTAGGCTACAAATTTTGTATAATTTATAAAATATCTCACAAATATACAAATCACTTATAAAAAATTATAAGTATATTTTCAAGTTCGGTTTGAAGAGAAATCATGTAGTTTTTAAATTATTCAACTAACTTTTAAAAACGAAAAATAAAAACCTAAACATCCTGTTAAAATTGTCTTGGTTTGAGATCTAAGCTAATGACATAAAAAAAAGATAGATTCAATAAACTTTTATCATATATTGTAGAATTTATGGAATATATTAGCTAATTAACTATACTTGCTTAATATTAAATAGATTATTAAAAATATGAATTAAAATTATTAATTTTTCTTTTTTTGTATAAAAATATCCTAAGGCATGTATGAAGCATTTTCGTTATTAATAATACACTAATTATAATTAATTATTAAATTTTGTTACTTTTTTAAGAGATTAACAAATCATTTAATTTGTCTTCTTAAGTACAGCATGCCAATTTAAACTCTTATCAATATATTTAAGTTAGGTTTATGATTTAAGTATGTGAAAATTAACTTTTAAATTTTAAAACTATTATAAAGGATATGTTGTTATTATATCTTTCAATAATAGTTTTTATACAAATATTTAAAATATAGTTTACTATTCATATTATTTCTTTTAATATCTAAGAGTTGACTTTAAATCAGATTAAAAAAATTAAATCTTAAATCTAACTCTCTTGTTTATTATAAAAATACTTCGTTAATATATTTTTAATTCACAAACTTCTTTTTAATCTTAATGAAAAAATAAAATTTATTTTATTTTATAAAGAAAAATATTTAATCTATTTTAATATTCTATAAGTGTAAAAACGTTATTAATATCCCATTTTATTTATAACGAGACATACATATTTTAATAAATGATCAATAAATAAAACATAACATGTAAAACTATACATAAATATAATCTGAAAAGAATTTATTTAGATATACTTAAATAAAATTTTAGTATTATTTCTGTTTTGGAAAATCTTCAAACAGAATTACTGTATTATTTATTGAATTAAAACTACAACTATTAAATAAATTAAAATTTGTTTAATTTTTGATTAAGAGATTAAATTAAAACCACTAAAAGAAAAGGTAAAAAGCTTTGAGAGATGCTAAGAAGGATTAGAATGGATAAGAGATAAAAAGATGATTGATACAATGCAAATGAGATCCTATTTAGTGGGTGCATAATAAGAGAAAAATAAGGATCATAAGTCTAGTATAGTGGTGCACAATTCTTTCTGGCGCGACATCATATACTGTTAGATGGTTTGGACACAATCCAATTAACTTGTGTTGTGACACACAATATTTTCACCTCGAGCCCAACATAGAAATTCATATATTTTTATTAAGAAAAGTCAAGTCTAGATATTTATTGAACGTTGTCTAGTTGGATATTATTTTGAACTTCTTCGATTATCTAAACTTATTTAATGTTAAAATTCATCTAATATAACCCGAATTAATATTATTAGGATTTTATTTTATTGTTATAAATTTTAATATTGTTATTTTATATAATTTTTCTAGATTTTTTTAAAATAGAGCAAGAAAAAGCTTTAGTATGTATAGTGTTTACTAAGTATTATTTATTAATATTACTTATTAATCACATTAATTTATATCATTGTAAAATACGATGTATTTGTGTTTTTGAAAAAAAAAACAATTACATTTTTTTTACATTTTATTAAAAATATTGTTATAATTATTTTTATTAATATTTAAAATTAATTATATTATAATAATAAATAAAATTGTGAAAATAACCATTTTTATTATTACGATATCACTGCCGTTTATCATCTAGATTATCAACTTGCTATAACCGCAATCAATAATTTCTACGCGCGCAGTCTACTTCATCCTGGCTGAGGGACTCGAGGAGTCGTCAAGTCAAAAAGACTGTCAAACACTGTCTCTTCTTTAAATACCTTCACTACAAACCCAACAATTTCCTCAATTTCAATAGAAAATGCCCAAGAAACGCAGGGTTCCTGAGGTTCTATGGAGGCTATTCCGTGACAATGCTCGCACTCTAGCAACTACCATAATCTCTTTCGTACCTCCTCCACCCTCCTCCTGCTCCGTTTGCCGTCTCTGTAAAGGCAGGCACTGCATTTCCTGTTCCAGCAGCGCCATGTCGTTTCTCCTAAGACCCGGCGATCCTTCCGATTACCAAAATCTTGTCAAGCACTGTTACGTCGTCGTTCCGAGTACAGCGCCTTCGATTCCCCTCTTCTACCCTGATAACCGCTGGTCCCAGCATGAGGTTCCTCTACACACACACACACACACTACATATGTTGCTTGCAATGTGCTAATTTATAAACTGTTTGAATGAAGCTTAGAAGTTTTTAGTTCATCAAGATAAATGGTATTAGCCAACTGATGGGGACAGCCCATGTAACAAACAAAAAGGCTAAAACATCTCAGTTGTTATTATATATAGCTTTAACCAACAATCCTATCCCTAGATGCGATGCTATTATAATTTAAAATTTAAAATTAATTGTTTGTTATATTTATTAGCCATATTTATTGGTTAATAATATTGTTCTCCATAAAGTGTGCATATATATATATAAATATGAGTATTATGGTGAGGAATGTCGTTATAGAAATATGAAAAAATAAATATATTTATATTCTTGAATGGTAAGACAAATACTGTTATTGATAATCTAAACAGTAACGTGTAAAAATTTATTGATAAACCTTGAAAATTATGCTACTAAATAATCCTAAAATTTACGAGATACATATTTGGAGCCAAACGCTATATGCCAGATTTACCGATTGAATCATTGATAGGGGTACCAGTATGTTTTATGACTACTAGTACACCTAATATTAATCCACATCGGGATGTTATAGAACCAGATGTCCAGTTCCAGATCAACTCTCTATACATACCCCATTTCTTGTATATTTAGTCTCTTTTTTTATTTATGTAGATGTAGATAGATCTTGACTCTGTTCACAAACATAAATGCATGTGCTTATACATGCATTTAACTTGATATTCTTGAGTTGTGTTATCAGATAGTAACGAGTCTCATTGAGATTATAACGTGTGAGGAGGCTCCTTCTTCAAACGTATTATGCAGTGGCTACAACAGGGTTGGCATTTATTGTCTATTATGTATGTGTATAATTTGTCTTTTCTTTTAGTAGGATTAAACGAGGGATACATGCTTGTGCTTCACAGATTAAGCAGTCAAGCCCTATTGTGGAGCTCTTAACTCGTTCAGATTGGAGTCTTCTATTAGAAAGAGTATGCTACAGCTCAGTTGTTGTCTATAGTTTTTTTGGAAAATTACAAAAATAACAACCTTAAAACTTATAACAAAAAATAGCACTCTGATAACATTGAACGGATTCTAATTTAATGTCTTTTCAACGTTGAGTGGATTTAAATGGATGTAGTTTAATTTGAACGGAATTCAATTGGATGACATTCAAAGTAAAATGATATATCCGACTTTTTTTAATAGGGAAAATGTATAAGGTGGATATAAGAGGGTGCAATTTTTGTGATTACTAGTTTTAAGGGTACCATTTTATTGTTTTTCCTAGTTTTCTAGTTAATTTATTTAAATATATTCGAACATAGTGCAGATGTAGTTTATGCTGGTGCATGTAGATAGATGTGCTTGTTTCAATATTAACAGTTATGATCTGTGTGACAGGTTGGAGATGAAATGGTGTTTTATCTGCTAAAGTATTCTTCAATATTTCTGCCTCTTCCCCGTAAGAAACATCAACAGGTGGCAGGTTCTCCTATCAATAAATTGTGTTTTAACATGTCGAAGAAGTTTCCCAAACAACAACCTTCATTTGTTCCATGCGGTAATTGATTGATATTCTGTTCTGTAGTTAGTCAGCATGCAGATCATTCTCTTAGTGGTGAAGATGCTGTTATGGGTTTATAACTTTATTTCCTTTTGTTATTTTCTTATTTTTTCCCCAAGGTGATTAAAATTTTCTAACGCTTCATCTTGTAGAGGTTTTGATAGCTTAACATGAAAATACGTGCTGTTGAAAAGTATTGTATATGTACAAAAGTCTAATATGTCACTTGTGGTGGACTTTATCAAAACATTATTGTTAGTGTAGGGTTACTTAGCTAGCTAAGTGTAACCCAATCTAAAATTAAAATCTGGTTAAGTGTTGCAAAATGTGTGCCCAACTCATATCCTGGTCGTTGCTACTCTCTTTATGTACTCATTTCTTAGTGGAAGCCTTTGACTTTGTAACTTTTTGCTGTTTTGAACATCTTTTAATCCTTTAGTGTAATACTTTTCACCTACTCTGTAATGTACTTGAGACACTCATAGTTCAAATCTCAAATAGTACTAGATTGCTCTGTATGTGAGCTAACCACATTACATAAAAAGCTCAAGCTGCTGGTGAACTGACTTTAGTTTTTTACATTGTTGTGATAGAAACTTTTAACATTATTTTTGGGCATTTCTTATAAAGCTCCTAGTCCTCAATTTCAAGATATAATTTTAACAAAAAGTTTGCTTCAAAATTCATCTCAGGAATCCAATTAAAGAGGAAAAGAGAAGATGATGCTAATACTGTCCCAGAAAGACAGAAATTCTGCAATTCTTTCTGTGTTGATGGGACCAACAGCTTGGTCACTCATGTTGCCTGTTTAACAGAATCAGCTAGCAGGCGTCATATAGATCAGGATGGCCTATGGAGCATATATGAACCAAACAATGAAAGTAGAACCTGTACTGCTAGTACTAAAAGTAATCTAGAGCAGGTACTTAAACATAGTGTACATGCAAGTACAATGATCCAGAGAAAGCGTTCAAGACCATTTAAGTGGCAGCGACCTCAAAAGCGTAAGAAATTGGATCCTGAAGAAGCTACTGCAAATGCCCCTTTCACCAGAATTACCTTTGGAGATAGCTTACCTGGTAGGCATGGCTTGAAATCTAATGCAACTAATTGCCTTGAGAAGGTGATTCTTTTGTCAAATCTATAAAATTTTCACCTAGAAATTTGCTAAAAAAAGGCTTCTTTGGAGTGGATGCACAGCTTTGTTAATTCATTGCCTATATAAGTTGGTGATTGTTTGTTGCATAACTACAACAATTTTTTTCATAAATTTTTAACACAAAGCATATTTTATTGAAGACGAACTTATCCTAACTATTGTCTGAGCTGGTTGACATGTGATCATTTTTTCTAATATTCAATTGTGAATTTAAGCATGTGAACTGCCTGTTTGCGACTTTGCATGTGGAGACAAAGAACCAAAATATGGGCAGAACTCCATGTGTACCTTCGTCGATAGGGAGAAGTTCCTTTAGTATGTTGGCTGCTGCAAACAAATTTATATGCATGATGGATTTTAGCTTATGTATAATATTACCCAAATACTGGAACTTCTTGGAGTTACAATTATTGTGTTGCTTATTGGAATATGAACTCACTGCTACGAATGTCAATTCTCTGACAAAACTTTAAAACCTACAGCTACTAACCTACATATTATTACTCATGCTTTGCTTGTTTTGTCATTTTTTTCACTCGAGCAGAATTTATGGCAGTGCATGTCTCCAGTAATGCAAGTTCAAAGGTTAGTTGCCAAAGGAACTCAAATTAGCAGAAAATCCCTGTTCTACAATCTGGAGCAATCTTCATCAGTTTTACTGAAATCACGTATCCATTTGCTTTCTTATATGAAAAGTGTTTGTTCTTTTTCATCTTGGATTTTATTTTCTTTTTAGCATTTAGTTTGATTGTACTATGAGCCATGATGCAGGTTAGGATCTTTTGTAGCTGATTGTACTGACATAAATTTTCTACTTCCTTTGTGTTATTTTTTTCGGTTCAAAAACCCAAAATGCATAAGGTTCTTGTACATATATTTCTATGCCTATGAGGCTCTTCTGCATCCCTGCTTGGGTTTGTAGGATTGGGTTTCCTAACATGCATACTGATATGAAGTTCCTTCCCATACTGTAGTTATTTTCTTCACAATTTTTTTTCCTGCAAAGCATGTTAGTTTCTTGTCTGTATGGTGTTGTGATATCAAGCATATCATTTCTTGGGTATGCTGTATTTTGTTTCCTTTATGGTTATCAGATATACTGAACTCTTTAAAACCCAACTCTTCTGGTTCAAAATCTCTAATTAAGAGCATCTTTGGCATATCTGGTGTTACTGCGAGTTCCCTCAAGGGTTTTAAATGCAAGTAAGCAGCACTTGACACTCTACAAAGTTTTGAATTGCAACTTTTCTTTTGAAGTTCTTATGCTGTTTAGGTGTCAGAGCTTTCCTTTTCTAACTATGCTTTAGGATATTAGCTTATATGTCCAACTTTTCATTATAATAGTTTTTCTTATCCTTTTCATTTTTTAATCAGGCTGTATCCACATTATTTAATTTGACCAGAGACTTGCATGGTAACTATATTATGGCTAATAAAATATTACATCATTTGGAGTTCTGAAGAAGTTACAATATAAAAAAATCTGGGGATATCTTTGACCTTCTTCTAGATCTTTGAAACTACTAGTTGGTTTGTTAAAGAAAGTATGTTTTTGTGCATTGAATTTGATGCCAACAAAATTTACGATGCCCTTGTGGAAGAAAATCCTGGATAGATGGCTGGAAGACCCCTCTCAATTGGCGGGGTGAGTGAGTTCTCTCATCATATTTTTTCTTCTTTTTGTTTCTTTTTCTACAGGAATCAATCACTAATTAAAAAACTTAAGATTCTTATCGGCAGAGCTCAGAGTTGCCAACACCTTAGATTGTTGGATAAGCATTGTGTGGTTAATAAATGTCAGTCTGAGCATGTTACTGTAGAAGCGTCTAGTGATTGCTCTATACATCATGTGAAATCTCTTGAAACTACCATCCCTATGCCTGAGACAATTAGATCTTATTGCTCCAAAAGCCAGGTGGCATCGTTTATATGGGCTGCTTGTAGGAGTATAGTGCCCCCATATTTGCTTGGAACTACTTCTAATTGGAGGATATTGAGAAGAAATATCTCCAAGTTTATTCGGCTCCGAAGGTTTGAAACTTTTTCTATAAAGCAATGTCTGCATAAACTGAAGACCTCAGAATTTCCATTTTTATCAACTATGCACCCTTTTTGTTGCTTGAATAAGCATATGCTAGAACAAGCAGAAGTGCAATGTCTAGGTAAAGAGAAGGGGTTTACTAGCTTGAATGATGCTACTCACACAGTGAAACAAAGATATCTAGAGGGCTGGATGTATTGGTTCTTTACATATTTAGTGGTGCCTCTTCTGCAAGCTAACTTCTATATTACTGAAAGTCAGTATGGAAAACAGGACCTATTTTTCTATAGGAAGTCAGTTTGGGAGAAGGTGACAGATAATGTTATCTCATGCTTGCAGAATCAGGACTATAAGTACTTGGATGATATGGCTGCAAGACATATTATAAGCAAAAGAGCTTTTGGTTTTTCAAAGCTTAGACTGTGTCCAAAAGGCGTTGGAGTGCGGTTGCTAGCAAATCTAAAAGCTCCATCAAAAATGCCTACAAAAGGGACAAAGTCTATTGGAGCGAAGAATTTGAAATTTGACCTTTTCAAATCTGTGAATTGTGTTTTACGTGATATCCATGCTGTTTTGAAAGGCGTGCAGCTGCAAGAGACAGAGATGCTAGGATCATCGGTGTTTGATTACAATGATGTTTACAGAAAGCTATGTCCATTTCTAATTGGTCTGAAGGATGGATCATTGATGATGCCTTCCACATATATAGTTGTTTCTGATGTAGCAAAAGCATTTGATTCTATTGATCAGGATAAGTTGCTCAATGTCATGAAAGATTTCTTATGGAAAGATGAATATATCCTGAAACAGGCTTATCAAGTACTTTGTAATAAGAAATGTTTGTGGGCTCATGAGACCTATGCACTAATGGATCAAGATATGAGTTCAAGGTTTACTTCAACTTTCTTCTTGTCTTCAAAGCATAGCATCCTTGTTGATCAGGTATTTTGTCTCTATAAAATCTCAAAGAACTTAGGCGACCTTTCCTTTTATAAACTAGTTTTAGTTTTGGTTAGCTTAATATTAGATGCTCATTTCTTTTTAACAAGTTTTGTAGGGTCTATTAACTATCTGTATGTCATCCATGTCTTTCTGAATATGTAAGGAGTATGGTCAGTATCCCTAGCACTGTAGTCTTGTATAAAGTTCATACCCTTTTGTTGCGAATCTAGATCTCTCCAATAGTTTACCTATTGAGAATATTAGAGATCCACTATCAGGATCTCCTTTTACATAAAATATCAAAGCGTAATAGTGAAAAAAAATATCAACACAAGAATTTAAGCAGCAATTCTACAACCGGAGAAAAATCATGGGCTGTCAACGATAGAGTCAAATCCACCATGTGAAAAATTGGTACAATCACAAAGTACATATCTCACTTTCCCGAACCCAAATACACACTTGCACCCAAGCCTTTCTCACACTCACTTTGTTCTCCAAGGAAGAAACAAAATCAAGAGAATAATTCCTATCCAATACCAAATGGCTTCTTGTTGTGTAGGCTTCAACTAGGGTATACTTCATCAGGTACCTCTCCATTTACAGAGGTACGAAACATTCATGAAAAAGCTTACATGCATCTTGCCAACAAGATAAATTAATTTGGACAAATCGATAATTTTGTACATATATTTGGTGATGTATCGACACCCTTTTGGCTAACAAGTTCATAATTACATGAAGAATGATCAATTAGTTAACATGAATATGTCATCGAAATCTTAGAGATTGTGAATAATGGTTAAAATGTCAGACCAAAAGCAACAACAAAGAGATTGGTGACTGGCATCAGCGAAAAAGTTCTACAGTATTCATGCTGCTTCATGAGCAACTCCTCCAACTCTTATACATTGGTGCGGATTGAAATACTTTTACTCTCCAACTTTTGCTTGGTTTATAGACTTAATAACTTGCTCATGGTTGAACACTTCTTGTTATAAATTAGCACTTACGGAAGCAAAATTTAGGTCCAATTTTGGTTACGTAAATATATAATAATGGATAATAGCAAAATAATAAGCAATGAAAAAATAAACGGAACACAATGATTTAAGTGGTTTAACTTTTCAACGTGAAAAGTCTACTTTACTGACGATGGCATACCGAGGAAAATCCACTAATAATCATATAGAGATACAAACACCAATTTTCTTAGAGCTTCACAAAATATACCAAAAATAACTCCAAAATATTTCCCTATAATTTCCTGATAATATATACAAAGATAAATTAACAAATTTGCTATTTAATCAAATATTACCGTACAAATGAGAGAAAACTTCACCAATGACAGTAGAAATAGACAGCTTGTCCTTGATTCCATCAATTTGGCATTTTCAGCGGATGAACATGCGAACAGCAGTGAAGTTTCAGCAGGCAGATGAACATGTGGACAGCAGTGAAGTTTAACAAAACTACAATTCTTTGCTTTTCTTCTTGTGCTGCCTAATTTTTCTGTTTTGTTTCAGCTCTAGCAGTTGCTGGTAGTTTTTTTTCTTTTTCTTTTCAGCTGCTGCATTCCGTGTTCTCTTTTGTTCTTTTCCAGCAGTTGCTTCTCTCTATACTAAGCAGAGAAGGAAACAATGATATATATAATAAAAGAGGCCGAGGGTTTAATGAGATAAATGGGTTTTGGGCCTAAGGGTTTGTGGGACATAATTTAACAAATCTCTACCTTGGCTCAAAAACGTAAACAAGTTCTTCAAATATGAAGTTCCTTGGATTACCAAATAACCGTCGTCTAAAATCCCGAAGGGTGATTATCTTCTACAAACACCAATAAAGTCCAAGCAATGCTTGAATTTGTTAAATGGAACTGGTTTGGTTAATATATCAACTGGATTCTCTGTAATGACTATCTTATTGACAACAATAGCACCCTAAGAGACAATGTTACGAACGAAGTGATATTTGACATCAATTTGTTTGGTTCTTTCATGATACATAGTATTCTTGGTCAAATGTATCGCATTCTGATTATTACAAAATACAATAGAAGTATCTTGCTGTAAACCTAAATCACAAACTAAACCTCTAAGCCAAATGACTTCTTTCACTGCTTTTACTACTGTCATATATTTTACCTCTGTCGTAGACAAAGCAACTAGACTGTAAAGTAGCCTTCCAACTAATGACACAATAAGAAAGAGTTAAGACATAGTCCATCAAAGATTTTTTATCCAAATCACCAGCATAATCGGAGTCCACATAACCAATAACACTACAACCGGTATTTAAACTTCCATCATATACCAAACCAAAATTAGATGTGTCTCTCAAATACTGAAGTATTCATTTCATTGCTTGCCAATGACCCTTGCCTGGATTACCCATATATTTGCTGACAACACTAACTGTATGTGAAATGTCTGGACAAGTACAAATCATAGCATACATCAAACTACCAACAACACTAGCATATGGAACCTGAGACATGTACCTTCTTCTGACTGTGGTGACAAATCCAAAGAAAGCTTGAAATGCGCAGCTAATGACTTACTCATAGGTTTCAACTCTTTCATACCAAAGCGTTTAAGAACCTTTTCAATATAACTTTTCTGAGTCAAATAAAGCTTGCCCGCTTGTCTATCCTTGTAAATTTTCATGCCCAAAATTTTTTTTGCTTTACTCAAATCTTTCATCTCAAACTTACTACTAAGTTGAGATTTTAATTTCTGAATCTCAGACTTATTCTTAGAAATAATAAGCATGTCATCAACATAAAACAACAAATAGATAGATGAACCATCATGAAATCTTTTATGATAGACACAACTATCATAATCACTCCTAGAGTAACCATGATCAATCATAAAAGAATCAAACCGTTTATACCACTGTCTATGAGATTACTTCAACTCATATAAAGACTTTTTCAATAAACAAACATGATCTTCCTTACCTGAAACAACAAACCCTTCTGGTTAATACATATATATTTTTTCCTCAAGCTCACCATGTAAGAAAACTGTCTTGACATCAAGCTGTTCTAATTCCGTGTCAAACAATGCAACCATAGCAAGCAACACACGAATAGAGCTATGTTTCACAATAGGTGAAAATACTTCATTGAAGTTGATACTTTTTTTCTGACAATAACCCTTTGTAATAACACATGCCTTGAACCTAGCTGCTTTAACCTCAGGTATACCTTCTTTTTTCTTGAAGACCCAATTTTTTTCAACAATCTTCTGACCTTTAGGCGATTTCACCAATTTCCAAGTATAATTCTTATGAAGTAATTCAATCTCTTCATTCATAGCAACCAATCACTGAACAGACTCATCACAAGTGACAGTTTCATGATAACTAGAAGGTTCATGTACCTTAATAGAATCTGTCACAAACAATGCAAAAGAAACTAAATCTGCATCTGTGTACCTCTGAGGACGTTGAATCTCTCTTATTCTTTTACCCTTGGCAATACTATATGGTTGCTTATGTTTTTCTTCTGCTACAGATGGTTGATCTAAAGTGCCCTTTTGTACTAGATTAGGAGCTCCACTCTTAAGCTCTACTTGCTCACTAACACCATGGTCTTTACCTATAACAATACTCTTTTTTTCTTTTCCAACATGAAAAACTCATCAAACTTAACATCTTTACTAATAAAAAATTTAGATAACTTGGGTTCAACACACCATAATCTATAATCTTTTACCCCAAAAGGATATCCTAAAAATATATATTTTAATACCCTAGGCTCAAGTTTACCATCATTAACATGAGCATAAGTAGGACAACCAAAAAATTTCATAGTTAAGAGTACCAAAGAATACTTCAAATGGAGTTTTCAACTCAATTGCAGTTGATGAAGTTCGATTCACTAAATAGCAAGCATAGTTACAAGCTTCAGCCCAAAAAGATTTATCCAAGTCAGCTTGAAAGGGCATACAACGAGCTCTTTCTAAGAGAGTCCTATTCATATGTTCTGCTACTCCATTTTGTTGTGGTGTATGACGCATAGTGCGATATCTCACTATGCCATTTCTTTCACATAACTCATTAAACTGACTTTCACAAAATTTCAAACCATTATCAGTCCCCAAATGCTTGATTATCTTGCCTATTTGATTTTCTATAGAAGCCTTGAATTTTAAAATTTTGAGAACGCATCATTCTTGTTCTTCAGAAAATACACTCAAACATGACGAGATAAGTCATCAATAAAAGTCAATATATATCGGGCACCACCCTTAGACACAACATGAGAAGGATCACAAAGATCTGAATGAAAATAATCAACAGTACCTTTCGTTTTATGGATGGTTATACTGAACTTGACCCTGCGTTGCTT
Organism: Hippophae gyantsensis; assembly: GCA_030763125.1. Lineage (NCBI taxonomy): Eukaryota > Viridiplantae > Streptophyta > Magnoliopsida > Rosales > Elaeagnaceae > Hippophae > Hippophae gyantsensis. Next base: position 26,465,809 of record CM061029.1, on the reverse strand, counting down.
TCCATAGACATTATGCTCACAGAAATCAAGCTTTTCAGTTTTCTGATCACCAAGCAAATCTCATTTGCTCAAAATAGACATTCCTATCTCATTCATATGCCCTAGCCGCATATGCCATAAGCAAGTAGTAAATGAATCTTGATCTGACGAGGATGAAACTGAAACACTTCCAATAACGGTGCTACCCTGAAGCATATAGAGGCCATGCGACAATTGTCCTTTAATAACGAGAGCACTCTTACTAACTCTTAAAACTCCACCTTCAGCTACATACTTGTAGCTTTGTGAATCAAGAGTATCCAAAGATAACAAGTTCTTTTTCAAATCTAGAACATGGTAAACATCTTTCAAAGTCCTAATAATACCATCGTGCATCTTAATTCGGACAGTACCAATACCAACAACCTTGCAGGACATATTGTTTTCCATCAAGACAACACCCCCATTAATAGACTGATAAGAAGCAAACTAGTCTCTACTGTAGCACATATGATAAGTGCAACCCAAATCAAGAATCCAAACATCTCCAGGAGAACCAATAGATACTGATAGAACATTTGCACCATCGAAATCAGAACTATCTGCAACACCAGCAACATCATTAGTTATAGAAGACATTGTGGTAGATTTTCCTTTACCTCTGAGTTTCGAACAATTTACTTTCTAATGTCCTTTTTGATGACAATAGTTGCATTTTTTTTCTAGATTTGAGTCTAGACTTGCCCATCTCTATTATTGTTTATGCCTTTTTCTTGATTTCTACCTCTGACAAATAAATCATTGTTATTATCATTGTTGCTAATAGACATCTTTCTTTTCAACTCTGTGGAATTCAAAGCTGTTTTGACATCCTTTAAAGAAATGGTGTTTCGTCCATATAACATGGTATCAACAAAATGTTCAAATGAATAAGGTAAAGAACACAATAGAACTAAGGCTTGATTCTCATCATCAATCTTAACACTACCATTTTTAAAATTATGAATAATTTTAGTAAATTCATGAAGATAATCGTGTAAAGGTGTATCTTTTGACATTCTGAATGTATACAAACGCTGTTTCAAATATAACTGACTTGTCAAACACTTGGTCATATACAAATTCTTCAATTTAAGCCATAACCTAACGGGAGATTTCTCATCACCGAACTCTTGCAGTATCTCATCGGACAAGGATAACTGAATTGAACTGAGAGCATTTTCCATCAATGCATCCTTTTTTTCATCAGTCAATTTTTCTGACAATTTATCCTTGCCTTCAAGTGTCTTAACAGGCCCTTCTTTAACTAATACGACCCGCATCTTCATTCACTATTGATTGAAATCATCCCTATCATTGAATTTCTCAATTTCATATTTTACCGTCATGACAAAAAATCCAATATTAAATAAATAGAAGCTCAAGATAAATCAAAAAGAGTAAACTTGATCAATTACAATAAATAAACAGAATAACCTAAAGCTTTGATACCAATTTGTTATAAATTAGCACTTGCGGAAGCGAAGTTCGGGTCCAATTTTGGTTGCGCAAATATATAATAATGTGTAACAGTAAAATAATAAATAATGAGAAAATAAATAGAACACAATGATTTAAGTGGTTTAACTTTTCAATATGAAAAGTCTACTCCATTAACGACGGTATACTTAGAAAAATCTACTAATAATCAAATGGAGATATAAACACCAATCTTCTTAGAGTTTCACAAAATATACCAAAAATAACCTCTAATTTATTGATAATATATAACAAGATAAATTAACAAACTTGCTATTGTTAGGAAATTATTGGGGTACAATTAGCTTGTAAACAAAATGAAATTGAGAAAAATGAAGATAAATTAGACACAAATATTTTACGTGAAAAACCCTCAAACAAATTAAGGGAAAAACTATAGGAAAATTTAGGAAGATTTTACTATAACAAAAGAATTACAACACCTTCTCTCTAGAATAATGAGAGCACAATTAACAATACTCTCTCTCTTATAATAGGAGAAAACAATTTTCTTAGACAAAGGAAAGACACTAGTATTTAGGAGAAATTTAGTTTTCTCTCTAATACACACACACTCTCTTTCTCTCTCAAATTGGAATACTTCAAATGGGAGGAGAAACCCTCTATTTATAGTATGTTTGGCTCCTTCATTATTGGTGTGAAAGGAAGATTGTCACTCTTATCTACATGTGCATCTACCATTTTATTCAAAGGTTGGTTAACAAAATTCAAAGGTTGGTCAACAATCCATGCAAGGTTGGACAACAACCCATGCATTTCATTCTCCAAAAAATAGTCCACAAAAGAGGCTTTATCTTTTCACATTTCTCCCACTTAAGTCACTTTTGTGGTAATTCTTCAACCTTTCCTCTCTTGCCAATTCCATGCTGCTTACAATTCTGCTAGGTCGATGGAGGATTGACACTGTATGAACTTGTCAGTGTTAATTGGCTTGGTCATAACATCTGCTAGGTTCTCATTAGTATGGATCTTCTGCATATCCACGCTTCCTTCCTCCAATACTTCTTGTACAAAATGATATTGAACCCTTATGTGCTTTGTCCGTGAATGAAAGACTGGATTCCTTGCGAGGCACTCTGACTATCACAAAACAGAACGATCTTTTCTTGTTTCTGCTCGAGCTCTTCCGACAACTTTTGTATCCAGACTGCTTCCTTGCAAGCTTGTGTAGCTGCCATGTATTCTGCTTTCGTTGTAGATAAAGCCACAATTGTCTGTAGTTTAAAAACCCAGCTTACATCTCCTCTTGCAAGTGTAAACACATAACTCGTAGTGGATTTTCTTTTGTTGAGGTCTCCTGCAAAATCTAAATCCACATAGCCCCTGACAAAAAATTATGATCCTCTATAACATAATGCAGCATCTAAAGTTCCTCTGATGTATCTCAGAATCCTCTTCACAGTATTTCAATGCTCTCCACCAAGGTTTGCCATATATCGATTGACTGCTCCCACTGCTTGTGCAATATCTAGTCTTAAACATATCATGGCGAACATCAAACTTTCCACTGTTGATGCATACGATACTTGAGACATCTCCCTCCTCTCTGCTTCATTGCTAGGAGACATACTTGAGGATAACTTGAAATTAACAGGAAGAGGGGTAGAGATTGGCTTACAATCTTGCATGTTGAAGCGTCACAAGATTTTCTTCAAGTAATTCTTCTGAGAAAGCCAAATCTTTCTGTTATTTCTATCTCAGTAAATTTGTATCTTTAGAATCTTGTTTGTTGATCCCAAGTCCTTCATATCAAATTTCCTATCCAATTGTGCCTTTAATTCTTGGATTCGAACTTTGTTGGGGCCTGCTACCAACATGTCATCTACGTACAACAACAGAATGATATAGTCGTTATCATTCTTAAACCTCTTGTAGTACACACAATGATCTGAACTGAGTCTGTTGTATCCAAGGCTCATGATGAAGGAATCAAATCTCTTGTACCAATACCTCGATGCCTGCTTGAGACCGTATAGAGATTTGTTCAACCTGCAAACCAAGTTCTCCTTACCTGTTTCAACAAAACCTTCTGGTTGGAGCATATAGATTTCTTCTTCAAGTTCTCCATGAAGAAATGCAGTTTTCACATCCAACTGTTCCAAATGTAAGTCAAACGTAGCACACATAGCCAGGACTACTCTGACTGTTGTAAGTCGAACTACTGAGGAAAAAATATCATTGAAGTCAATGCCTTCTTTCTGAGCATATCATTTTACCACCAATCTTGCACAATACCGTTCCACTTGATCATTGCTATCCCGCTTGATCTTGTAGACCCATTTGTTACCAATGGCTTTTCTTCCATGTGGTAACGGTACCACCTCCCATGTCTTATTCTTGTGTAGAGCTTCATTTTCTTCTTGCATTGCTGTCATCCACAGAGATGCTTCTGAGCTGCTTGTAGCTTCATGAAAAGTCAAGAAATTGCTAAATGTAGTTGACAATTACATTACCATCTATCTCATTCCACTCGTGGGTTTTTCTCCAATTTCTTCCAAGCAATTATCCTTCCTTAAAATTACCTTAATTTTCATTTTCCACAACGAGAAATTGTTCCCGTTGAATTTCTCAATATCGTACTTTGCTGCCATAATGACGATCTATTTTTTATTTTTCACTCGAACCGGTTTTCACTATTTCAACGTAAACAGTACCGTATACGTGAACAGTATCTGTCAATAGTACGTATCTGTGAACAGTACCCCCAGAACTTGGAGCTCTGATACCACTGTTAGGAAATTATTGGGATACAATTGGCCTGTAAACAAAATAAAATTGAGAAAAATGAAGATAAATTAGACACAAATATTTTATGTAGAAAACCCTCAAACAAATTAAAGGAAAAACCACGGGCAAATTTAAGAAGATTTCACTATAACAAAAGAATTACAACACCTTCTCTCTAGAATAAGGAGAGCACAATTAACAATATTCTCTCTCTTATAATAAGAGAAAACACTCTTCTTAGATAAAGAAAAACACTAGTATTTAGGAGAAATTTAGTTTTCTCTCTAATACACACATTCTCTCTTTTTTTCTCAAATTGGGATACTTCAAATGGGAGGAGAAACCCTCTATTTATAGTGTGTTTGGCTGCTTCATTATTGGTATGAAAGGAAGATTGTCACTCTTATCTACATGTGCAGCCACCATTTTATTCAAGTTAACAAAATTCAAAGGTTGGCCAACAACCCATGCATTTCATTCTCCAAAAAATACTCCACAAAAGAGGTTTTATCTTTTCACAGCTATTTAATCAAATATTACCGTACAAATGAGAGAAAACTTCACCAATGGCAGCAGAAATTGACAGCTTGTCCTTGATTCCATCAATTTGGCATTTTCAGCAGATGAACATGCGGACAGCAGTGAAGTTTAGCAAAACTGCAATTCTCTGCTTTTCTTCTTGTGCTGCCTAATTTTTCTGCTTTGTTTCAGCTCTAGCAGCTGCTGGCAGTTTTTTTTTTCCTTCTCTTTTCAGCTGCTGCGTTCCTTGTTCTCTTTTGTTCTTCTCCAGTGGCTGCTTCTCAGCAGAGAAGGAAACAATGATAGATATAATAAAAGGGGCTGAGGGTTTAATGGGATAAATAGGTTTTTGGGCCTAAGGGTTTTTGTGCCATAATTTAACACCTTCATTATAAGTTGCTGTATACAGTTTAATATACCCGTGAATTATACTAAACTTTGTGGATATGCTATTAATCTCCACCCTATAGATAATGTCTGTAAATTTAGCCTTCATTTCGAGATTATTCAGCTTCCAGTCCTTAAAGAAGTTTGCTGCATCTCAGCCTTTGCTTCATCATTTTTTTCCTTTTCATAAAGCATCTTTCCAGTACTCTTCCATCACCTCTCACTGTCTTTTAGATTAAGGAGAGCTGAAATGAATTCTGCTGGGTTTGATTATTGTGAGAAAATGTATTATTGTTAGGGAAACTGGGGAAAGCACAAGTTCCTCAGGTATTTCTTTTCTGTTCAGGAGTGCAGCAGATCTGTGAAGAAGGATGAGCTCTTCTATAATCTAGAAGAACACGTGAAGCAAAATGTGCTGCAGTTAAATAAAAACTTTTACTTGCAAGGTCTAGGTATTCCTCAAGGAAGTGTTCTGTCATCCCTGCTTTGCTCGTTATACTATGGCCATATGGATAGGAAATTGATCTTTCCATTTCTTGAAAAAACAAGTGAACCTGTTCAAACTTTCTCAAGGCAACCGAACTCTCAGGATGCATCTGCTATAGAGAATAGCAAGCACAAAACTGCCTCTTCCTGTAGTTATATGCTACTTAGATTCATTGATGACTTTCTTTTTATGTCAACCTCAAGGGACCAAGCTGAAAACTTCTTCCGTATGTTGCGAACAGGATTTCCAGATTACAATTGTTACATGAACGAGAACAAGTTTTGTATAAATTTTGACATTGAACAGATATCAGGACAGCCATCAAACAGGGTGTGTGTTGGTGAAGATGGTATCTCATTTCTTCGGTGGAGTGGCTTGCTTATTAATTGTTGCACTCTAGAAGTTCAGGCAGACTACACAAGGTTAATCTTCTTGGCTGTTATTATTTAGTTAATGATTTTTTAGTCGGTAAATATAGTTCAAAGTACCTACTTATAGATGTGTTGCCTGGAACCTACTACAATAAAATCCTTCTTGTTTTGTTAACAAGCCTTTGGAATTTGTTGATTTATAAGTTGGGCCTTGTTTTCTGAATTGTTGTCTAGTTATTCTGCCTGAATTATTCTTGTGTTGGTCATTGGCCTTCAGAACTGAGAATTTCATGCACATTTTTCTTGATGAACATTTTGGTTCTATCTTAATTTTCATTAGTTTGTACCAGATTTATTCTCTTTAATATGAAACCTTGTTGCTGCAGGTTTGTTTTCAGTTGGAAATCCTTTAATCTCTCTTACTTGCTTTATTGTTTGCTCCATCTCCTATAACTTTAATTAATTGAAAAAGGATTTTACTGCATGGATGTGCTCAATAAAAGAATAACCTTTTTCCCTCCGTTGGTTGAATAAATATGCGCATTATCATATAATTTGTCATTTTAGTTATTTTATAGTCCATTCAAGATTCAGAAATTTCCTACGTTAATTATCGATTACCATGAACCTTTTGTTGAGAAAACTTTCAAGCATTACCTATATCATCATATGTACTGCATTCATGGGAATAACCTGTTTTCAGGTATTTGAATTGCCACTTATGTTCAAGTCTCACAATCTGCTGGCAAGGCAAGCCAGGGCGACTGTTCAAGTCGAAATTGTGCAGCTACATGAGACCTAAATGTCATCCTATATTTTTTGATTCTAACATCAATTCAGCAGCTGTCGTCAGATTAAATATCTACCAATCCTTTTTGCTGTGTGCTATGAAGTTCCACTGTTATGTATGCGAGTTATCTTATTTGTGCAAATTTCAGACTCGATACTACGTAAGCATCATTGAAAGATCCTTTAGGTATGTGCGTAACTCCTCTATCAACTTTTAATGTGCATTTTTGTGTTACTTAACTAGGTAGTCGTTCTGAATTGGGTATTGGAAGGTGTTTAAGCATCACTTATCAATGGTTAAACACATATCCTGCAGATTCTAATTAGATGAAGTTAGGCCATGCCTTTACAGTGCAGTTGGTAAGGCTGTGCCAAAGTGTTCAAATTCCACATCACACACAAAAGATAGGTGCTTATTGTTTGAACTTAAAAAATAAAAAGATGAAGTTAATAAAAGTGATTCTTTATTAAAAAAAATAACCGTTAGAAGTGTTTCACTAGACAAAAGCTCAACTCGTTTTGATCAATCATGGTAATTTTGTTGAAATGGATTTTAGGTATATGCATTCACTGATTAAGAAAAGGATGCGTTCTGCACATCTTGGTTCTAATTTTCAACCGATTCTTCAATTAGAAGATGGAGAAGTTGAATGGCTTGGATTAAATGCTTATATCCAAGTACTGAAGAGAAAACAGTCACGATACAAATATCTGCTTTTGTTATTGAAGTCTCAGCTGTCAGCTCATAAGATATCAGTATCAGGTTTTTCTTCATCTGCTTTAAGTTATGCAGTCGACAGGTCTCATTCTTCCTTCCTCTGGAAAATCAAGTATTAGTCTTTGAGGTACAAAATTAAGAAAAAAAGGGGAAAAAAAGAGAACTTTAATAGTCTGTTTCTGAAATTGTTGTTGTAGAAATCTTTATTACTTAGATATCATGCCTGATCAACTACGATGATCATTTTAAGAATTTGTCAGTATAATATACTCTATTGTTACAAATTACAGAAACAGATGAACTAGTGATCTTTATTATCTGCCCCAGTTTTAACTTTTGCTCACATGTTACACTCAGCCTGATAATTACAAGTTTGGAACCTTGGATTACTGATTTACTGTTCTATTTAATTAAATTTAATCAAAGTTTTTTTTCGGAGGATAGGATTTCACAACTTGTGTGGGTGAAGATTTCAAAATATCCGAAGGAAGCTTATTTTTTGAACCAACATGCTCAATAATATAGAGTACTGAGAAAACTATTCGAATAAGGAAATGAGTTAAATTTGGGCGTGTTTTGACTTTATTCACTTTTTAGCATAGTCACTTTTTTCCGAACTAGTTATTAAAACCTGCGTTGTACCTGAGAATATACATGTGTATGAATGAAAAATTATTTTTAATTCCAAATAATACACTATTCACTTATAATTGTGATTTAAATCTTAAACCTTCTACATGTGGTTGAATTCCAAGTTTGTTGACAACTATTTTTAATTCATAAAAAATTATGTGTCCTACAATACTTTAAATATCGTGGATCATATTAATTTAATGAACAAATGATATATATCTAAGTAACATATTAGTTATATTTTTATTGAATATTTGAATTTTTCTTTCATATACCATAAAATGTAAAATTGTAAAAAAAAAAAAATCAAGTATTGCAATATATAAAGAAAATATGCAACTAAAAGTATTCCTATTTTTTATAGAAAAATTAAAATAATTTTTTTGCTCCAAAATTTGTTCGATCAAATTATTGCATGTGTGAAATAATAGTTGTTAAAAGTATGAAAATGTATACGTAATATATAGGTAAAAATAATTAATTTAAATAATCTTAAATGAAATCTTTTTAAGTCACTTAATTTGGGCTCAACATTGGTAGGTAGGCATTTTTTTAACTTAATTTTAGATTGAAGTTAGATCATTTTTAGTATTTTTTTACAAAGTCGAAAGCAACTTAATTTAGGCTCAAAACTAACTAATAGGCATTTTATAGCTTAAATTTAAGTTAAAATCAGGCCATTTAAAAGACATTTTTTCTCTAAATCATGAGCTACTTTATCTTGGGCTCGAAACTGGATGGTAGACATTTCTTAGCTCAAATCCAAGAAAAAACCATGCCATTTATTAGGACTGTTTTTAAGCCACTTGTCACTTTTTTTGTTGCAATTTGGCAAGTATGTTGTAGGCCAATCATACTTTTTTCACCAAGTTGAGAGCCACTTAATTTGAGCTTAAAACTAGTTGGTAGACATTTTGTAGCACGAATTTTAGGCCAAAATTATGCCATTTTGTCTTTTTTCACCATGTTAGGAGCTACTTCATTTTGATTTGAAACTAACTAGTAGGCCTTTTGTAGTTCAAATTTAGATCAAAACTAGACCATTTATTAAACATTTGTTCTCAAAGTCACGAGCCATTTTTCCTTGGGCTCCAAATTGGCTAAGAGGCATGTTATAAGCCAAATTTAGGTCGAAACATGTAGTTTTCAAACATTTTTTCACCAAGTGAGAACCATTATATTTGGCCCCATAATTGACCTATAGGCACGTAATAGCTCGAAGCTAAGTCTTTTATGCCTACGTCCCAAATGGTGATTATTCTATGAAAATAGAGTCATTAGCGCACCTTTTGACTTAATATTTACTTGTTTTATTTAATAAATCGTATTTTTATGGACAAAAAATTAAAATATAAAATTTTTAGTGAAAAGGGATTAAAATATAATTTTTGGAATTTTTATGCATTTTTAATGCAGGACCAATCAAAAGTTGCCACGTGGATACCATACAAGTATAGAGAGCGAATCAAGTTGCATCGCGTGTGAGGAGGACGAAACAGGTGCCACATGTCAGCATGACGTTCAATTCGAGTTCGAAAATTGGTCAACATGCCATGCCACGTGTCACCATGCCATTGCTTCGCACGTTCCACCTATATGCCACGCCATCCGTTTCCACGAATCATGTCGCGCCACATGTTACAGACTTAGCAAGCATTGACTTTGACTGGTCTCCCCTACCACACGTCACTCCTTGATTCGCCCAATGAATCTTCCTGCTATGTGTCGCACTATGATTGGCTGAAACTATCAATTTTGCTTGTTTTGATCGTAGACCTTAATCTGAAGCTGATCGGACAATCCAGATTGCACCTGAGATTTATTTAAGTCCCTAATCACTCCATAAAACGTAATTTGCCTCCATTAGCATAATTTTAGTCATTTTTTAGAGCTAAAAAGAGAGAAAAATATAGAAAAATTCAAAAGAAGACACGATTTTGGTGGAGATTCAAGAGATTTATTATATTTCTTTTTCTACTCTTTTTTTTATCAATTTCATGTCTTTCTTTATGAAAAAATGAGCTTTATGAACACAATTATGTGTAATTAATTTATTAATCTAGGGATTTTATGAACCTAATTTTCACCATGTGATGATCTAAAATTTTACCCCAATTATAATTTTAATTTAATTATATTATTTAATCTTATTTGTATGCTATTAATTGTTTGGCCAACAATTTATCTATAGAGACAATTAAATAGATTTGAGAGAATTATTTAATTGTTTGTCTTGATTAAATAACATGCATAGTTTCTAGGTAGAGATGTATGATTCTTATGTATGTAATTCATAATTGATGAACTTAATGAGTAGTATAAAATTTAATTAGCATGAGAGTGTGATTAAATTAATTACTATATAGTGTGTAGTTTACTTGAGAGAGGAATACATGCTAGCTTAGATTTAATTGATCATGTAATTAATTGATAATTATATTGGAGTGATTTTAGCGATTCACATGTTTAGAAAATTGGGGGATTAAGTGTTCCTAGATATTTTCACATATATCTTTTTAGTCACCAAATTTGATTTAATTAATTATTGCTATTTACTTTTAATTATTTTAAATTTTGCTTCTTTAAAATATAAAAATACCAAAAAATTGATTTTTATTATTTTTAGTTTTTAAAAAATTAGTTTTTAATAAGAAAATCTTCGTGGGAATAATATTTTCTTATCATTATATTACTTGTTACGATATGTATACTTGCGTATTCATTGCACATACTTCCTGTGTAGCGATCAAATGGTTGGGGACCTTTTGGCATTCTCACTCATAAATAAGAAATTGCATTACTTTTGCATTCTTTCTTAGGCTTAGCATTTACACACACACCTTTTATACATGTATCTCTAGTGGGCTCAAACCTTTTGGCCTCTTTACTCTTTTATCGAGAATTGTGTTAATTTATTCACAAAGTAAGGGACACCACTAGGTTGGTTTGAACATATTGGCATAATGTTTACCTGGAAGAGGAGGTCTATTGTTCCAGACTCTTGCCTCCTTCCATAGGTTGGGCATTTGCAATCATGCCTCTTATATATGCATCTCAAGTGAGCGGGAACATTTTAACCTCATCACTCCTAAAAGGGAAATTGCATTAATTTATTCATAAAGTGAAGGGACACCACCAGGTAAACACTACACCAAGGCCTAGAATTTCTAGACCATTGGCCTCCTCTGTTTGTGGCTCAAGGTAAAGCATTTATTTCTAGTAGAAACCATTTTATTCAGAAGCATTTTATCCAAGCTCATTTTTCTTTTCTAAGGTAGCTTCTACAACTGCCTTCCCTTTTCTACCAAGTTTGAGGTCATGGTTAACAAATTTTATTACTTCATAATAAGTATCCTTTATCATATAGGGTATGGTCTTTTTCAATTCAACAAACAAGTTTGAACTCTTTAGAAACCTCACCTAAAATGACTCAATCTCTATTAAACAGGGACAACTCGTTATTTCTAGCTTTTCCTCCCAAAATATTCTCATGTAGTCCTTCACAAAGTCATCATTTTCCTGAATAATTAAGAAAAGATTATGGAACTCCTTTCTTATGGGTTTTTTACTTTCATAATTAGTGATAATTTATACAAACTATGCGAAGGAGGTAATAGTATGAGGTGTTAGATTGTTGAACTAGTTCTATACACTACCACATAGGGTAGTTTCAAAGAGTTTACAAATCATGTCATATTTTTTATCTCAAGTGAGATTTACTAGAGCCATATACATTTTGAAGTGGAGTACACGAATCATAGGATCTTTAATTCCTTATTAATTAATGCATTTAGGAGCCTCAAACTCCATTGGTGGCTCACTTTTCTCTGTTTTGTCAAGGAAGGGGGACACATACAATTGTTTGCAATCTCTATCGATGTCATGGTGAGATTTTCTCTCATCTTGCTTTCCATTTTTCTCCTCGAGAGCTTGCAAATGAATTTCCCACAACTTTCTTTCTTCAAGAAATTACTTATTATTGTACTAAGCTACCTCTCACTTTAACCATGTTGGTTATGCCTCAATCAGGGCATTATGGTGAACAACCCCTCCATTACATCTTCTATTCTTCTGAGCTCATTTCTTTTAGATATCACCTCAACTTCTTCAAATAATTTCACAATGCGATCTACTTATTGAGCAACTTCTGGTGGGTTTTATCCTATTTGTATGAGTATGTAGCTCTCTATTTTCTTGTCTCATCTCTTCATGTTCTCTTTTGAGCTTGATGAGTTGTTGTGTAAATTTGATGTGAGGATCAACTGCTTGTGATGTATTATTAAGAGGTCTAGTTTAGCCATTCTCTTCATTTATTGGTGCAATTACAATCTCTAGTGCCATCTTATTAGTCAGCTTGATTCTTTCTTTAGGTTGAGTATAAACCATGGTGTAGATTATTGGTAAAAACATAGGGTGAAATTTTTTTAACTTTTGGGATTTCTCTCTTAAAATCGAGGTGAATCTTGAAAAATACGGGGTTAGAAATACAAATTTTAACCTCTAATACTAAGCTCTATGGTGAACGCTAAAATTTTATAAATGTTCCAATATAGAGAGAGAAACTAAAGCAATGTTGTAAAATGATAGTCAATGTATCTAGTTTTGTACCAGGGTTATATATATAGAGCATTGTATGTACACGTATCGATTGCATATGAAGTATACATCACTATGTGTTAGGAGGTTACAATATTAAAAGCATAAACTACTTTAAGCACAAAGACATTGTAAAACGAGATGGTAGTCATATCTCTTATGTCTTAGATGATGAGGTTGCTTTGAACATCTAGGATTAAGGAGTGAGCATAATACAAGGCTCGTGAACTCTGTCCTATGACTCGAGCACTATAAAGGATGGGTATTATGTCATATATTATGCTCAAACAAAACTAAAATTCAATATTTCAATAAATATATATACTTTAGAAGTTAGAATGAGCGAATTCTCACAACAAAATCTCAATCTTTTAACTGATGTACAAAAACTTGATAGTTAACTTTTATATTTATAAAAATATCGTAAGTATACAAATCACTCATAATAAAATTATATTTTCTTTTCAAATAAAACACGGTGAGTTCTCAATGATATTCAATTAGTTAATTTTTTACTAATTGAGGTTGAAATTGATTAATTGAACATATTTAATTAATTAATAACTTTCTTTGGTTGGCTTTGAAATTAAAAATTGATAAACCTAAGGTAAATATATTCTTTAATTATAAATCAAGATTTGACCAATCTTTAATATATAATTAAAGTTATTTTTTAACCATCTAAATTAATACAAATCAAAGAAACTAACTTAGACTCTTATTCGTTATGCACAATTAAGAACATATGTTGTGTCTAATGCTTAATTCTAAATTTTTTTTAATCATAAATCAAGACTTGGTTCATCATGAATTTATAATTAAAGAATTGAAGTTTATGAATAAGAAAAAAAATCTAAACTCTTATTTGTTTAAATCACAAAATTGTTCTTCTAATTATTATAAGTAAACTAAAATCCTATATACAGATTTATCTAATCATAGCTAAATTTATAAAACTTAATTTAACTATGAAAGACATCAGATTACAAAAAAAAATAAATGATATAAATATTAAAAATATTCTTTTTATTGAAGACGATTCTAGATTTTTGAATAAGTTGTTACTGACTTTTCCAATTCTTTGGATCTTCTTCATAATTAGGAAGATCTTTTTTTGTATCTGTATATGGTGAAACAACTAATATAATTCTACTTTTAAAACTAAGGACAAATGGAAATTGGAAACTTAAAAAAATATCCCATTCTTTACATCTAATCATCCCTAACCTAAAAGTATATTGTATTATTTATAGGAGGTTTTGCATATTGACGGTTTCGAGATGATTTAATGAAGGTGTGTTGTGGTACAAACTTTTCACGACCTCTTTACAGTTTACATTCAACTTTGCTAATTTGATTTAGAAAAGGTCGCGTTGCGGTCTATGTTAATCCATGCTACAGTACACGTTATGTTAACATGCCTAATATTTTGTACCGAACATAGTGCACTGTGTCACACATATTTATTCACCGTGTCATGTTTTATTTTTCTTCAAAATTACCTTGTATACTTTACAAACTGGTTGGTTCATCATGTAAAGTTATATGCCTTATTATTTTAAGGTAATAAGGTATAAATTGAGTGTTAAGTGTTGATGATATTGTTATTAAAAGAATAGTAAATAGACTTTTACAACAATAAATTTTAGAAATTACTACAAATATATTATCAAATCTTTATTTGTTACTTTTTTAGTATGGAATTTTGTATTTGGGACAAATATATCATTAATTAGCATTAATATTTAACGGGGTTAATGGATAATGTGCATAAATCCCTTGACACCTCCTAAATCAGATGTACTCAGCCTCTGCGAACACCCACCCTCGAGGAATGAACCCCAGCTACCCATCGACCCACCCCAAATACTTGAATTTTGACTAGATTTTCTATTCTTCTTGGAGGAGTAAGGGGTAGACGGTTGTTGGAAGGAATTTAAGTTTAAAATAATTGTATTCAGTGCTTCATTCATGTAGTCTTATCATTCCCACTCCTATTATGCCATTTAGTAATTTATTCATGTCATGTTTTACACATTGGCTCCATTTCTGCAGATACTCTATTTTTCACCATTTTTTTTACCTGATATATAAAATGCATTTATTCTCTGATTGCTCAACATTCATCATCACAGCAATTTTTCCACATACTTTGACCTCTTTGTCACCTCTTAGAAGGTCCTCATCATCTGCCTGCCATTTTTTGGGATTAAATATTTGTAATGACTGGCTGGGGGTTGGTTCGCAGAGAGGTGGGTCTATGGGTGGCTGGGACTGTTACTCGAAGGTGGGTATTAGCAAAGGGTGAGTCTGATTTGGAGGGTCTTTAGGGATTTACACACATCATATGTTAACCTCCTGAAACATTAATGTTTATGAAATATTTATAAAAAATACAAAGTAGCAAAGCAACAAACAAAAGTTTGATAATATATATGTAAGAATCCAAAGATTCAGTGTTATAAAATTTATTAACTTTTAAAAGAAACAACTACAATAAGTATAAATAACATTTTAGACAGTATGGAAGCAACAGATGGAAGTTTTATAATTTATTTGTAACAATCGGGAAATTGAGTAGTATAAAAATTTATTAATTTTTAAAATAAAAATTGTTACAGTTAGGAAACTTTGGGGGCGGTGAAAAGAATGAATAGAAGTTTTCTTAATTTTAACAAAAAAAAAAAAAGAAAGATAAAAAATCTTAGGTTTCTAAAAATCTTTTAAAATCAATCTTTTTAAATTAAAGGCTACTATAAAATATTAATATATACCTAAACTTTCATAGATTTTTAAAAGACTTCAATAAAACCTTATTCAACACCTTTAAACTTTTAAATAATCTACACAAATCTTAAAATGAATGCACTTGGATTTTAAAACTCCATAAAAATAATTTATACTCTTAGTTGAAATATCCTTCTAATTTTTTTTATTTGTATAGTATTTTTTAATATAGTTCTAATTGGAAAGTCCATAAAAATTCGTTAAATTTTTTAAAATAAATGTATTTTTAAATACAGTTAGATTTTTACATATTTCTATAGAAATTTAGAGTCTACATAAATCTTAAATAAATACACCTAGATTTTAAAAATCCATCCAAATAATCTATACTCTCAATTGAAATAATAGTGAATTAAATTTATATATGTATTTAGATTTTACCCTAAATTAAATTAAGTGTATTCATTCTCCAAATGTCGTCTTTAAAGTCTTCTAAACATACACTTTTTCAGAAAATTTTAAAGGTTAGAAAATTTAACCAACAAACTTGTGAGTTCTTCTTATTCTCCTATTTGTCTAATGTTTAAATTTAAAATAAAAAATTATCATAAGAAATTGTTATTGGTTATAAAAAATTAATTAATTAGTTTAAATTTATATTTACATTTTTCGAAATATCCAAATTGATTTCCTCACCATTAATATATATACCTATATATCAAAAGGTACTATTTGTATTTATTTCGTCTATTAATAAACAGTTTTTTTCCTTCTTTTTTTAAAGCCTAAAAACTGTTCTATATTTTGTACTTGGTCAAATTAATTTTTTTTATATATTAGATGCTCCTTCATTGTTTTCTTAAAATTCAGCCTTTCAATTAACTTTTATTCTTTACCATTAAGCATAAATAATACAAAGAAATATATTCTCAAACATTAATTACAAGGTATAGTATTGACCCTTTGATTTTCCAACAAACTTACATTTTTTTGCTTATTGCATTTTTTCCAGAATTTATTATATATTCTGGAAAATGCATGCATTGGTTACAATATTGATTTTCCAAAAAGAAAAAAAATTATTATCTAATTTTAAAGTCCAAATTCAATTTGGTTAAAATGCGTGCATTGGTTACAATACTGATTACTCTTTATATATCCCACTAATTTATTTTCTAAATTAAACCGACATGAGACCAAAACTCAATATCTCAATCTTTATATATATATATATATACTTTAGAAGTTAGAGTGTGCGAATTATAAAAAAAATAATAATAAAAAATAAATCAATCGTTATAGGTGTTGAAAAAAAATGAATTTTTATATTATTATTTAAGATTTGAATTTAATTATATTAAGATTTGAATTTAATTATTACTCTAAATTAAGATTTAAATTTAATTATATTATTTAATTTGATTTTTATGATATTAATTGTTTTTCTAATAATTGATCTATAGACGCAATTAAATAGACTTGAGAAAATTGTTTAATTGTTTATGTTGATTAAATAATATGCATAGTTTCTAGGCAAAGATACATGATTCTTATGTATGTGATCCATAATTGATTAACTTAATGAGTAGTATGTAATTTAATTGACATGAGAGTACGATTAGTTTAATTACTATATGGTGGATAATTTACTTGAGAGAGGAATATATGCTAGGTTACATTCAATTGATTAGTAATTATATCGAGAAATTTTAGTGATTCACATGTTTTGAAAATTTAGGAATTAAATATTTCTAGATATTTTCTCATATATCTTCTTTGATGCTAAATCTAAGTTAATTAATTACTACTATTTATTTTTCATTCTTTTAATTTTTATTTCTTGAAACATAAAAGCACAAAAAAATTATTTTTTATTTATTTTTATTTTTTTTATTTTTAAAAATTAGTTTCTAATAACATAATCTCCATGAAACGATCTTTTCTTATCATTATATTTCTTGTTACGATACATATACTTTTTTATTCATTGCACACAATCCATGTCGATCAAGCTTAAATAAGAGTTTAAATTGGTGATCTGACGCAAGGCATCGAATTAACTGGGTTGTTTATTTCTTAGACATTAGGAATAATTTAATCAAATTAAGTGGGGATCCGACCAAAATCATTATTTATACATGAAAGGAAGAATCAATAATCCAGATTTACACTTAATTAACCTAAATAATTCTAACATTCATGATTAACTAGCTAAATTTATCATTAATTCTTCATTGATTTATAAATTCATATATGTCTTGAATTTTCATGAGTCAAATCTATCTTTTATCATTTTATTATTGTTTCATTGGTTTAATATTTTCAAAATCCAAATATTGTGACAAAATATTTAGGTTTTGTTTTCATGCTTATTTTTAAGAAATTTAAAGAGTTATTTAAAGTGACATCTTTAAACTGACATTTGGAGTATATTTATCATTTATTATAAGTGATTCAAGCACTTACGAGCTTTTTATAAATTCACAAAATTTGACTATTAAGTTTGTTTGTCTCAAGTTTTTGGCATCAATGTTGGAAAGGAATAGCATTTTAAATTTTTATTATCAAAACTATTAAAAGCTTTTTGTAAATATTTGAAATTTTCTTTTTTATGATTAAAAAGGAAAATAAAATTAAAAAATAAAATATTCGTGGGTTATTTAAATTGAAAAAATAAAATATTTGTGGGTTATTTAAATTGAAAAAATAAAATTAAAAAATAATTTAAAAAATAAAAAAAAATAGTTTATTTTTATTTTAACTTCTTTTCCTTTATTAACTTGATTTTAATTAGAAATTTATTTACTAACTTTATTTCTTTTTTTAGTATTTTTATTTCTTGTTTATTTACTTTATATTCTTTTATTTAATTATTTTTTTATTTTTTATTTATTTTTTCTGTTTTCTTTTATTATTTATTTATTTATTGTATTTTATTTTTTATTTCTTCTTGTTCTTCATTTTTTAGTATTTATTTATTTGTTTTCTTATTTATCTTATTTTTATTTTTTTTGTTATTTTCTTTTATCTATTTATTTTATTTTTATTTTTTTCTTGTTTACTTTTGCTCTTTCTTTTTATTTATTTATTGTAATTTTTTATTTTTGTGATTTTCTTTTTTATTTCTATGACTTGGCTAGTTACTTTTATTTGTTTTAATTATTTTTTATTTCTTTTTCATTTTTTATTTGTTTGTTTTTCTTTTGTGCTATTTATCTTATTATAATTGTTTAGTATTTATTTTAATTTAGTACTTAGTATTATGTTAGTAAAAAAACTTAAGGCTACGACATTGGGCTCTCGAGATACAATTGGGTTATGCGTTGCGACACACAAGTCTCTATTTGAATATGGTGAGTTATTCTTTTGTTCACGCTATAATCTGCAATGAAATTTTACATTAAAATTCCCAAAAATATGTTTCAAATTAAATCCACACATATTTTCTCTTCTTCTCTTCAACAAATCCTATTTTTCTATGTTCCAAACACAAATAATTCTGAAACTACCTTCAAAGGTTTTGGAAGTTTTAATATCAATATCACCTTTAGTGATAAAAATGAGATAAATGCTACATTAGACCTACCTGTAAGTGTTAATGTAATGTTTTATTCATTATAGTTGTAGCTAGGAATGGGTGAACTGAAACCCACAATCATGTCTCTTGAAGTCAATGCATTTTCATTCATCTTAAGACACATATTTAAAAATTTTGATTGATGCATATGAGAATAGTAATGTGATTTCTTCATAAATCATAACATTTGATTCCTTTCATGATATCAATGCTATGTGAACCCATTAGCTTTATTCTTTTCATAACTTCTATTCGTATATACCTTACTAAGTCCATAGGATCAGTGCAAAATTAAGACTATACCTTGGGAGGATTAAAGTCAAAGAAAATTTGGATTCTTAACATTAAGATTGGGTTAGTCACTATTGATATATTTTTGCAGTGGAACATGAATTTGTGATAAGTACTAATTTGAACAATAAAGTGTGAGACCTTAAGATATTGATTTAACTTATGTTAGAGAATTGACTATGAACTTAAAATAAACTAAAATATGATAAGTTTTGTCTATTTTAGTTTTTATTTTGTTCATTTGTTGTTTATTTTTATTTTTGTTATTTATTTTTAGTTTAATTTTACTTTGCATGATGTTGTGGGTGTCATTACTGAAAATCCTCACAAGACTTAAGCTCGTCCATTAGGACAACTTAGGGGGTTTAAAGGCATGTTACATATGCTAAATTCAACCATATCAATATACATAAATGATTTAGGTTAGTTTAGTTTTGTTTTTGTTTTTCTTGCTAGAAGCTAGCAAGAAGCTAACTGAGGCATGTGATGATTGCTTGAAAAGCAATAATATTTTGTAATTTTATTGCATTTAAATTTAATAAAGAGATTTCAATATGCATGTTTATATCATTTTTAATAAAATCTATATGTTTGGAATCACAAATATTTTCTATTGTATTTAAGGTGTTTTTGCTTCAATTGTATAAATTTATCAATGATGGGATAAAACTGACATCGGGTTAGCAATACCGATTTTGCAAATACTTTGGCTTTATATTTGTAAAACTCTCGTAAGTGCATGAATTATTTAATAGAAAATGACAAGAATACTCCCAAGGTCGATCTAAGGAATGAATATATGTGGTTATTAGTTTATTATTCAAACTCTTAAAAACGAAATTAAATCCTAAACATCTTATCACGATATTTTAATTTTTTTTTGTGTTTTCTAATCTACTAACATAAAAAAATAAACATAGATATGAATTCAATAAACAATTTTAAAATTTTTTATCATTCATAATAGTAGAGTACTTGTGGATATAATAACTAAGTTAATTATGCTTACTTATATTATTTAAGTAATTAATTTAATTCATTTTTTTCTAAGAGATTGAAAATAAACCATTTAAATACCACCTTTTGTGGGGTTAAATATTTAAAACTTTATTCAAGGTATCTAAATTAAATCTTAGAATTTAATTACCAAGTTTCAAAACCATTACGAAAAATATGTTATCAATACATTTTCGAATATTAATTCTTATAAAAACTTTGAAAAATAACCTTCACTCTAACTATCAGACGATTGTACTAATAAATAAAATGACACTACTTTAAATTAGACTAGATAATTAAACCTTAATATCTAATTTTTAGATTTAAGTATGTAATGAAAAATAATATATTTCTCTCTACATCCTTAATATAAAATCTTGTATAAAAACAAAATAAATTTATTTTATAGAAATATTTTACCTATTTAATATTTTGCATGCAAAAAAACATTATTATTATATCATATTTACCAATAGCCAACTATGTTAAATTTAATCACAAAAAAATTAATATATAAGATATTAAAATAAAATATAAAAATAACTGTAGAGAATTTATTTTAAAATTATATCTCAAAAGAATCCATACAAAACTTTGATATTAATTTTGTTTCTGGAAAATACCTCCAAAAGGATTTGTATTTCCATTTATTGAATTAAAAACTATAAGTTTACAAAAGTATAGCTAGTTCTTCTCAAAAAGAGAACTTTAAAACAAAAATAAATAAAGAAAGCTTTCTAGAGAGAAAAAAGTTAGAAACAAAGAGAAGAGTTGAGAAATTATGTGATTCAATATTAGGGGAGAGGGTTCTTTTATAGGTGAAAAATGCTAAACAATTGGAAAAATATCTCAAAAATTGGTTTTGGACACATTTGGACAGACTTATACACATATGGGGTGAGATTTTTGGTGGGACAAGCATTGGTGTGGATTCAGTGTGACATGCGAACGCGGCTTAGCAAATAGGTGCTAGCTCTATACGTGACATGGGCATGGTCGTGTGGGACAGGCACATACGTATGTTGGCTACACGTAGATGTGTGCTAGCTACACGTGGTTTTCTCCATTTCTTCATTTTTTTGATTTTTCCTCTTTTTTTCTAAACATATTTGAACGAAAATACCTCAAAAAAAATTAAAATACCTGTGATTCTGAAAAGACAAATTAAAATAAAAATATGATAAAATCATATAAATACAAATCTATTTAATCAATTAAAATACCTTAAATCATGATAATTTTAGTGATTTTTAAACATCCATCACAATCCCCAACTAACTTCTTGCTAGTCCCTAAGCAAGAGAAGCAGTAAAAACTAAAAATTGAACTATCCTAAATAACTTATGTGGATTGACATGGTTGCATTTAACGTATACAACAAGCCTTTAAATCCCCCGGTTGCCCTAGAGAACGAGTTTGAGTCTCGTGAGGGTTTTCAGTAATGATACCCACAAACATTGAACTAAATGAAAAAATGAAAAATAAATAACAAAAATAAACAAAACAAAAACTAAAATTATAACAAAATAAAAACTAAATAAAATAAAAAATTAACTTAAAAATAAAAGAAAATAAAACAAGAAAACAAAACAAAACAAAACATAAAAATATATCATGCTTTTTAATCTCCTTTAAGATCATAATTAAATCTAAAGCATAAGTTATTTTCAAATTATTAAACAATCATGGTTTATAATAATAATTAGTTGAAAATCATTTTCATACTTCATTTCAAAAATATTTCAATTTAAATTTACCCAATTTCAATGTCAAAAATTCGAATTCACTTCGACTCTATCCTTACAAGTCAATACTATCAAAACATTGAATCTTATGGGTTCAAGCACTCATACTAAGACATATGTAAATAGAGTTTATATTTAGAAATGAACTAATAAGTTCGCATACTTATAAAGGATGAAAGACTCACAAATAATACATATCTTTAATCTCATGAAAGAAATTGAATGTTTACGATTTAGTAAAGAAATCACAAAATTATTTTCATGCCTCAATCAAAATCATTAAATAAAAATTTCAAGATATATGTCGTATAGAATGAAGAAAGTTAGTGACTTTTTAGGGATTTACTTCCTATAAATTTCTTTTGTAATTAAGCCTTTTTCTCATAACTTTGTAGGCTAAGTGGGTCATAGTATGTAGATTATAATATGCATTTCTCTCTCTCTCTCTCTCTCTCTTATATATATACATATTTTTAGAGAGAGGACCCATATACAGTTTGTACATTTTGTTTTGTATGATAAAGTGAGTGACTAAATTTTGTGTCTTTTCTATTTGATTTTAGTTTTGGTAATCCCATATATGTCTCTTTTTGGTAGAAGTCATGCATGAAGAAAGAAAGGGCATATACTATCAATTTCTACTTAAGGCATTCATTCTAAGCTGTAAAAGCAACATATGACACTTTACTTTATGTGAAAATCCTAACATTTAATGCTAATACCTATAGAGATCATCTAAAAATGTGAAGAAATAAGAAATGTGTTAGGAGTAGAAAAAAAATTATATTTTTCACTCAAAATAAAGGAAATTAGGCTCAAATTATATCTCAAAGGGTATTCTCCATTATAATTTTCACACTTTATCATGAAATACTACTTACAACAAAAACTAACTAATTATAATATATTCCATAATATGTTTTAAAAAATTAATCTAATAGTGTAAAAGACTTAACTATTTACTTAAATTTGATTTAAAACAATGATAAATTTTTGTGAGAAATTTTTTAAGACTAATCCTAAAATTCTAAAAATTACTAAATCACACAAGGAAAATAAAATCAAACACCATAAAAATGAAAATGTGAACATAATTTTTTTTAAATTGTTTAAATTTTTGAAATTAATCATGTTAACTTTTTACCACTCTCAACCTAGAACTTACATTGTTCTCAATGTAGCAATTGTAAATTGAAGATAAAAAGAAAATAAAAGTTACCTATTTCTTGAGAATGTGCAAGTAGTGATGGAGAAATACAGATACATCTATCATGTTCATCATTAGAGTCCACATAGAAAGATCGCTGTGAACTACTAACATCTCAATAAATATTTATACTTTTAACAATTCTAAAATTATTCACATGCAATTAAAATAAAATAAACAACAGAAATTAAATAAAATAAAATAAATAAAAGAAAATTACCTAAAATGATGGGTTGCCTCTCATCTAGCGCTTAGTTTAACACTTTAGCAAGACATAAATTGGGAAATTTCATTTTAAGTAAACTCAATGTCCCCACATCATTAAGTCAATCAAATCCACAGGTAAAACAAATTTGTCTTACTATACTTTCTAAGTCATGTCCTATGAATTTTCAAATTTTTTTTACTTAAAACTAGGGACATGATTGTGGGTTTTAGATAAAAAAAAACTTCTAGGTGCAAGTCAACTAACTAAGACATCAAAACACATTTGTATCTAGATCTAACAAAGAAACTACCTCCTTTTATCACGAATTGTGATTAAAAACTTTGAAATTTTGGAAATAGCTTCGTAAATATTTATTTATTTTATTTTTTTTAAACTAATCTAACACTAAGTATTAAAATAAATACTAAACAATAAAAATAAAAATTAAGTAAAAGAAACTAGCAAAAGTAAATAAACAAATAAAAAAATAAAGTTAGTATATAGATTTTACAATATATAAATACAAACAACTTTTATACAAATTTTGATACATATAATTATACATACTTAAATTATACATATTTATAATACACTCTATCTATCATATAATACAAACACATTTTTTAAAATAAATATAAATGTTTAAATTATATAGAATAAATATTTATAATATATTTTATCTAATATATAATTTAAATATATTTTTATACAAATAAATATATATGATTAAATTGTATAGAATATAATACACTATATCTAATATATAATACAAACAAATATTTATACATGTTATATCATACAATATTTACAACAATTAAGCTAATCTCTAAGTTAAATAACATAATTCGTATTAACCAAGAGTTTTTCCAAGAAATAATGATGGGATAAAACCTCCTTAAAAACCATCCTTCTAGATAGAGCAACATTCTTAGGAAAAATTATTGGTACAAAAGTTTTCAAGAACTAGTCTCCGAGAAAGAACTTCCTTAGATATTTACTTTTCATGCTATTGTATAATTAGTTTTTTTATTAACAATAAAATAAATTTAAAATTAAAATTAAAAACTAAAAGAAATAAAAAATAAAGAAAATTAAAAATTAAAAATTAAATGAAAATTAAAACTTTAAACTTTAAATTTAAAAGTTGAATTTTTTTAAATTTTTTATATATTATTTTAGAAAATAGAATAATTAAATAAATTAAAATTTAAGTTATTTTTAATTTTTATTTTTTTAGAAAAGAAAATAATTAAATAAATTAAAGTTTAATTTTTTTAAACTAAATAAAAAAATCACAATTATTTACAACACAGAAAGTTGTAAAATTTTGATAAATAATTTAAAAACGTTATTCCTTCCCATCCAACGACGCTAAAAACTTGATGAGACAAAACTGTGATCGGGTTAGCAATGTCGATTTTACAGATATTTTGGTTTTATATTTGTAAAACTCTCGCAATTGCATAAATCATTTTATAGAAAATGACAAGTATACTCCCAAGGTCAATATAAGGAATGAATATATGTGATTTTTAATTTATTTTTAAACTTTTAAAAATGAAATTAAATCCTAAACATCCTATCACGATATTTTGATTTTTTTGTATTTTCTAATCTAATAACATAAATAAATAAACATTGATATGGAAATTTTTAACATTTATAAAAGTAGAATATTTATGGATATAATAATTAAGTTAATTATGCTTACTCATATTATTTAGGTTATTAAAGATATAAATTGATATTTCTTGATTCTTTTTTTTTTATATATAAATACCACCTTAAAATCTAATTTTTAGATTTAAGTATGTAATGAAAAATAATATATTTCTCTTTACATCCTTAATATAAAATCTTAAACAAAAACAAAAACAAAAACAATTTATTTTATAGAAATGTTTTAGCTATTTAATATTACGTTATTATTATATCATATTTAAAAATAGCCAGCTAAATTTAATCACAGAAAAATTAAATATAACATATAAAAATAACTATAAATAATTTATTTTAAAATTATATCTCAAAAGAATCCTTACAAAACTTTAATGATAATTCCATTTTTTGGAATACCTCTAAACGGATTTGTATTTTCGTATATTGAATGAAAAACTATAAATTTACAAAAGTATAGTTAGTTGTTCTCAAGAAGAAAAGAACTTTAAAACAAAAAAAACAAAAAAAAACAAAGAAAGCTTTCTAGAGAGAGAAAGCTGGAGAGAGAGAGAGAAGAGTTGAGAAATTGTGTGATTTGAGATTGGGGGAGAGGATCCTTTTATAGGTGAGGAAAAGGCTAAAAAAGTAGGAAAATATATCAAAAATTGGTTTTGGACGCATTTGGACAAGCTAACATGCATATGGGATGAGATTTGTAGTAGGACGGGCACTAACGTGCCCAGGATTTGAGGTAGATGGGCACTGGCACACACGAGACTCAACGTAACATGCACACTAGCTCTCGGCGTGACATACGCACGGGGTGGGTAGGCATGAGCTGGTTGCGCATGCTTTTGTCCATTTTTCTATTTTTTGACTTTTCCTCATTGTTTTCTTTACGTATTTGTAATGTATTGCCTCCAGTATTTTTCTTTGAGTCTTTAAATTATTTTTGAAATAAAATACCTGAAAATAATAGAAATAACTATGATTCAAAAATAATTATATAAAAATATGATAAAATTGTACAAATATAAACCTATTTAATTAATATAATACATTAAATCATGATAATTTTAGTGTTTTTGAAGCACTTAATTGTCCCTAAAGAACTTAAAGTAATAAGAAATTTAAGACTTATATGAAGAATCAACCAGTATATAAGAGGTGTAAAACAATAATTTGAGTAAAGCATTTCGTGTTGCGACAAATATTTTGTGTGCCGCAACGCATTCCTCTATGCATGATTCAATGAGCACGTTATATTTTCTGTGTCGTGGCATGGATTAAGTGGGTTGCGATATGACCTTCGCTGTTTGTAGTTGGATGAATAGTTATGTATCTCATGATGTGGTGGTGGAAAGTTTGGGTCGTGATGCACATGTATTTACTCGGCTTGAAGCCCTCAACATCAACCTCAGTCTACAAATATGTTTTATTTTCCTTTAGGTTTAAAGATAGTTTATACATAAATACATTATAATTTTGTTCATTTTCTCTCAACCGTTAAAGCTGATTTTTATACTCTTTAGTTTATAACTTTTTACAAATAGGCTAGATTCACAACAATAAGAGGCATATCTTTTAGAGGTTTTTTAGACCAAAAAAAATACAGAAGATATATGTATATTTAAGAATGTATTAAGTATTAAGATCACAATTATGGAGCAAGATAAGCCCGTCTATCTTTAATTGGTATTGTAGATCTTCTTTGTATTTATTAATTTTATATATAGATTAGTCTTTTTGTATTTTTAGAATGATATTTTTAATCTATTGATCATTTATTAAATATGAGTATGTTTGATTGATTTTAACTATGAGAATTTAGTTTTGTTGTCATGTTTGTGAAGATTCATTTAAGTAAACATTTTTATAAAATAAATCGAGGTTATAACTTTATCCAAGATTTCTACAAAATTTATTATTAATTAATATATTGATGACATTTTTTCATAATAGATTTAAAATATAAGATTTAAGTTTCAAAAATGTCATCTAGATATAATTTTGACAGTTTGAATAAAAATTTAAATTAATGACACCACTTAAAGCATTGATTTGAATGGTTTTCCATTTTCTCGGAAATAAAATATAATTTAATCCATTAGTTAATGATCTTCACCTAAAGGTATTAATTAATTTGATTAACAAATAATATAATTTATACTTAAAAATATTTTCATAGGAAAAAAGAAAAAACTCAATAACATGAATTTATATCTTTATTAATCTAATTAATTCTAAATAAGTATAGTGCACTAGGTAATTATTTCCATAAATTCTTTGATGATGGTTAGTTGTATATATTCCTTGAATTGTTTTAAATCAAATTTATCTTTTATTATTTTAATTATATGTTATTAGATTAAAATTTTCAAAACCCAAATACTGATATAGAATGTTTAGGTTTTATTTTCGTATTTATTTTTAAGAAATTTAACGAATTATTTAAAGCCACGTATTTCCTCTTTAGACCGACCTTAAAAATATACTTATCGCTTATATAAATGATTTTTATACTTACAAGATTTTTATAAATTTATAAAATTTGACTATCAAATTTTTATTTATCACCAATAATTCAACGTACTTAATGAGAAAATTTTTAGCAATACAAAATAATAACATGGGCAAATGATTTTTTTCTCTTATCCCATTTTATTAAAGTAATTTTGAAGATAAATTACATGGGTTCAACTTTAAATAAATTTTAAATAATTAAAATTTAATTTAAATTATATTAATTAAATATTACTTAAAATAAAATTATGTAAAATATATTTTTGATAATAAAAATAAATAAAATAAACATTAAAGTTATAGTTATAATTTTTAAAATTGTGATTTAATAAATTTGGTGATAGGTAGAAAAGAAAATGACACTAAGTCATTAAATATGTTGAAATTAATATATTCGGATAACTGTCAGTATCAAGTACTCTTTTGATCTTGATTCATGAGTCTCTAGGCATTACTCTTTTGATCTTGACTCATGAGTCTCTAGGCATCACATTTATTATGAAATCCCGGCCCAAACAAGTAAATAGTTACAGTACAACTATAATGATTAACCAAGGAAAATTCTACATTATATACATGGTAGATTGAGGTAAGAATGAGTAGGATAAATATTTATTTGGTTGTATAAATTTATTATTTATTATTTAAATTAATTAGTTATATCATTAAAATAGTTATTTAGCTAAAAAAAAATAGATAAATTTAATTCAAAATGGTATGTTAAATTATAATATGAAAGTAACATATTTTAATTATAATAATGAATAATTTAAATATTTTAATTATAATAATCAATAATTTAAATATTTTAATTATAATAATCAATAATTTAAATATTTTAATTGTAATAATCAATAATTTAAATATTTTAATTATAATAATCAATTTTTTTATGTTATTAAATGATAATTTAATAATAAAAATTATAAAATATTAAAAATTATAAAAATAATAAAAATAATAAAGTGAAAATTTTTATATAAGAAACGTTTTTATATATAAGTAACAGACATCTATTATTTTTACTAATATATCCTAATATTAGTTATTATTTGGAAAAAAAAAAGAATTTATCGAGCATGAGTCTTCATTTCTAATTTCGGTTTTCGATCTGAAACTTTTTCTTCGTGTTCGATTTGGTTATTCACCTTCGTCAAATTTCCATAAGTACGGATATATATTTTATATATTTATATTATTTGACAAAAAAAAAAAGAAAAATTTAAATCAATCCAACAACTCACCTTTTTTCACTACCCAATTAAAAAAAAGAAGCACCAACCAGTCACCACCATTATCACGATATTACGACACAAGTGAATTATGGTTTCGTTTATTGTGTAGAAACTATAAGAGATCAGAGATTAAACTCTATAAAAGAACTTTCTACTATGGAAAAATCCTGGTAACAAGTCTCAGAAAAGAGAATCTCTGCTCTTAATTACAATTCTACAAAAATTAACAATTCATTCTCTCCATCGTTCCCTACTACCATAAAACCTACACATGACAATCCATCCTCTGACAATCCACGTAGCACAAAGAAACAAAATAGCAAACAAAGTAAGACTCACATGCTATATACGGTTTAGGGAAATAAACAATGCGACTAGCAACAGAGTAATAGAATAATAACGTCACACACCAGTTACTCTTTATTTTCTTGAAAAGTATTCGTCCTCGACCGAACAAGTACCAGCAGCATTAGGAGAAAAATATTGGTAAATATCACTAAGGACGTTAAAAGTGGAATTGATCTAGGAATCTGTACGTAAATCAAGAACAAAAGCATGGTCATCTATCACTTTTAAAATGAGTACATGACCAAACTTTTTATCAAAAAATTTGTTACCATCTCCCTAATTAAGGTAATCTCGCCTTGTTGAAATGTACGATAACTAAATCACTCTCCCCAAAAACCTTAGAACACCTATGTTTGTCAGCTTCAACCTTGTATTTACCAGAATTGAATTCTAGCTGTTTTCTGACACTAGGATACTGGGACAAATCAACCACATTTGTGGGATAATTTGGAACATTAGTGCAGACAATGGAGAAATGAGACCTGCAAGTATTTCTAATAGTCATGCTGTTGTAGGCAAATTCCACCTGACATTTGAGCCAAATCACTCCAAATCTTCATATCTAGTATACAATGTAGGTAGAGAATCAAAGCCGGTCCATTTCAGAACTGTTAAAAATAATAATGGAGTGCATGGAAATAATAAATAACGGTACATGAATATATCAAAGTATTAAAAGGACACACTAAATTTACGTGGTTCGATAATTCGCCTAAGTCTACGGAAAAGAGCAGATATTATTAAACTGAGTAGAAAATATACAAAATATAAATACAGATTTCCTCATTAATAATATCTTTCAAGTGTTTTCCCAAACTCACAAAAAGCTCTCAAACTTACTAAGTATTTTCTCTCTTTGAATTTACTTATATTCTCTCTGATTTTTCTGATTTTTTGCCTGTTTTTCAATGCATGAACTCCTCTCTATTTATAGATGAAGAAAGACTCCCTTTCCCTAAATTGTCCCATAATTTAAACCTTAAATTAGGCCACTAATTTCCTTAAATTATGCCACTAATTTTCCTAAATTATGCCATTAATTTTCCTAAATTATGTCACTAATTTGTTACTTTTAGAGCCAATATTCAACACCTTGGTGAAAAATTTCATAACGTTGCCTCCAAATGCGCCCTAGGCGCTCTAAGCTCGAGAGATGTTGATCAAGTTCAAGCAGTGTTGGAACTTGATCCCTGTAACCACCTTTGTAAGCATATCTGCAGGGTTATCTGCAGTTCCAACTTTCTAGAATATAATATTCCCTTCATCGATAATTTTCCGAACAAAATAAAATCAAACATCGATGTGCTTGGTGCGACCATGATGAACTTGGTTCTTTGCCAAACAACTGACACTCTAGTTGTCGTAGAAAACCTCCACGTTCTTCTGAACAATATCCAAATCCTTGGTCAACCCAAGAAGCCAGATAGCTTCTTTGAATGCTTTTGTTACAGCCATATACTCTGCCTCTGTAGTAGACAAAGCTACAGTTGACTGCAATGTTGATCTCCACTAAGTGTTTGCCTTCAGTCTTATCTTTCTCAAACTTCAAACCAATATCCATAGTACCATAGATGTACCATAGAATCCACTTCACTGCTTGCCAGTGTCCTTTACTAGGATTATGCATATACCGACTCACCATACTAACAGCTTGGGAAATATCAAGTTTGGTGAATACCATTGCATACATCAAGGCACCAACGAAATTTGCATATGGAACACACTTCATTTGCTTCTTCTCATCGGCGGTGTTAGGTGACATCAATGCACTCAATTGAAAATGAGGAGAAAGCGGTGTACTTACTGGTTTGGTTTTCTTATCAATATCAAACCTTTGTAGTACTTTCTTCAAATACTGAGTCTATGTCAAATAGACTATGCTTGTAACTCTATCTCTTGTGATTTCTATCCCAAGAATTTTCTTAGCTTCTCCAAGATCTTTCATTTCAAATTCTGAACTTAACAGAGCCTTGAATCTATCGATCTCCACCTTACTCTTAGATGCAATCAACATATCATCAACATATAAGAGCAAATAAATGAAGGTACCATCTTGGAGTTTCTAAAAGTATACACAGTAATCAAACTGACTGCGTGTGTACTTCTTCTCTCTAATGAAGCTATCAAAGCGCTTGTACCACTATCGCGGTGATTGCTTCAAACCATAAATTGACTTGCTCAGCTTGCAAGCCCAATTCTCTCATCCTAGAACTTTGAAGCCATCTGGTTGAGACATGTAGATCTCTTCGTTCAAAGTACCATGGAGAAAATCTATTTTGACATCGAGTTGAGCTAACTCGAGATCAAACTGTGCTACCAGGGCCAATAGTATCTGAATAGATGAATGCTTAACAACAGGTGAGAATACCTCATTGTAGTCCATTCCTTCTTTTTGAGCATATCCTTTTGCTACCAGTCTGGCTTTGTATTTGATGTTATCTTTACCAGGAACACTTTCCTTCTTGGCATAGGCCTATTTGCAACCAATATTTTTCTTTCCTTTGGGAAGTTGAACCAACTCCCAAGTCTGATTCTGATGTAAAGACTTCATCTCTTCATCCATTTCCATCTTCCACTTCATACTATTAACTCTCTACACGGCTTCTCTATAAGTGTATGGGACATCATCATCAATTACTAGAAGTGTGAATGCTACCATGTCTATGTATCTAGTAGGCTTCCTAATCTCCCTTCTCGGTCGAGTAGTGGCAATAGATTCTAGCTACTGATTGATAGGTGGTGATAGTGAGAGAACCTCCACCTCAATTGAGATCTCTTCTTGATCATCAATTTCATTTTCACCACGATCGGTAGTCGGTGTAATCTTTTTTGAATCTTCCCGAGTCTCAAGCATCACCTTAGAAAGAGTATTTGAACTTTCATTCTCTTTCTCTGAATTTTTCTGTCTCAGCATAACAGACTCGTTGAATGTGACATCTCGGCTTAAGAAGATCTTCTTAGATTCACCACACCAAAGTAAAAATCCTTTAACTCCTTCCTTAAAGCCCAAGAAAACAACGTCTTTGCTCTAGGATCCAGTTTGGATTCACTAACATGAAAATATGCAGGACATCTAAATATTCACAATGAATCATAATCAGAAGCAGGTTGTCTAGACCATACCTCTTTAGTAGTTTTCCTATTTAACGCAGTCGTAGGAAGTCTGTTGACTATATGAGTTGCATATAACAAAGCCTCAGCCTAAAATGCCTTGCTCAATTTGGATTGAGATAGCATACATCGAACTTTCTTAACCAAAGTATGATTCATTCGTTCTGCAACTCCATTCTATTATGGTGTACGAGGAACTGAAAAATGTCTGATTATCTCTTCATCTTGATAAACTTTGAAGAAGGGATCTGATTTGTACTCACCACCATTATCAGATATGAGCCTCTTAATTTTCCTGCCTATCTAAGTCTCGATCATTTTCTTCCATTTAAGAAAGATATCTAGAACTTCATTTTTGTGACTTATGGTGCATATCCAGACATATCTAGAGAAATCATTAATAAAAGTCACAAACCAACGTTTATCTCCAAGTGAAGCATTCTTAAAAGGTCCCCAGACATCCGTGTGAATATAATCAAGAGATCCTTTAGTACGATGAATGGTAGTGCCGAACTTGACTCTTGTTTGTTTTCCCATTACACAATGCTCGCAGAAATAAAACTTTCCAGTCTTGGAACCTTTCAAAAGACCTTGCTTCATTAAGCCTTGCAAAGCCTTTTCACCGATATGCCCTAAGTGCATGTGACATAGGTGGGAAGAATCATTTTTCCTTTCTTCAGAACTACTTGAGACATCTACTCTTCCTGTAACTGTACTCCTATCTAAGAAATACAAGTTTGTCGTATGAGTACCCTTCATCGCTACAAATGCACCTCGTACAACTTTCAAGACTCCATTTTCCAATGTTACCTTGTAACCATCAGAATCTAGAACACCTAAAGAAATAAGTTTTTTCTTTAGGTCAGGAATATACTTTACATTTGTAAGTCATCTAATTGTATCATCGTGCATCTTTAGTCATATTATTTCATTCCCTTTTGTCTGACAGGCATTGTCGTTGCCCATAAGCACAACTCCTCCATCGAGCTCCTCAAAACTCAAAAACCAATGTCTGTTTGGACACATATGATAAGAACATCCAGAATCAATGATCCACTTATCTGAGTAGGTTTCTGATGATGAAACTAAAAAGGTTGATTCTTCATCTTTATCGGCCTTCTGTGCAACATTTGCATTTGACTTGTCCTTGTTTGGGCAATCTTTCTTCATGTGCCCTTTTTGGTAACAATAGGCACACTCGTCCTTCACAAGACGTCTTCTGGATAAATCTTCTCTGGACTTTGTTCTAGATTGCCCCCTATTATTTGATCCACCAGATTTTTTGTTGTTCGTCCTACCTCTAGCTGCCATCAATGCTTCTGATATTGAGTCTTTATGATCATATTGATCCTTCTTCTGGTACTCATTATTTACCAAAGCATTTGAAACATTTACGAACTTAACCTTATCTTTTTCATATAATAGGGTTATGGTTAAATGCTCATAGCTCTTAGGTAATGAATTCAGCAACAATAAAGCTTTATCTTCATCGATAATTTCAACATCTAAATTTTGTAGATCAGCCAAAATTTTATTGAAATTATCTAAGTGCTCAATCATAGGGGTACCTTTCTTGTATTGGAAACAGAAAAATTTCTTCTTCAAGTAGAGTTTGTTCTCAATCCTTTTCGCCATGTACTTGTCCTATAGTTTCTTCCAGAGAACTGCGACTACATTCTCTTTCATGACAAAGTACTTCTGATATTTTCCTAAGCACAGTCGAATTGTGCCATAAGCTTGTCGGTTGACATAATTCGAATCTTCATTTGAATAATATCCTGGCCTGGTCTCCAAGGCTATATTAGATCCTTCTCGAAACAATAGATCTAATACTTCACATTGCCACATGCCAAATTTATAGGTGCCGTCGAATTTCTCCACCTTAAACTTTGCATTGGACAACATAGTTCTTCGAGTTGAACAACTTTGAGTTGAACAACTTGGTTTTCCAGAAATTCTAAGGTCACCTTGTTCACCTTCTTCGATCTCTCTTTTATCTGCCATAAGTACAAACGGATAACAAAAATTTTGCACTTACAACTTAAAATAGTGTTTTCCAAATTTTATAAGTTATTTGAAAAAACAGAGTCTGTAGTTGAATCCGGAATGGTCCAATTAGCTAGGAATAGGTCCGACTCAGCTGAAAATGGATTAAAAAATGGACCAACTTGGTCCAAATATCACTAGTGACTGAGTTGACTCAATTGCTGGCAACAGAACTCCGGTAGCTTCTGGCGATGATTCTGACTTTTGATTTGAGCGATTCTTTCACTCTTGCATTTGCCTCATTGAGAACTTTGATTTGATATATAATACTACTATATTTGGCATTGATACCAATTTTTTGTGCACATAAACAATAAATAGCGGTATATGAATATATCAAAGCGGTATATGAATATATCAAAGCGGTAAAAGGACACACTAAATTTACGTGGTTTGGCAATTCGCCTAGGTCCACGGGAGGTAGCAGATATTATTGAACTGAGTAAAAAATATACATAATATAGATACAAATTTCCTCACTAATAATATCTCTCAAGTATTTCCCCAAACTCACAGAAAACTCTCAAACTCACTAAGTATTTTCTCTCTTTGAGTTTGCTTATGCTCTCTTTGATTTTTCTGATTTTTTGCCTTGTTTTTCAATGCATGAACTCCTCCCTTTTTATAGATGAAGAAAAACTCCCTTTTCCTAAATTGTGCCATAATTTAAGCATTAAATTAGGCTACTAATTTCCTTAAATTATACCACTAATTTCCTTATATCATGCCAAAAATTAGGCCACTAATTTCCCTAAATTATGCCACAAATTTATTAATTTTAGAGCCAATATTCAACAGTGGGATAATTTGGAACATTATGCAGACAATGGAGAAATGAGACTTGTAAGTATTTCTAATAGTCATGTTGTTGTAGGCAAATTCCACCTGACATTTGAGCCAAATGACTCTAAATCTTCATATATAGTATAATTTTTTCGTTCACCTTGGGTGTTTGAGCTTTGTGCTTATGTGGCATCTGCATGGCTTTCCCAGTCAACTCCTTTGCTTGCGTGGTATGTCACGTGTCAACTTTTGATTGGTCCTGCGTTAAAAATTCCTGAAAAATCCCAAAATATTTCAAAAATTATATTTTCACCCCTCTCACAAAAAAGTTTATATTTTAATTTTTTTTGTAATAAAAATACTATTTATTAAATAAAACAAGTAAATATTAAGTAAAAAAGTACATTAATGACTCTATTTTCATAGAGTCATCACACCCTTAAACTTAAATCTTTGTTTGTCCTCAAGTAAAGCTAAGTACGACTAAATAAAATAACTTGGGTAATATATTCATAAATATACTTCTATTAGTACATGCATATTTCATGAAAACTATCTCTCTCAAAATTAGTACAATCAACGTTCCATCAATACGAGGATATGCAAGGTTTTTGAAAAATTGATTCGTGTATGTATACTGCACATGATATCATCTAATGCACTCATGAAATCAACGTATATGAGCATGCTAATCAATTCAATCTTAGAACAAGTCTCATAAGTCTATTTTTCACATCCCTCTCTACTAATATAAATATACACTTAGCTTAAGATCAATAAGGACTATACATGGTTATAATGTAAGGCTTAAATGGTGGGTCGATAAATGAAGACATTTTAGGCTCTTTCCACTCCTTAGCTTCTTCTTTTTTCATCATGCACTTTTTAACTACAATTGAATTTTACTTGATATTTTAGTGCACCCTCTCTTGACATTCTCTTCATATTTTTTTATTTCACATCTCTTTTCTCTCTCTATCCCTCTTTGTTTTTTGGTAACATCACACAACCCCAAACTTATTTTCAACTTTATTTTCTTTTCTTTAGAGGGATAATTGTGTTGTGAGTTCCATTCTTTTTTTTGGTGCATTATTTCACCTTACTCTATAGTATAACACATGATTGCATTTTTTTTCTTTTCATACAAGCTAAATGTGCAAGGATAAAGGTAATGCTTATTGGTTAGGCATTAAATGTGGAATAAAGATATGAATGGTTCTTTGTTAGGATCAAATGAGTGACTAAAGATATTAACAATGGTTAGCTTGAATGACTCAATCGATCCAAATAAGGCCTAAATCATTTCTCTTGCTAAATACTATTTAAGATTTCACCTCAAGGGATGATCAAATAGATTCTAAAACTTGGTAGATCTCATCAACTCACATGACTTACTACAAATTTTCTCTCAATAAAAACACCAAAATCAATCATGAACATGTGCATAAAAATTTGAATCAATCCAATCAAAACTAGCAAGCATATCACATAATTAATGTAAATATCTTAACAAATATGTTACATTCCTTATCCTAGTCATGACAACCAATTTTTATCATGGAGTTCATATGTTTCATATCAAGCATGTATGCATTTATTTTCCATATATTTATCAATTTCTATCCAAATCATGATTAAAAACAACGTAAAAATTAAAAATATTTCCTAAAAATTTAAAATGCATACTAAATACTAATGTAGAGAATGAAGTTCCCTCACCCAAACTTAAATTACACATTGTTCCCAATGTGCACATATAAATATGAAAATAAAAGAAAAACTCCCTTAATTATGGCACACCACATCTGTCACTGAAATGCTCATTCTTGTTGCACCATTTCTCTCCACATTTATTTACCTACAAAACAAAAATAATGAAAATATAAGTAAAATAATGTTGTGTTGCCTCCCAACCAACGTCATGTTTAACGTCCTTGACTAGATGATCATATCACGTTCTAAAGCATATCCCTTTGTGTCCATTTACTTTTGAGTTTGCATGGAAACAATTTGAGTCTTGACTTGTTTAATAATACTTTGTGTCCTGGCTGGAAAACATGATGCTCCATTCTTCTCTTATGCCATATTTTTGTTTTATTTTTGAATTTTTTGGCATTTTTATAAGGACTCCATCGTAACTCATCCAATTTATGTATTTCTAATAGCTTTTTCACCTCTCTTTTGGACTCTTTCACTTTCATACTTGACTGGGGATAGAAGGGTAAAAGTGTAGGGTCTAAACTTGGTGGCTCTTCAATTGATGATTTGAACTTAGATCCTATCTCAAAATTTTCCATAATTTAGTTTGATACATACATGGGAGGTGTGTCCTCTAAAAAGTTTACATTGTCCACAATATCAACCTTCGATGCCATACTTTCAAACTTAAAACATGTTGAGTTGTTTTCTTGTGAGTTTATGTCCTTGTTCATAGCATCATGTGTAATAATCTTAAGTGTGGGTGACACAATAGATTCTTTTAAGCTACTCCCACAATCAATAATATTTATCTTTAAGCATTCATTAGTAGTATCAATGGTAGGGGGTTTAGATGCTTTAAAAACTTTAAACATTACTTGTTCATCTTTCACTCTTATTGTAAGTTCACATTTTCATACATCAATGAGTGCCCTTCCGATTGCTAAGAATGGACTAACAAGTATGATAGGAACATCACAATCCTCTTCCATGTCTAGCACAACGAAGTCCGTTGGGAAGATGAATTTGTCTACTTTTACTCGCAAATATTCTACCACACCCTGAGGTCTCTTAATTGATCTATCTACCATTTGTAATGTTATTGAAGTGGGTATGGCTTTACCAACCCCCAATCTCTTGAAGACTGAAAATGGAATAAGGTCAATGCTAGAACCCAAGTAATATAATGATTTCTCAAAGTGGATGTTCCCAATTGTACAAGGAATGTCAAAACTACCTAGATCTTTCAATGTTTGGGGTATTTTTCTAGCAAGGATGGCACTACAACCTTTAGTTAAGGTTATTATTTCATTATCTCTAAGCCTCTTTTCTTAGACAAGATGTCCTTCAAAAATTTGGCATAAGAAGGCATGTTTTCATGTGCATCTGCAAATGATATGTTTATGTGCAATTTATTGAAGACTTCCAAAAATTTTGAAAATTGTGTATCTAACTTTTGCTTTTGCTGTCTTTAAGGGAAAGGAATAATGGGTTTGTAAAGGTTGCTCTTTTTTTGGTTGAATTATTTCCTTTCCATTACTCTCTTTATCCTCTAATTCCTCTTTATCCTTTTTAGTCTCATAGTCCTCGTTATCCTTTTTAGTTTTTAGTTCCTCCTTATACTTTTTAGTCTCATAGTCCTCCTTATCCTTTTTAGTCTCATCTTTTTGCTCTAAAGTTTTACTACTCCTTAAGGCTAATGATTTAAAATGGTCCTTACCTTCTCTTCTTGGGTTTACAATTGTGTCACTTTGAAGGTTATCTTGAGGCATTTGGCTTATAACTTGCATTCTCCAAATTTTGAATTAAAGCCT
The DNA here is from genome assembly GCA_030763125.1 of Hippophae gyantsensis. Taxonomy (NCBI): domain Eukaryota; kingdom Viridiplantae; phylum Streptophyta; class Magnoliopsida; order Rosales; family Elaeagnaceae; genus Hippophae; species Hippophae gyantsensis. The sequence continues at coordinate 26,427,093 of CM061029.1, read as the reverse complement.
CTTGATTTGACACTTTTGTATTAAATGATTGGATGAAATCTTTCATCATCCCCATTAAGGCATTTGTATTGTCCTTGGTAGGTGTCTTCTTTTCTTGGGCTTGTAATTATTGTGGTTATTGGACACTAGGTGGTGAAAATGATTGATGATTGAATTAATTACCACCTTGATTGTTGTAATTCCAAGAGAAATTTGGATGTTGCCTCCATCCTAGGTTATATGTGTTTGTGTTTGTGTTTGTGTTTGAGTATGAATTATTGTTTTGATTCACATTACCCATATAGAAGATCGATTCAGGATTATGTGGACAATTATCAAACAAATGGACTCCATCACAAAACACACAAGACACAATCGAATCTTAGACCTGGTTTATATTCGCTTACAAGTTTTGAACCATCAAAAGATTTACCAAAGAGGACACTTGAGTTGTAAGTGTCGTAATATCATTTATCTCATGCATTCCACCTACTCTTTTTCTGGCTATTATTTTATTCATTGACCATGGATAATTATTGCTAGTCATTTTCTACTCTATGCTTCTAATAGCACTAAAAGATATGTCTAAATTAAAAATAAATAATAAATAAAAATTAAAAAAATAATCAATTAAATAAATAAATTATAGTTAAAAAATAAATACAGAAATAACTAAAATAAATAAATAAATAAGTCACTAAAAGAAAATAAGTAAATTAAGATTAAAATTAAAGTAAATAAAAAAATTAAGAAAAAAATTATTAATTTCTAATATTTATAATCCCCAACAACGGTGTCAAAAACTTGATTGCCACACAAAAATTGTGTGTGCAATGAATATGCAAGTATACATATCGCAACAAGTAATATAATGATAAGAAAATATTGTTCCCACGAAGATTATTTTATTAGAAACTTATTTTCAAAAATTTTAAAAAATAAAAATAATTTTTTTTTGTGTTTTTATATTTTAAGGAAGCAAAATTAAAATAACTAAAGGTAAATAGCAATAATTAATTAAATCAGATTTTGTGACTAAAAAATATATGAGAAAATATCTAGGAATACTTAATCCTTCAATTTTCTAAACACGCGAATCGCTAAAATCCCCCTAATATAATTATTAATTAATTACATGATCAATTGAATCTAATCTAACATGTATTCCTTTCTCAAGTAAACTATACACCATATAGTAATTAATTTAATCACACTTTCATGCCAATTAAATTGCATACTACTTATTAAGGTGGCGTTTGGTTCGTGGAATGGAATCGGAATCGGAATCAGAATCGAAATCGAAATGGAATGGAATGGAAAAGAAACAATGTTGTTTGGTTTGACCACTAGAATCAAGCTCGGAATCAGGATTACAGTGTTTGGTTTGCCACTGGAATGGAATGAAAAAAGCTAAAAATGACCTTAATACCCCTACATGCTATAAAGTTCAAATAATGTCATTTAATTATTATTTTTTCGTCACACAAAATACATTATTGAAATCATTATTTTTCTAAATAATTATTACTTAATTAAAAATAAATATATTATTAAAATTATTATTTTTCTAAATAGGGTTTAGGGTTTTGAGGTTTGGAATGTGGGATTTAGGGTTTAGGGTTAAAATTATTATTTTTCTAAAAAGGGTTTAGGGTTTTAGAATTTTGGATTTGGAGTTTAGGGTTTTAGGATTTGGAATTTGGGGTTTAGGGTTTAGGGTTTTGGGATTTATGTTTTAGGGTTTTGGATTTTAGGATTTATGTTTTAAGGTTTAGGGTTTAGGGTTTAGGGATTTGGGGTTTAGGATTTGGATTTAGGGTTTAGGGTTTTGAAATTTTGGGTTTAGGGTTTTGGGTTTTGGAATTTTGGATTTAGAATTTGGGGTTTAGGGTTTAGAGTTTTAGGATTTATGTTTTAGGGTTTTGGGTTTTGGGATTTATGTTTTAAGGTTTAGGGTTTTAGGGTTTAAGGTTTAGGGTTTAGGGTTTTAGGATTTAGGGTTTAGGGTTTAGGGTTTTGAAATTTTGGGTTTAGGGTTTTGGAATTTTGGGTTTGAGAATTTGGGATTTGAGTTTAAGGTTATATTTTAGGTGAGGGTAAAATTGGAAAAAAATTTTAGATGGAAATGGAATTATGATTACCATGGGGGGAGAAGGAATTGTGATTCCTTCTCTTTTAGTTATCGATTTCATTCTGTCCGTCGATTCCATCCAACCAAACACACAAAATGGAAGGAATCAATTCTGATTCCTTTCCATTCCCTCCAACCAAACATGAGGTAAGTTCATCAATTATGGATCACATACATAAGAATCATACATCTCTACCTAGAAACTATACATGTTATTAAATCAAGACAAACAATTAAATAATTCTCTCAAATCTATTTAGTTACCTCTATAGATAAATTGTTGGTCAAACAATTAATAAATCTCTTAATTAAATTATAATTATAATTGGGGTAAAATTTTATATCATCACATGGTGAAAATTGTGTTTATAAAATCCCTTAATTAATAAATTAATTACACATAATTGTGTTCATAAAACTCATATTTTTTCATAAAAAATAAATTGATAAAGAAACGAGTAGAAGAAGAAAAACAATCAATCTCTTGAATTGTAGAATTAATTTCCTCTTGAATCTCCACCAAAATTGTGACTTCTCTTGAGTTTTTCTCTCTTTTTAGCTCTAAAAACATACCAAAATTATGCTAATGGAGGCTAAGTAGAATTTATAGAGTGATTAGGGCCTTAAATAAAGCTTAGGTGCAATCTGGACCGTCCGATCAGCTTCAGATCAAGGGCTACAATCAAAACAAGCAAAATTGATAGTTTTAGCCAATCACAGCACGACACGTGACATCAGAAATTCATTGGGCGAATCAGGGAGCGACGCGTGGATGGGGAGACCAGTTAGAGTCAACACTCACCGAGTCAGCAACACGTGGTACGAAATGATTCACGAGAACGGATGGTGTGGCTCATAGGTGGAACGCGCAGAGCAATGGCATGGTGACACGTGGTATTGTGTGTTGATCGATTTTTGAACTTGGATTGAACGTCGTGCTGACACGTGGCATGATAACTGTATTTTATATAGTTATTTTCACCTATTTTATTAATTATAATTGCTACGTTCTCTCTATTTTTAGTTAATTTTAGTTTAATAAATTAGTATTTACTGTTTTTTATATATTTTAAGAAAATTAAATAAATTGTATCAAAAATGTTCTTAATGACAAATTTGTGTCCAAAAATATAAGTTCAAATAAAAGAGTGATTAATTGCAATTTATAAAAGTTGAAAATATAATTTAAATTAAAATCGGGCTTAATTTCAATTATTAAAAGTTTTAAATTTAATTTAAATTACCAAAAGGGTTACATTGCAATTAACCAAATTTTAAAATCTAATTTGAAATATATTTGTGGGTGCAAATGAAATTAATAAAAATTGAATTTTCTGCGCAGGAGAAGAATGTCACTCGCACCACTCAACGCGCCCATCACCCACCGTTCGATCATCAAATCAACGGTCCAGATTTGGCGAGTGCATTCTAGACGAGACAAAAGCACGTGCCCGGTATATTTCTTGCACGGCTCGGCGTGCCAGTGGGGCCTACCTGCCGCGTAGGCCGGCATGTAGAGTGGGACCCACATGTCGGCCGCGCAGAATTCCCCCGAGGTGCATCGTTGACCGTTGGATCAGCTGAACGGTCCAGATTGAAGCGCGTGGAACCAAGCTATCGTGCACCCTCGAGGTTTACTGAATACGAAGAAGCCACGTGTCTACTTGATCTATAAGCCAATAATATTTCTGACATGTGGCATGTTACAATGAGCCCGACCGTGCTGGATCACGCCCGTGTTGTAGTCGTTGTCTCCCGTGCGACAATCCATCGTGCGCCTGTTTCCCGCAGCAAATGAAATGCTGCCACGTGTCCGCATTAAATCCTTGCAGCGAATCAGACGCTGACATGTGGAAAGCACTTTGAATTTAAATAAAATCCGAACGGCGCCTGTCTACGCATGATTTTTAAGTTTTTCGATATCGAATTTCCAAACGCGTCGATTTTAGTTTCGAGGGAATATTTTTTACGTGTTTCTAAAAAGAAAAAAAAATGTATTATTTTAGATGTATTTTTTTAGCTATAAATAGGAGATAAGATGATAGAGTTTTGGAGTTTATTTTAGTAAGAGTTTTTTTTTAGTTTTAGTTTTCGAAAGTTTTTTTAGAGTGTTTAAGTTTTTTTGAGTTCGTAATTTTAGTGTTGTTTGTGTGTTGGTTGTGGAACACGCAGAAGCCATTTTTGGCTTTTGCTGTGTTCTGCGTGTGCCAGATATTAATGATACAAAATGTTTTAATTTTTCTTTCTTCTTCTTCTAATTTTTCTCTATGTGTTGTAATTTTTATTTTTAATTTATGAAGTAATTTAATTTTTCTAGGGTTGCATTTGATCTAAATTTATGAAGCTTTGATTTTAATTATTTTTGATAGATTTATAAGACGTTCGATTTGTTCGTTCTATTTTGTGCTTAATGCTTTTTGATTATTTACGAATCTTATCAAAACAATCTGTGGCACATAAATAAACTTGGAAGAGGCATTTGTGTGTATATTGCTCGTAAATAGAATGACATGTATGATGAAGGATAGAAATATACCCTAATTGTATGTGTGGCCATTTGAAAACTTAGAACTTAATGAATCTTATTAAATTTAATTCTCATAGAGATATAGTGAATTAATTTAACAGGGTGTGTTTATACGGAGCTCGGAAGAGATGTATGAATAAAAATAGAAGTTTTCGGTTGACAAATTAAATGTACTAAAAAATATAAATCAAAAGAAAATAATATGATTAGAGTGGATTAATTTGGTGAAAAATTGCAATCCTAGATTTCTTTTATTTTGTTTACTATTTTCTTATTACCTTTTTGTTAAATCAACGATTATTTTGGATAAAATCAGAAAGAAATAATTTTAGTACTCAACAAACTATAGTAACAAATCTCCGTGGGAACGATCTTTACTTACAAATCTTTATTACTTGTGACCGTGTATACTTGCACGTTTTTATGTTCTCTTTTAGAGACAACATGGCACATGTTTCGTCCTCTACACATGCAATGTGACATGATTCGCTCTTCGTGCTTAAGTGGCATCCGTGTAGCTTGCCTAGTAAGCTCCTCTACTTGCGTGGCATGCCATGTGGTAGCTTCTGATTGGTCATGCGTTAAAAATTCATAAAAAATCCAGAAAAATCCCAAAAATTATATTTTCACCCCTATTCACTAAAAAGTTTATATTTTAATTTTTTTGGCCATAAAAATACTATTTATTAAATCAAGCAAGTAAATATTAAGTAAAAAAGTGCACTACTGACTCTATTTTCATTGAGTCATCAATCTCCAAATGCATATATGTTACAAACTCAGTTTCAAACCTTGCCATAATTCAAATGGCATATTTGAGACAGCCTTGGTTGGAACTCAGTTTAATATATACACAGTTGTCTTTAAATCTTCAACCCATAAGCATTTAGGAAGATTGGAGTAGCTAAGCATACTTCATACCATATCTAATAATTTTTTATTTCTCCTTTCTACTACACCATTTTGATATGGTGAACCAGATATAGTGTATTGGGAAACTATCCCATGCTCTTAAAGAAACCTAGAAAATGAACCTAGCGCTTGTCCATTCTCAATATATCTACTATAATATTCAACACCTCTATCTGATCTTATGAGCTTTATTTGCTTTTGGCATTGTTTCCCCAATTCAACCTTAAAGATCTTGAAGGCATCTAATGCTTTCCTCTTATTATGAAGCATGTAAAGATAAATATATTGAGAAACTCATTAGCAGGTCAATGTTGTCACTTGTATTTTTGTTTCTTTTCGAGTTTGGGTATTTACGTAATGTACTCGATAATTTTTAGAAAAAAGTGTCTTTCTAGCACCTCACCACCAAGCTCACCACCACCATTTCTACCACCATTCGCAAGATGGTAAATTTGAGTTCTATAAATACCCTTATTTCTTCTTATTTGGAATCCAGGAAAACGTAGTAGAGCTCTATCAAATTGATATCTACTTTTCTATATTTTATCATTAATATCACCACTATTGTTTGGTATTTTTGATTCGTGACTGTGTGAGCTAAATCGTGCTTGTAAATAGTGAGTACTCAAGGCAACGTTAACAAGTGGGTTTTCATATGTAGAGCCATGGGTTGGTTGGTAGTTTCCCTCGTGTAACTTTTTCTTATTCATTTTACATATTTATGGTCTTCGATTACTGATCATACAACTTTAGGTGGTGTTGGCTTTGAATGAGAGCTGGGTTCGTGTGTCAAACTAGGTTGTTATAGAGGTAGCAAGTGAGGGTAGTAATAGATAGTTCAAATAAGGTCTTAGTTGATTGAGGTCATATGGGCTTTATTTCTATCAAGGCTATAACTATTTTATTACATAGTAGATTTGTTTCATGTTGAGTGGTTACTATAAGCAACTTGAGGGTGTTACCACATAGATAGGGTTTATATATGGATTTACCATGTTATATATGGTTTTATGCATGTCATAATGTGTGGCTAGTACAATTAGAGTTTAAATGGTATACGCTCATACATATTAGAGTTTAAACTTTGATTAAAAAACTTTTGATATTTATTACCAAGTTTCCATTTACTAAATTCTATATATGCTGCTTCATTATGCTACCTATCTTTGATTATATGTACTACATGTATGTTTATCTATCATGTGTTTTCCTTCATGTGATTTGCATGTTTGAGTTATGCCCTTAAGGAGTTGTTGTCTCTTTTAGAGAACATAAAATCGTGCAAGTATACACGGTCAAGTAATAAAATTTGATAAATAGATTATCGTTCTCACAGAGATTTGTTAATACAGTTTGTTAAGTACTAAAATTGTTTCACTCTGATTTTATCCAAAACAAGTTAAAGTTTGAAAATGTTTTAACTAACTAAAAGTTTTATAACAAAATAAAAGAAAATTCTAGGATTGCAGTTCTCACTAAATTACTCCACTCGAATCATATTATTCCGTCTTGATTTACTTTTTTGTAAATTTAATTTGTCAACCAAGAACTTCTAATTTTATCCATACATCTCTTCCGAGCTCCGTATAGACACACCTCGTTAAATTAATTCACTATATTCCTATGAGAATTAAATTCACCAAGATTCATTATGCTCTAAGTTCTCAAATGGCCACACATATGATAAAGGTATATTCCTATCCTTCATATATACATGTTATTCTATCCATGAGCAATATACACAAAAATGCCTCTTCCAAGTTTATTTAAGTGCCACAAATCAATTGATAAATTTTCCAATAATCAAAAGCATTAAGCACAAATAGAATAAACGAATTAAAAGTCACATAAATCTTTTAGAAATAATTAAACTCAAGCTTCATAAATTTATATAAAAATGCAACCCTAGAAAAATTGAATTAGTTCATAATAAAAATTAAGATTACAACATTTAAGGAATAACAGTTACAGATCGCAAAGAAAATTAAAACATTTCTGCTCTTAAATTTTCTGGCACACGTAGAACACAACAGAAGCCAAAAATGGCTTCTGCGTGTACCACAATCCAAGTCTCCAACCGAATCCCAAAACAAACCTCTTTTTTAGCATTAAATGCCCTATTTATAGCTCCAAAAATACATCAAAAAATATTAAGCGTGGGAGACATTTTTCTTTAATCACGTAGACACGCGTATGAAAATAGGGATATCAAAATTGTTATTTTATCATACGCGTGGGAGACATAAAAATAGCTAGAGAGGGTGCCATTTCTGATTCATTTTTTATTCAACCTGCATGCCACGTGTCATCATTTGATTTACTGCAAGAAATAGTAGGACATGTGGTAGCATTTCATACGGTGTCATGAATGGGCGCATGCGGAATGTGTTGCACGGGATAAACGGTGCCGAGACATGTGGGGGACAGAAAGCTGCTGGAAACGCGTACGTTGGTTTTGCATTTTTATGTTCATCAAAATGTGCCACATGTTAGCACATGATTGGCTACAAGAAATAGTGGGACATGTGGCAAACTTTAAATGGTTGGAGGGAGAGCTTGCACGTGGTTGCGCCGCACGGGATCAACGCACGCGAGACATGTGGGTCCCACCCCACACACCGGCCTACGTGGCAGGCAGGACCCACATGGGTACCAAGCAGCATGCAACCAAAAAACCCGCATCTATTCACTTTTGTCGCGTTTGCAATACACGCGCTCATTCTTTCCGTTGATTTTCTAATCTGGCGGTGCGTGTTGCGCGTTTGATGATGGCGCGACTGTTCTCCTTTTCCTGCGTAGAAAATAAATTTATGTAATTACAGTTTAGCCCTCCAATTTAATTCAAATTAATTTTTAAACTTTCTTTAATTGCAATTAAGCCCTTTTCTAATTTAAATTAACTTTTAAACTTTTGTTAATTACAATTAAGCCCTATTTAATTCAAATTATATTTTAGACTTTTTAATTACAATTACGCACTCTTTTAATTTAAATTATTTTTCAGACATATATTTACAATTAAGTACTTTTTCGATTCAAATTCTTTAATTTTCTTAAAAATATATTCCTTAAAAAATAAACAGTAAATATTAATTTATTCCATTAAAATTAACTAAAAATGTTAAGCACATAGCAATTATAATTAATAAAATAGATAAAAATAACTATATAAAATATAGTTATCAAGAGTCAATATCTCGTTAGCTTGATTGTGTATTGGGTTTTGGACTCATTTAATATTTTTATATGATTAATATATATATTAGTATAATATGATTTTCTATCTATTGTGTTCTAAAATACTGGAAGTATACTCCAATTATAAAGCATATTTGTTATATGTTGTTGCATACTTTCTTTCTTTTCTATAAGGCATGCCTATAACTTTCTAATCATTGCTTATGTTGTAGTAAATTAATCTGCCTACTTCCTAAATAATTTATCTTACTTATCTCTATTCATGTGAGTTTTATATGAATCTCTAAGGAGTCTATATATCCTTACCTTGGTTGTGTCCCAAGTGTCAACCTCTTTATTGTTTTTCTATAATTAGATTGATCACATACTATGAGAGTACAATTATCATTTACCAAATATGTTCCTACATGTGAAGTCTTGAAGTGATTAAAAATCCTTTGATATTTACTATACATTCTTGTCTCACATGATGTTAATTGTTTTCAATACATATGTTTGCTGCTATCTGGATAAGAGGTTGTGAGGCATACCATCACTACCATTTTTACTACAGATTGTTGTTTTCCTATTTGCTAAGTGTTTTAGTTAGTTGTTGAATTGAGCATGTTGTTTTATAGTTTAGTTGTGTAAGTTGGTTAATTCATGTTTATGAGGATGGCTTGGTAAAATTGATATAGAGCTTGCAAAAAGATTCCATAGCTTGGCATCTCCACCCTTCAACTAGGTCCTGATTACCTATTTGAGTTGAAAGAATAATCCACCTTTGTGTAATTATTACTACATATGAGAATCTTCAAAATTGTATTATGACTCATAAATTTAACAAACCTATCCATTCTATAAGCCGTTCCAATTTCAAATCTATCTAGACTAATCTTTTCTTACATCAAAACTTTGAATCTCCTAAAACGATCCAAATGAACATCATAACATCTATGAAATTTTTGCAATCCTTTCGGAACACTAAATATATCTTCAAAAATTGTTTTCGTTATTAGATTTGGACTATAATCAAGTACCACATGCAACATTCCATAACTAGAACCAACTGGATGTCGCAATGGTTAGATCAATCGATCGAGAAATCCAGTTGGCACTAACATTTGGCATGTTTTTAGCACCAAATTTTAATCCTAAACATTGAGTCAAGAAAATTATAATCCAACTGCAATTAGGCTCGGAATTGAGCACTTTTAGGTGGGAAATTGCAATGGTAAGATCAATTGATCGAGACATCCAGTTGGCACTAAAATTTGGCATGTTTTTAGCACCAAATTTTAATCCTAAACATTGAGTCAAGAAAATTATAATCCCACTCCAATTAGGCTCGAAAATACACTATATAAACTACCTAAGGGATCATCAAATGTTAAGAATTGATATAAGGAACAAGAGATATCAAGGAACACATCAAGGAAACCTTTTGGAGGAGATATTGTAGAGATGATTCGAGATTAAAGATTGGGGTCACATTGGCTTCATCCTCTACCTTTCGTAAGCTTTTTTCTAATCATTTTTTTAATTATTTTCTATAAAAATAATGTTGATTTTTAGGGAATCCATGTCTAGCTAATTTAATAATGTGATTATAGGCAATTCCAAGTCTAAGATTATGTTTTAATTAATTTAATATCATAATAATTTTAGTTTCAATTCTTGATTATATGTTTGAATTTTAAATTATGCATTTATAAATTAGTGTAATCAACTAGTTTATTGTATGGATATGTTTATTTCTAGTTTAAGGTATTAGTATGTAATTGCTAATATTCCTATTCGAAGTGTAATATCGTGGCTGATGTTACAAGTAAGATTGAATATCTACGTTAAAAGTTAGCAATAGTTTTAATCTTGCCTAGTTTAGTTATCAAAGTTTTAGATGTTAGTGTAATGAATGAATTAAATCTAGTAAGCACACATCTACAATGTTCATTTAGGTTATAGCAATGGTATCATTAATTAATTATATGGTAACAAAAGGTGGGAAGTCTTAAGTAAACCTAGACTTTTAAAGCAAAAGTTACTTTTAAAGATAAAGCTAAGAATTCAAGAAGGGTTTTAAATTATGAAATTGATATAGAACTCAAAAAAAATTTCCATTCATGACATGTTTAGTTAAATTATTGGCTAGTGGTGAGGATAATCTCATGATCACATATCTCTCATTATTTTTGTGTAATTCACATTTATTGTTTCATGTTATTTTCTTCACAAACAATCAATGTTAAATAATTTACTAATGAGTTAGTAATTAGAAATAGAAATTGTTACCGATCATCTGTGGGTTTGACACTTACTTAAAACTATATTTACATCGATAAAATTTTGAGAGAAATAAGATTTTATCTTTTGGTGTGCTCTTTTAGAGTGTGTAAAATAGTCATGTTGTTGAAATTTTATTCCATTCATCCATCTTAAAGCCTTCTATAATGTTTTTTGCATCTCATTATATGTAGGCAGATATGTTGTGAAGGTGACTTTTCGCATAATGGAATCCTACCTCAAAGGCTAAAGCTTCACTAACTTCAGTGAAATTAAATTTACGTTATTATACCACATTTGTATGATTTCACCTTGGTGATTATGAACTACAAATCCAATGGAAACCTTACCAAATCTTCTGGTTGCAACAAAATTGATTTTAACAACACACAAAGGAGGTGGTTGCCATCCTCCAAATAGAAACCAACAAACTTGTTGTTTTCTATCGATCTGAAGTCCTGAAATCACATTTCAACATAGTAAAGAGCTCACTGTTTCAGTTAATAGTGGAGTTAATGCATTATGTTGAATTAAGTGTAGAGTTTCTAAAATTGATTGCATTACTCCACCACTAGACTTGTTCCAACATAATCACCACTATCAAAATAAATTAAGCCAGTCTTATTCTCTAGAAGGATAATCTTAGGTGGGTATAAAAGGAGATTGATATAGGAGACTATAGCCAATTTATTAGTGAAGGATTAATTAACATTACATCACCAATGTCACCAATTTCAATAGATGCTTAATATGTTCCCTTTCCTGATGACAAAGTGGGCATTTTATATTATCAAACTCAACAAATCTACAGAAAGTGAGTTGATATGTGTATTTATGTGGCTATTAGTTCCATTGAGAATTATTTGTTGAGAAAGCCCTAAGATCTAGGGATCAAACAATAGTATTGAAACTCGAACCATTTCCATGCAATCTTCCAAATCATGCCTTTTAAAATAATTTTTCTGGCAAAAATTAGACTCTTCCACATAGGGGTGTGCAAAAAATCCGATCATCCGATCATCCGATCCGATCCGATCCGATCCGATCCGTTGATTTTTCATCCGATCCAATCCAATCCGATGGTCGGATCGGATGTAAATTTTTTCCATCCGTTAAGTGCGGATCGGATGGCGGATTTCACTACGATTCATCCGATCCGATCCGATCCGACCGAAATTAATTATATATTTATTAAATTAAATATATATATATATTTAATATATTATTTAAATATATATATATAATAATTAATAAACCTAATTATTATTATAACCTAACCTAACATTACCCGTATATGATATATCTATTCTTAACCTAATTATTTTTCCAGTTGTTCCTGCCTCTATCTCAGGATTCTCTATTTCCCTACTCTGCTTGGCTGCTGCTCTTTCTTCTCTCCTTGGCTGCTCCTCCTCCTTCTCTGCTGCTGCTGCTCCTCCTTCTCTGCTTTTCTGCTGCCGCTGCTGCTGCTCCTTCTCTGCTGCCGCTGCTGCTCCTTCTCTGCTGCCACTGCTGCTCCTTCTCTGCTGCCGCTGCTGCTCCTTCTCTGCTGCCGCCGCTGCTCCTTCTCTGCTGCCACCGCTGCTCCTTCTCTGCTGCCGCTGCTGCTCCTTCTCTGCTGCCGCTGCTGCTCCTTCTCTGCTGCCGCTGCTGCTTAAAGGTATGAATGGATTGATGACTGCATTAAGTAACTCTAAGCTCTTGGAAAAGATCAAAATGATGGAGACTATATATACTAGCACAACTAAAAGCCAATAGAAACCATGAAAGAGAGAATGCAGAACTACTCTTCATACCCTCACATGTTTTATGCTCAATAAACTAACTAAAGCTATGATACATGTTAATTATTGTAAAGTTATGACTCATGCATTTCAACGAGTTAAAAAACTATAAATATTCTTATAAATTTTATCATATTTTCTTTTCATTTTAATACCAATAAATGACTACTTTTAATATTTTAATAACAAAAAATTATAAATTATCTATTATATTTATATAATTAATTATATTTTAATGTTATTATTATTATAAAAAATTATCATTAATTAAAAATATTACGATGATATCACTGTTTTTTTGTTTTTCTTTCAAAAAAATTTGTTAAGAATCTAACGGCAAAATGTTATCAAACTATTATGACTTTAATTTATTTTATACAAATTATCATATTATATATATATATAATTAATGATGTCTTGTTACTCTGTTCTTTGTGAATGGGTTAAAAGACTTTGACTAGTACTAGAAACTTCCATAAATTTGACTCTAAAGACAAATTAAATAATTAACTCAAGGTCAGCTCAAGAGGTCTTTGACTGGACGAGTGACGAATTTCTTCCACTTCGTTGATACCATATACAAAAACTACATTCTGCTTATAAAACAAGGAAAAATAAATAACGAAGGCAAATTAATTAAAGATCAATCCAACTTTTAGTAAGTGGAAGTGTAGAACTCTCAGCGTAAATTAACCATTTTAGTTTGGTTTTGATTTTTAAATAGCATTTTGAACCCGACACCTCCTAGTAGTGGCCTAGTGGGTCATCAAACTATATTAACTATTGATTCTTAAAAATAATAATAATCTAATTTAAACATGTTTTAAATTATACAAACACTTGTATTTTTTTAAAATTTAGTTTTATATATATATATATATATATATATATAAAGTTATTATATAAAATTCAAACTATGTGATGATAAATTGTATTACTTTGGTTGCAAATATGCTTCTTTACATTATAACAACTATTTTTCTACACAATGTGTTTATTGCATTAAGTTGATTGTGTCTCACTTTATCTTAGATGGAAAAAAATACCTCTATTATGGATAGTCCACTTGCAACCACCGGAAGTGCAAGCGCTACCCATGATGTTGAAAATCAATATAAAAATCCACAAAATGCTCCACCAAAACTAAAGATCTAGCATTGAATGACAAACCTGAACCTTCTATAGATAACTATGATGGAAAAGGTAAGCGAAAGTTTTCTAAACCTCCCTCTTCTGCCTGGAAACATTTTGATATAGTGGGTGAAGGCTTAGATCGTAAGGCGAGATGTAAATATTGTTCAAGGGAGGATGTGTATGTATCCAAAGAAGTCCGTACATCAAACTTAAATGCTCATATTGCTATGCAATGTAAATTATTTCCTGGTAGATATGAGAAGAAGCAAAAAACTTTAGCTTTTGAAAATGTCACAAACAATAAAGAAGGTGTACTTGTTGCACACACATTCAGTATTGAGGCTTGTAGGCTTGCACTTGCAGAAATGATTATAGTTGATGAATTGCCATTTAGTCATGTTGAGAATGAAGGATTTAAGAAGTATAGTAGAGTTTTAGAACCAAGGTTCCAAGTTCCTTCTCGTACCACTATTGCACGAGATTGCTTGAGTCTTTTCTTAAAGGAAAAGGATAAATTAAAAGAATTTTTCTCTAAATCATTTCAAAGACTTTGTTTAACCACTGACACATGGACTTCTGCTCAAAATTTGAATTATATGTGTCTCACTGCTCACTTCATCGATGATAATTGGAAACTCCAAAAAAGAATCTTAAATTTTTGTGTAGTTCCTAATCATAAAGGTGATATCCTTGGGAAAGCAATTGAGCAATGCTTGTTAGATTGGGGAATTGATAAGATATTTACTATTACTGTGGATAATGCTAGCTCAAATAATACATTAGTTTCTTACTTGCGTAAAAAAGTGAACAATTGGGGTGGTGCAATACTAGATGGTCAACATATGCATATGAGGTGTGCAGCTCATATTCTAAATTTGGTTGTCAGAGAGGGCTTGAAAGAACATGATTCAAGCATAAGTAAGATAAGAGAAGTTGTGAAATATGTCAAAGGATCACCTTCAAGGTTGTTAAAATTTAAGGATTGTGCAGAGCAAGAGAAGATTGATACTAATAAACTTTTATGTTTAGATGTAGTAACAAGGTGGAATTCCACCTATTTAATGTTAGAAGCTGCAATAAGATTTCAGAACGCTTTTGAGCGTTTAGAAGAAGATGATGTGATATTTAAACAAGAGTTCAACATTGGAAATGATAGTTGCAAAACTCCTGATATGTTTGATTGGTCTAATGCTCACATATTTGTGAGGTTTTTGAAAATATTTTATGATGTAACATTGAGATTTTCTGGTTCTGTATATGTTACTTCAAATTTATTTTTGGATCAAATTTGTTTCATACATAACCAATTGAGTTTTTGGTGTGAAAATACAGATTTTTTGTTAAGCAAAATGGCAAAAGAAATGATAATAAAGTTCAATAAATATTGGGGAGGTGTAGATAAGATGAATGATTTTTTATTTATTGCAACTTTGCTTGATCCAAGACGTAAGGAACAAGGTTTGAAAATTTGCTTGGATCTTTTGTGTGACGAAGATGATATTATGGTTGGTCATATGATGAAAAAATTTAGACAAACTTTGAATAATATGTTTGATCAGTATTTAGTTTTGTATTCTGCAAATGTCCAAGCTACATGCTCACAACCTTTAGACACAGAAGAAGTGGATAGTTGTAACATTGATTCATTTTCACTGTGGATGGATCGTTATAAAAAACGTGTCAAAGATGCAAAAAAGATAGACCACCAAACTGAAGTAGATAAATATTTGGGTGAGACATGTGAGGATGTGGATGATGAGTCTTTTAATCTTTTAAGTTGGTGGAAGGTGAACTCATCTAGATACAAGGTTCTTTCCAAGATTGCCAAAGATGTTTTAGCTACGCCTATATCAATTGTAGCTTCTGAGTCTGCATTTTCGACGGGGAGGGAGGGTTATTGATTCTTTTAGAAGCTCATTGTCCCCAAAAACTGTCCAAACACTTATTTGTACTCAGAACTGGATTCGATCATCACCAATAATTAACATTCGTGATTCCCTTGATGATATTGAAGCAATTGAAACAGGTAATATTATTTTAATTTTTATTAGTAATTGATATCATTCTCTTATGATTTAATATTCTCATCACTTTCTATGTATCTTCTATTTTGTAGATATGTTGAGAGACATTAAGGATATAACCCTTGATTGAGTACGATATATTATTATTTTATTTCATATGTATTTCATATATTATTTTATATATATTTAGTTATCAATTTACTAATATTTTTTAAATTATGGCTAATAGGTGATGACGATGACACATTGAAGTTTTTTGCTATTGTTCTCAAGATTCAAGACAATATTATTTTTAAGATGGTCAATGGATGTTAAAGATTGAAATGATCAAATTAATTTAGGTTTAGATTATTGTGAACTATCTTTTTGTTTATTGTTTAAATGAATTGTTAAATTTATTAAAATAACTATTGTAATCGACATCGTTATTTACTTAATTGTGTTATTTTTATTTTATATAAGTTTGAATATTTTAGTCTTATTTTAATCTTTTTATTTGATTTTTTAAGGTTTCTTTTAATTAAAATGAGTTTATGTTATGATCTATGTAAAAAATTAATTTTTTAATTCAAAAATATTATTAATTAAGTTTATTGATTGGATTGATCGGATTGATCGAATTGGTCGGATTGATCGGATTGTTCGGATTGGTTGGATTGATCGGATTGATCGGATTGATCGGATTGATCGGATGCTATCCGAATATTTTACGGATCGGATATAAAATTTGATCGGATCGGTTGCGGATTAGGATGCTTCAATCCGATCGGATGTTCGGATCGGATCGGATAAGCATAAACTTAACGGTTTCGATCCGATGAACACTCCTACTTCCACATATAAGAGTCTGGATTTCTTTCATTTACCTACACAAAGGAACTGTTAGGGAAATATTTACATTTTAAAACTGAACACATTTCTTTTGAGAATTAACAGTGAGTTACCAAGCTACTTTGGATAACATAACTTCATTAAAATCCTTGAGCTTTCAAAACCCTAGGCGACCATATTCTTTAGGAAGACAAACTTTATCCAAAGCTAAAGTAGAATAATAATGGGATTGAGTTGAATTATGTGTCCACCAAAATCTTCTAATTATAGAAAACCCTTTGTCACAAATACCAATTGGAATCCTAAAAGTACTCATGGAATAAATAAGAATTTTTTACTACATTGATCTAGTAAGCGTTGCCTTACTCGCTTGGGATAGTAATTCAGCCATTAACTATCCAGCTTTTTTTTTTTTGTCATTGATATTAACTTTTGGAATTCAAAAATTTTCCTCTTTCCTAAAGGTAAAAAATGTCCAAGGTATTTAATGGATCCATTGGCAAAATTGATTCTGAGTGTGGAAGACAATTTGTTCGGTTTATGTTAATGTTGGAAATATTCGTGAATAAAACATCTAATTGTAATTTTTGTTTCTAAGTGCATCTTCACTACTGCAATACATGTCTTTGGTCTCGAGAATTTAGCCATGGTTTAATAAAAACTAAGGCTATAATGTATACATATAGTCATGATTTTATTAGTAACCGTAGTCATAAGTTAAATTACAAAAAATATTAAAATATATATAAATAAATTTATATAGCCATGATTACTAAATGACTATGATTATAATTAAAATAATAGAGTTTTCAATATTTTTAAAATAAAAATAAAATAATATACTATATGTTATTCATTTAAAAAAAATACAAAAATTACTTTACAATCTTTTCATTTTTCTATATTAATTTAATATAATGGGTTTTATTTCTTTTATAATACATACATATATATATATATATATATATATATATATATATATATATATATAATTCCTTTTTCTCTTTTTTTTTCCTTTTTCTTTTTCTTTTCCTTTTTCTTTTTTCTTTTTTTTTCTCTTTCTTATTTTTCCCTATATATCAATTTTCTCTCTTTAATTTACATCATTGACCAAATTTCTTTATCAAATTTTTTATTTTTATCTCCCAATTTTTTCTTTTGCCTTTTTTTCCATTTCCATCCTTTTTTTTTTCTTTTTCCTTCTTTTCCCCAACGCACCCCTCTCTTTCTTTTCTTTTCCCCACCCTTCTCTTCTTCCTTTCTCGTGACCTTTCTTTTCCCTAACGTAAACCTCTTTTCTTACTTTTCATGACCCAACTTTGGCCAAACCACTCACCCTCTTTGCCACTATATGTGTGTCGTTGTCAACGGTAACGACACCAGTTTTACACTTTTCGAAGCATTTGATAAATCCTAAAATGCATTGGAGATTCTTAACCTACTAACCCTAAAGAAGCTCGTGCTCTCCTTTGAATATATTGCAAGCTACTGCTGGAAAAGTCACAAAGATGGGGATAAATGAAGGAGGTTATAGGTTGTACCAAAATAGAGGCCTATTGGGTCTTCCAATAAAACCCTAGTTTAGTACTGGTTCAAGCAGGACTGAATCTCTTATAAGGGTATCATGTTCTCTAAATGCATAAATCTATTTTGATTTTGCCAACTTGTTCTTTTTCTAACTAGTCCTTTTCTTGGAATTTATTGTTGAAGAGATCCGTGGGAAAGCTTTCTTTCGTTGGGCTAATCTGGTTGCTAATTTAGTTTTTGTATACGAGTGCTATTTAAATATTTTCATCCTTGCATTCTTCCAATTGAATAGGTTCTCTTTTTATGTATCTTGAAATTAAGGAATTTTTGGAATAACTTCAGTAAGTGGCTACATAAACTAAACTGTTGATCCATTTTTGTCGACAACAAATGACTTGGTTATGTCTATGTTCAACGAGAGTCAAAATCATCAGACTTCAAGGGTGTTGTAGGTAATACACATTACATTATCATTCGTATATGGTCTTGGTTTCATGTGTTGTTAAGACTTAAGAATGATACATCTATATCTAGTTACTAATGCCTAAAAGTTAATCTATGGTCAAGACCATCTAGCCATTTGTGTAAACTCACACCTTATAAGATGTCATATCCTGTTTGAATGACATCTAGGTCAAAATTTAACTCATTGTTTCTATTATCCATGATTCATGAGATGTAAGGAATATAATTTACCTCCAGTATTATGTTTTGGGCAAGACTTTTTGGATTTCACACTTCTACTACTGAGATTGACAGCAAAATAGTAACATGGGAAAACAATCTGGGATCTTCATACCGTGCCAATGAGTTTATACAAAAAAATTTCACTTATATTTTTTAATATCCCACACAATTCATTTAAGCTTGGGTGGACCTTGGTAATGATCATAGAAGAATCCATTCCTAGTGTTGCTTCCATGTTGTGGATTCCATCTATATGTTTTTCCAATCTCTAGAGTCTTTCATTCTTCAAAAGAAACAAATAAAGGGTATGAAATATCAAATCTATTCATTGATGAGTATTCAGAAAACATTATTCATTAAACACTTCATCATTCTAGATTGTTTGGTTTTTAAGTAAGTTTGTTTAAAATTATTTGTTGGATTTATCCATTGATCTACTTATATCTCGTTACTGGTGCTTGACCTGGTACTGGTGTTGTTGCCTAGTGCTGGTGTTGGTGCTTAGTACCTGGTGTTGGTGTTGGTACCGGTGCCAGTGCTGGTATTGGTGTCGATGCCTATGTTGGTGCCTGGTGTTGATATTGGTGCTGAAGGGCTACCTTTTTGTTAATGCACTAGCAATATTAAATGGGCATGTGAGTTGATGATTCTTCCAATGGGTTTTAACTTAATTAGTTATGATAATTGGTCAATTATAGTGAATAAGATACTCTGTTGGTCATATTTCTTATGCTCACTTTAATCCTACTGTCACTATTACTTTTGCTATTTTTCACAAATCTTCTCTCAAATAGGTACACAATATTTAATCTTTTGTTTTTAAGGTCATCATCTCATTCCTATTAATATTTGTTATTTCTAGTATGGCTTAATCTAATTATGTTCATGTATGGAAATGCAACAATAATAGCTATACATTATATGTATTGCCTTTTATAAAATATCTTAGAACAATTGGCCTAGTTTTAATAATTTCCATAAATTGTCTAAGTTATTCATTGAATTCCAATGACTAATGTCACCTTTAATTTTCTTTGTTTAGATGACTAATACTCATTCAAATGTTAGACTTCCAGATCATGCCTTCTTTGGAAGAAAAGTGTTACAAGGATTTCAGAATAGAGAACTTTCACTCTGTTAAGGCTGTCATCTGTATCTACTGGAAGTTGTTAATTTCCTATAAGGAGCAAAATTGAGTAATTTACTTTATGACAAATTATGTCGTTGCCTAGAATATTTTAGTTTGTAAGTACATGGAGTATATTTTAGTTTGTAAGTGCACGGGACATATTTTAGTTTGATTATTGATTTCTAGCTAGCTAAATGTGTTTCATTGACCATCATAGTTTCCAAATTCTATAAGAATTAATAATAACAATAATAATAATAATAATAATAATAATAATAATAATAAATAAATAAATAAGGAATGTGGACAAATGAAATGAACATGTTTATGAACTTTTCAATGGTAAATTAGATATTTGCTTATGCCTTTCATTATTAAGTAGCTTGTGTTTTGTAGATACTTCAAATAGCCTTGTCCTGTTCACTTTAAGTGAAAATCTTCTATATTCATGTAAATGAAGAATTATAGTGAAATGAAATTACCTATTGATGATTTAAATTGAGCTTTGTGGTTTATTTAATGATTTGTAGTTGTGCTAGAGTAAGTTACTTATAGTGTATATTATTTGGTAGGCCATTCTTTGCCAATACTTTTCTAAGTGTCTTACACATTCTACTGGATCAAACACGTCATGATGAAATGCAAATATTAGGATGCCAAACTCTTTTTTATTTTGAAAATAACTAGGTGTGATGTGCTATTATGTTCTTCATATTTTAAATTTTTAGCATTTCATTCTGGAATGTCTTTCATGTAAAATTATTTAAGGGTGTAGTATATTGATCGATCGGGCACATAGATAGTACATATATGTTCAACTTAGATGGTATGATATCAATAGTAGATGGTTTAGGTACCAGCAGGCACTGGCACCAGTACTAGGCACCAACAGGCACCAGCGCAATAGAATTCTACTAAAGTCATTGTGGACTTGACTATGTTGATTTGAAGTACACTTATAAATGCTTTGAATAAGTACACTTATAAATGCTTTGAAGAAGTACACTTGTAAATGATTGTAATAGTAAAAATTCATTTTGTAATAGTAAGTTTATTATTCATAGTCATTGTAAATATTAGAATTAGCTGGTTAGGTTTTATTATGTTTTAGTATTTAACTCTCAAATGTAATTGCACTTTTAATTTTAATATAATATGATTTTTAATATTGTAATTAATAAATTTATTGTAATTTATATTGACTTTTAATATTATAATTAATAATTGTATTTTTTTTATTTAAATTTATGGCCATAGGATATGTCTATGACCTCAGTTATGTAAATATTCAAGGCCATAGACATATCCTATGGCCTCAGTTATTGAAAAACCAAGGCCATATATATACGCTATGGCCTCAATTATTTTAAAACCGAGACCATAGGTAACAGTATATGGTCTCTCTCACTTAGGCCTTGGTTCTTATAACTATGACTATAGACCTATGGTCACAGTTAAATATCGAGGCCATATGTTTGTATTGTAGTAGTGCTTAGAAGAACTTTTTCAAGCCAAAGAAACTATTGAGCCTTAATGATCATATATCTAGTATATTTCTATTCCCGTGCACATTCGTTTGCATATTAGATATAATAGAAACAATGTGAAAATATGCTACTCAATCAATCAAGTAGTGACTAGATCAATTGAACAATATAACCTGATTAAATTAATTTTAACTAGATCAATTGAGCAATATAACTTGATTAAATTAATTTTAACTAGATCAATTGATGGATTTTCTTGATCGATCAAGGACTAGATCAATCGAGTTAAATCACTAGATCGATCCACTTTTTGAATATTACTTAACTGATCTCTGGATCAATCGAGAGGATGTTCGATCAATATACTTATGTACTCGATCGATCGAGAACTTGGTAAGATTGATAGAGCGCCGAGTTATCTCATTATAAAACATATTTCTATTACAATTTCGATTGACTTTTTACAGTTTTCCTTATTTCTTAAGAGTTTTTTAACTGTTTTTTTAGACAATATAGTAACTTCACTTGAACCTCATGTGCTTCAAAATATTCTATAAGTACAAACCTAATGAAACATTTTAAACTAACTACACAAGAACTATTGTGCTTATTCTCTTCATCTTTTATTCTCTCTTGTTTTACTAAGAGTTTCAAGTAAGCTTTTTCATTAAGTTAATTTATCAACCATTTGTGGTTGTGTTTGATGGATTAAAAATCCTACTATAATAATTATGTTATTGTGCTTTTAATGATTATTCTAGAGTTACTAGTTGTTTTTGTTTTATCTAATATATTGTTTAGATCAACTAGTTTGGGTTGTTCATTATTGAATCTGCTCTAAGACACACATTTGTACTTATGTTTATGGGCTAACTTTTCAGGTGAGAGCAATGCATGTTTGATTAACTCATAGGACTCGAGTTTGTCAGAACACTAGTCTAGATATGAATGCCTTTCTTATAGAGACTATAATGAAAGTAGTGGCTAGTAAGTAGGCTTCTTAGGGGCATTACCTAGGTAGGTAGTTTGAGTTATAGCCTTATAACTAGATACTTATTTTTCATACTAAATAATTAGGTGGTTCAATGGGCTACTGGTTTTTCTCTTAGGTCATTAGTTCCCTAGGTTGTTGATCGGGGCAGAACCGACATCGCCGATCCTGCCCGTTACTTTGGTTTTATGTATTTATAAAACTCTCGCAAGTGCATGAATCATTTCGTAGAAAATGATAAGTATACTCCCAAGGTCGATCTAAGGAAGGAATGTATGTGGTTTTTAATTTATTATTCAAACTTTTAAAAACGAAATTAAATCCTAAACATCCTGTCACGATATTTTGGGTTTTGTGTTTTTAATCTAATTACATAAAAATAAACATAGATTCAATAAACATTTATGCAAATTTTATCTGTTAAAACAGTGGAGTATTTATGGATATAATAATTAAGTTAATTATGCTTGCTCATATTATTTAGGTTATTAAAGATATGAATTGATATTTATTGATTCTCTTTTTTGTATGAATACCACCTTTGGGCGGGTTAGATATTCTTTGTTAACTAAACAAATCAATTAACACCTATGCGTGAGGTTGATAACTAATTTGGTTAATTAAATTAATTCCTTTTTCTAAGAGATTGAAAATGAACCATTTAAATGCCACCTTTGGTGAGGGTTAGACAGTTTAAACTTTATTCAAGGTATCCAAATTAAACCTAAGAATTTAGTTATCCGAGTACTAACTTTCAAGTTTTAAAATCACTACTGAAAACATGTTCTCAATACATTTTCAGATAATAATTCTTATAAAAACTTTTGAAATAGAGCTTCACTCTAACTACCTATGATTGTACCAACAAATAAAAGAGCACTACTCTAAATCAGACCGGATAACTAAACCTTAAAATCTAATTTTCAGATTTAAGTTTGTAATGAAAAATAATATATTTCTCTCTAACATTCTTAATATAAAATCTTGAATAAAAATAAAATCAATTCATTTTAGAGATTTTTACCTATTTAATATTTCGCAAGCATAACAACGTTATTATTATATCATGTTTACAAATAGCCAACACAATTAAATTTAATCACACACAAATTAAATATAACATGTAAGAATAAAGCATAAAAAATAACTGTAAAGAAAATAAAATCCTTACAGAACTTCGATGCTATTCCCGTTGCTGGAAAACCTCCAAGCGGAATTTGCACTCCCATTTATTGAATCAAAAAGCTAATAAATTACAAAAACATAACTAGTTCTTCCCAAAAAGGGAAGAACTCTAAAACTAAGAGAAATTAACTAAGAAAAGCTAAAAACTAAGAAAAACTAAAAACATCTAAGAAAAGAGAGAAAGAAAGAGAGAAGAGAATGTGTTTTGAGGTGTGTTTAGAAGTGAAGGGAATGGGGGTATTTATAGGTGAGGATGGAGAGAAAAAATGAGTGAAAAAATGTTAAAAAAATGTGAAAACGCGTAGTGCAAATGCTGAGGTCATTGATGACGTCAGCATGACGTCATGGGGTGGCTGCACCTGAAAAATGGGGCGAAATGGGCGTCGGTGCGCGCGGAGGGCAGCTGGGCGCGCGCTGATGGCAGGCGCTGCGCGCGCGGGAGCAGGTGAGATGCGCGCGGGCGCGCGCGGAATTGGGACTGGGCGCGCGCTGATGCGCGCGGACGTGGGGCGTGCTGCGCGCGGCCGGCGCCACGCGCGCGGGTCCGGGCGCCGCGCGCGCGTGCTCAGCCGGGCGCGCGGCGGCGCGATTTTCTCCTTTTTGACATTTTTGACCTTTTTGACCCATTTTATCCAATTTTTCCATATTTATTGACCTTTCCCCATTTATTTATTAATATATTTGTGATGTATTGCTTCCAGTATTCGTTTTTGAGTCTTTAAGTTACGTTTTTAAGCCAAAATACCTGAAAAACAATAAAAATACCCGTGATTCCGAAAAAGATAAATATATATAAATATATGATAAAACATATAAATATATATATATATTAATCAATTAATGTGCATAAAATCATGGTTATTTTAGTGCTTTTTGAGCACTCATCACAAGGCTCAACCACCTTCTTGCTAGTCCCTTAGCAAGAGAAGCGATAAAAACTAAAAATTAAACTATCCTAAATCACTTCCGTAGATTGACACGGTTGCATTTAGCCTATGCAACAAGCCTTTAAACCCCTAGGTTGCCCTAGTGGACGAGTTTGAGTCTCGTGAGGGTTTTCAGTAATGATACCCACAAACATTGAACTAAATGTAAAAATTAAAAGAAATAATAACAACAATCAACTTAAAAACTAAAATTACAACAAAATCAAAAATTAACGTTTAAGAATAAAAGAAAACAACATATCACAAAAATGTCTCATACTTTTTAATCTTCTTTAAGATCATAATTAAAATCTTAAGCATAAGTTATTTTAATCTTTTTAAACAATCATGATTTATTATAATAATTAGTCGGAAATCATTTTCATATTTCATATCAAAAATGTATCAATTTAATTTCACCCAATTTCGGTCATAAATCCGAATTCGCTTCGACTCTATTCCTCACAAGTCAATACTCTCAAAACACTGAATCCTATGGGTTCAAACACTCATACTAATTTATATGCGAAAGAGTTGATGTATAGAAATGAACTAATATGTTCGCATATGTATAAAGAAGAAAGGCTCAAAGTGTTATTTTGACGTTGATCTCATGGAAGGAATCAAATGTATAAATTATAAAGATATCATATATAAAAATTATTTTCATGCATAAATCAAACTCATTAAGAAAAAATTTCAAGATATATGCCTTTTACAAATGAAGAAAGTGCAATGACTTTTTAGGGAATTACTTCCTATATCTTTCTTTTGTAATTAGCCTTTACTCACAATTTTGTAGGCAATGTGGGTCATAGTATGTAGATTATACTATATATTCTTTCTCTCTATATTTTTCTGAAGATATTTTTCAATATATATCATTTTTAGAGAGTCAACCCATGTACAGATTGTACATTTTTTTTTTTGGGTAATATGGGTCATAGTATGTAGATTATACTATATATTCTTTATCTCTCTATTTTTTTCTGAAGATACTTTTCAATATATATCATTTTTTTAGAGAGTCAACCCATGTACAGATTGTACATTTTTTTTTTTTAGGATTTTGGTGAGTGGTTAATTTTGTGGCTTTTTTGTTTGATCTTGGTTTAGGTAACCCCAGATATGTCTTTTTTTTTTTGTAACAGTCATGCACGAATGAGATAAAAGCATATACTATCAATTTCTACTCAAATCATTTAATCTAAGCAAAAATAATAATAAAAAAATATACGACACTCTATTAAGATGAGAAAAAATTCATACATTCAATATTAATGCCTATAGAGATCATCTAAGAATTTGAAGAAATAAGAAATGTGTTTGGAGTAGAAAAAATATATATTTCACTCTGAATAAAGGAAATTAGGCTCAAATTATATCTCACAAAGGTAGTCTCCACTAAAACAAATTCATAAACACCGATTTTGGGTTTAATATAATTTCTACATCTTATCAAGAAATACTAGTTATGACAAAAAATAACTAATTATCAAAAATAATTACATAATATTTCATGATATGTTTTCAAAAATTAATCTAACAGTACAAAAGACTTAACTATTTACTTAAATTTGATTTAAAGAAATGATAAAATTTTGTGAATTTTTTTTTTTAATTCCAAAAATTACTAAATCACACAAGGAAAATAAAACCAAACACAAAAAATGAAGATGTGAACATAAAAAAGAAAAAAAATTAATAATTGTTTTTTTTTTTTTTGAATTTTTTTTTTTGAATTTTTAAATTGTTAAATCTTTTTTTTTCTTTTATAATTAAGCATGGTAACTTTTCACCACCCCCAACCTAGAACTTACATTGTCCTCAATGTAACAACTGTAAATTAAAGATAAAGAGAAAAGAGAAGAAATATTACCTATTTCTTGAGAATGTGTAAGTAGTAATGGAGAAATACAGGTGCATTTATCATATTCATCATTAAAGTGTATACAGACAGATTGCTGTGAACTTCTAACAACTCAACAAATATTTTTAGTTTTAACAATTTAAAAATTATTCACATATAATTAAACTAAAATAAACAATAAAATTAAACAAATAAAACAAAATAAAATTACCTAAAATGATGGGTTGCCTCCCATCCATCGCTTAGTTTAACGTCTTAGCAAGACGTAACTTGGGGATTGCATTTTAAGTAAACTCAATGTCCCCTCATCATTGAGTCAATCAAACCTATAGGTAAGACAAGATTGTCTACCTATACTTTTTCAGTCATGCCCTATTGATTTTCAAATTTTTCTGTACTTAAAACTAGGGACATGCTTGTGAGTTTCAGATCATCCACATCTAGGTACAAATCAAATAATTAAAGGCATCAAAACACAATTGTACCTAGATCAAACAAAACAACTAACTCCTTAGATTGTAATTAAAACATTAAAATTTTGGAGATAGTTTCAGACTTTTTTTTCGATTTTTTTTTTTTTGGTTTTTTTTTTGTTTTTAACTATAATATCTAAGTTAAAATAACATAATCAGTATTAACCAAGAGTGCTCCCAGGAAAGAATGGTGGTGCAAAGGCTCCTTAAAAACCATCCTCCTAGACAGAACAACATTCCCAGGAAAGACTAGTGGCACAAAGGCTTCCAAGAACTAGTCTCCTAGACAGAACTCTCTTAGATCTTTACTTTTCATGCTATTAAAATTAAGTTAATTAAGTTAAGTTAAGTAAAAATTTAAGTTAATTAAGTTAAGTTAAGTAAAAATCTAAGTTAATTAAGTTAATGAAAATGTAAGTTAATTAAAAAGCTAAGTTAATTAGGTTAATTTAAATAAAAATTTAAGTTAATTAAGTTAGTAAAAACTTAAGTTAATTAAGTTAAATGAAAATTAAGAGAAAAAAAAACATAGCAAAAAAATAATAAAATAAAATAAAAAAATAAAATTAAAAAAAAATAGAATAAAATAAAATTAAAAAAAGGGAAAATAAAATAAAATAAATAAAAATAAAATAAAATTAAGAAAGGTAAAAAAAAAATTGAATTTTTTTTATTTTTTTTAAATAAAAAATAAAATTAAGATTTAAAAAAACTTAAAATTAAATGAAAAAGTTTTTTTAATTTTTTTAATTTTTTTATTTTATTTTATTTTTTATTTAAAATTTATTTAAGTTTTTTTTTTATTTTTTATTTTTTTAATTTTTTAATTTTTTTAATTTTAATTTTTTTTATTTATTTTTACTTTTTTTTTACTATTCTTGAACGGTAAGTTTTATTTTATTTTTTATTTTTTTATTTTTTTTTAATTTTCCTTGTTTTTTTTATTATTATGAAATTTGAAATTTGAATTTTTTTTTTCAAATTATTTTAATTTTTATTTATTTATTGCTTTTACTATTTACGAACAACAATTTTATTATTATATATTTATTATTTTTTTTGTTTTTTATGAGAGAAAAAAAATTAATTTTAATTTTTATTAAATTTTTGTTTTTATTTTACTATTCACAAACAACAAAAAAAAATTTAATTTATTTTTGTTTTTTTTAATCAAAATAAAAAAAATCACAATTATTTACAACACAAAAAGTTTTTAAAATTTTGATAAATAATTTAAAAACGCTATTCCTTCCCTGCAAGAATCAAGGCCAAAAACTTGATACCATCCCCAAGAATCCGCGCCAAAAACTTGATACCATCCTCAAGAACGGCGCAAAAACTTGATACCATCCAAGAATGGCGCTAAAAACTTGATAGGGCGTAACCGACATCACCGATCCTCGCCTGCTACTTTGGTTTTATCTATTTATAAAACTCTCACAAGTGCACGAATCATTTCGTAGAAAATGATAAGTATACTCCCAAGGTCGATCTAAAGAATGAATGTATGTGGTTTTTAATTTATTATTCAAACTTTTAAAACGAAATTAAATCCTAAACATCCTGTCACGATATTTTGGGGTTTTGTGTTTTTAATCTAATTACATAAAAATAAACATAGATTCAATAAACATTTATGCAAATTTTATCTGTTAAAACAGTGGAGTATTTATGGATATAATAATTAAGTTAATTATGATTGCTCATATTATTTAGGTTATTAAAGATATGAATTGATATTTATTGATTCTCTCTTTTTTGTATGAATACCACCTTTGGTGGGGTTAGATATTCTTTGTTAACTAAACAAATCAATTAACACCTATGGGTGGGGTTGATAACTAATTTGGTTAATTAAATTAATTTCTTTTTCTAAGAGATTGAAAATGAACCATTTAAATGCCACCTTTGGTGGGGTTAGACAATTTAAACTTTATTCAAGGTGTCCAAATTAAACCTAAGAATTTAGTTATCCGAGTACTAACTTTCAAGTTTTAAAACCACTACTGAAAACATGTTGTCAATACATTTTCAGATAATAATTCTTATAAAAACTTTTGAAATAGAGCTTCACTCTAACTACCTAAGCGATTGTACCAACAAATAAAAGAGCACTACTCTAAATTAGACCGGATAACTAAACCTTAAAATCTAATTTTCAGATTTAAGTTTGTAATGAAAAATAATATATTTCTCTCTAACATTCTTAATATAAAATCTTGAATAAAAATAAAATCAATTCATTTTAGAGATTTTTACCTATTTAATATTTCGCAAGCATAACAACGTTATTATTATATCATGTTTACAAATAGCCAACACAATTAAATTTAATCACAGACAAATTAAATATAACATGTAAGAATAAAGCATAAAAAATAACTGTAAAGAAAATAAAATCCTTACAGAACTTCGATGCTATTCTCGTTGCTGGAAAACCTCCAAGCGGAATTTGCACTCCCATTTATTGAATCAAAAGCTAATATATTACAAAAACATAACTAGTTCTTCCCAAAAAGGGAAGAACTCTAAAACTAAGAGAAATTAACTAAAAACTAAGAAAAACTAAAAAAACCTAAAAATCTAAGAAAAGAGAGAAAGAAAGAAGAGAGAAGTGTGTTTTGAAGGTGTGTTTAGAAGTGAAGGGAAGGGGTGTATTTATAGGTGAGGATGGAGAGAAAAAATGAGTGAAAAAATGTTAAAAAAATGTGAAAACGCGTAGTGCAAATGCTGAGGTCATTGATGACGTCATGGGGCGGCTGCACGTGAAAAATGGGGCGAAATGGGCGTCGGTGCGCGCGGAGGGCAGCTGGGGGCGCAGGGGCGCGCGCTGATGGCAGGCGCTGCGCGCACGGGCGCGCGTGGAATTGGGACTGGGTGCGCGCTGATGCGCGCGGACGCGGGCGTGTCGCGCGCCGGCGCGCGCGTAGTCTGGCGCTGGTCAAGCGCGGCGGCGCGATTTTCTCCTTTTTGACATTTTTGACCTTTTTGACCCATTTTATCCAATTTTTCCATATTTATTGACCTTTCCCCATTTATTTATTAATATATTTGTGATGTATTGCTTCCAGTATTCCTCTTTGAGTCTTTAAGTTACGTTTTTAAGCCAAAATACCTGAAAAACAATAAAAATACCCGTGATTCCGAAAAAGACAAATATATATAAATATATGATAAAACATATAAATATATATATATATATATATATATATATATTAATCAATTAATGTGCATAAAATCATGGTTATTTTAGTGCTTTTTGAGCACTCATCAGTTGTTTCCACATAACAATCTCATGTATTGATATTTTTATTTTCAAATTACTCTACGTACACGTGACTAGATGTTTGACCACTTACGAAATTTTAATTTACCATACTTTTGTTGACTATATATCCATAACCAAACCAACTTTCATTTGGTACCAGAGCATGTCACTAGATACACTTAGTGTGCTTAGGACCTTGTTATGCATTATTTTATTGAGGGTGATCGATTTCTTAGACTTTGAGGAAATTAAATCCACTTTTCTTTCTTAATATAATGTTAAAAGTTTTCAAGAATTATTATATAATGGTGCTAGATCCATAAAAAGGAATGTTGGTTTAAAAGAAAAAAAAGAAGAGTGAAATAAACAACTTGAGACACATATATGCTTTTTAAATAAATTAATGAAAAAAAGAATATTTTGCCATAACAAAATAATGCTTTAAATGTGAGTCTTATAGGCTTGAAATAAAAAAATAACAAGTTTTTTGTAGATAAATTAAAATTGGTGCAAGAACTTGAAAAATCAAAAGAAGCTACAACGAGATTAACTATTAGAGTTGAAAGGCTCAACAAAATTCTAGATTAATAAAATCAGCTGGAGACAAGAAAGGAGTAAGCTATGTAGATGAGGATTCTATCCCATCATCTTCAAAAACAACTAAGTTTGGAAAACCTTCCAACCCTTCTTCTTCGTAGGCTACACATATGACTTTAACATGAAAAACCACATATGTAAAGCCTTCTAACCCTACTCCTAATGTTACGTAATATACACAAAGAATAGTTGCACTTGTGATTGAAAAATCTATTAAGTTTGTCCATGTCTATCATCATTGTGGTAGGAAAGGTCATATTAGGCCCAAGTATAGATTTTTGATAAATGTTCCCAAATGTAATAATAAATTCCATGTTTCACATAGTAGGACACATAATCACCATACATCTATGTATGTTGCATCATATTCTAGGATGAATGAAAATTATAATAACATGTTAAAACATTCTACTAGAAAGCATGAAGTTGTTAATTCAAAGAGGTATGTAAAATTCAACACAAGCAATTCTAGGACTAATTACCATCATCCTTTTATGCATGCTGCATTTTCATTTATGATGAATGAGAAATCTAAAGGCAAGTCCAAGAATATGCCTATGACAGCTAATACATTTGATTTCCAACCCAAAGATATAAAAAAACCAAAATCCAAGAAAGTATTGGTTAGGAAAGATTGTTCTTTCCGATTATCTAATTGTCATTCTTTATTATTTCACCTAGATAACTTTTTCAAGTTCTTAATTGACCCTAGGTGAACATCATTAGTTTATTTGCTTTTATTTTTATTTTTATTGATGTTTATTTAGTTCCAAAAATTAAAAATTTAAAAAATTAAAAATTAAAAATTTAAAATTAAAAGAAAGGAAGTAGACATTCTTTAACATTGTCATGATTGTTACATACTCTATTCATATTTATTTTGATTGACTATAAATTTATATAAATGGATATTTTGACTAGTGCATTTATATATTCTTATATCTAGTGATTGATGTTAATATGAAACTATTCATACACTCACTAAAAAACATAAATATGTCATGGTAGAAGTTTATAATTAATTACGTAAGATTTTAAGGCATAAGATAACCTTGATTGTGAAAATTATGGTTGAACTCTGTCTTTCACTGTATAAAATGTTGCTATAGAGAAAAACCTAGTTTTGAGAGGGCTTCCTACTATGATGTATGAAAGCTACCGTAGTAAGCTAAGAGGGTTACATCACAACTATTGTGAAAGTCATCATGTTAGGTATATTGGCTCATGTGTATTTCCTTTGCAAAATAAAAATACAAAAGCTTTTGCATGCACAAAAAGAAAGAGCCACAATTGGTTACACAAAAAGAAAATAAATAATCAATCTCTCACAAAAAAATTAATATAAGAGGAGAATACAAAAAAATAGATTAAAGTTCTCTTTTGGTAAGTAAATATTTTTTTGTAAAAGTACAAATTCAATAGCAAATGTTTTATGATAGGTGATACTCCTTTTGAATCTTCTATAACTGATCCTAAATGAGTAGATCGAAATCCTATTGTAGTTCCAACACATAATTTACTTTGAGTGGCTGTCAATATGTCATCATATGTGTTAGTATGTTTGTGTGTATTGTCTACATGTATTTATATTATCAACGGATAGTCACACTTCGAAAAAAAATTAAATTCATCACTTGTTTGTACTGATGTAGTCCAATTAAGCTAAATCTACTATCCTTAATTCAAAAAAATTATATATATTAGTTTTTATAAATTATTTCTCTAATTTATTTAGAAGAGTCGTAGAACTTTGGGAAAGTTTATTCATTCTTTAGGAAACTTAGGGCTTTTATATCTGTGTTTTGTTTGTATGAGCTTT
Organism: Hippophae gyantsensis; assembly: GCA_030763125.1. NCBI lineage: Eukaryota > Viridiplantae > Streptophyta > Magnoliopsida > Rosales > Elaeagnaceae > Hippophae > Hippophae gyantsensis. Next base: position 26,394,352 of record CM061029.1, on the reverse strand, counting down.
TTAGAATATATATTCTTCTTTTTAGTCATTAAGTACACTCCTTGCTTGCTCAACTTGTTATCATTATTTCATGATTATGTTTGTTTATTTGTATGACAAAAGGGAGGGGGGGGGGGTGTTGCGTGTTTTTCAACACACGAACTCGTGCAAGCATACACGGTCACAAGTAATAAAGATTTGTAAGTAAATATCGATCCCACGAGGATTTGTTACTATAGTTTATCGAGTACTAAAATTGTATCTCTCTGATTTTATCCAAAACAATCGTTGATTAATAAAAAAGTAAAATAAGAAAATAAAAGAAATCTAGGATTGCAATTTTTCACCAAACTAATCCACTCAAATAATATTATTTTCTTTTGATTTATATTTTTTAGTACATTTAATTTGTCAACCGAAAACTTCTTTTTTTATTATTCATACATCTCTTTCGAGCTCCGTATAAACACACCTCGTTAAATTAATTTACTATATCTCTATGAAAATTAAATTTACCGAGATTCATTACGTTCTAAGTTTTCAAATGGCCACACATACAATTAGGGTATATCTCTATCCTTCATCATACATGTCATTCTATTTACGAGCAATACACACACAAATGCCTTTATCAAGTTTATTCATGTGCCACGGATCGTTTTGATAAGATTCGTAAATAATCAAAAAGCATGAAGAACAAAATAGAACGAACAAATCGAACGTCTTATAAATCTAACAAAAATAATTAAAATTAAAGCTTCATAAATTTAGATTAAATGCAACCCTAGAAAAATTAAATTACTTCATAAAATTAAAATAAAAATTATAACAACTACAGAAAATTAAGAAGAAGCAGAAATAAAATTAAAACATCACTTAAAATAAATATTTGGCACACGCAAAACACAACAAAAGCCAAAAATGGCTTCTGCGTGTTTTGCCGTCCAACACACACACACAATAAAAATTACAAACTGAAAAAACTAAAACACTCTAAAAACTTTCGAAAATTAAAACTAAATCTCTACTCCAAAAACTACTCCAACCAAACTTTTTTACAACTAAAAACTATCTCCTATTTATAACAAAAAAATACATTAATAAAATATTAAATTAAAATCTACGCGGGGGGACAAAAATGTGTGGCGAAAATAATAAATTAAACGCGTGGGGGACAGAAATTGTATCGAAAATGGGATCGAGGGAGTGGGTGGAACGCTGCGCGTTCTGTTTTAATTTTCTTCCACGCTGCCACGTGTCGCGTTCTGATTCGCAGACACAATTAGTGGGACACGTGGCAGCGTCTCATTCGTTGAGGGGAAACGGGCGCACGATGAATGGTCGCACGGGAGCCAACGGCTACAACACGGGCTTGATCCAGCGCGGTCGCGCTCATTGTAACACGCCACGTGTCGGAGTATGATTTGCTGAAATATTAAGTGCAACACGTGGTAGACTCTCGTTCGCGTAAAAACCGGGCTCACGTGGATCAACCGTACTGGAAAAGGGGCGCGAAAGTGGGAGACAGGTCTGCGCGGCGTCAGACGGTGGGTCCCACGCTGCACGCCGGCCTGCGTGGCAGGTGGGCCCCACTCGGGCACCGAGCCGCGCGAAAGAGAATTTCCCTGCATCCACTCTCCTCTGTCGGGTTGAAGTGCACGCGCGCATCTGAACCGTTCATGCGTTGATCTGACGGTCCACGATGGACGCGTGGATGATGACGCGTGTATTTCCTCTCCTGCACGAATATTAAACTTTATTTAATTATATTTTGACCCACAAATTAAATTCAAATTACATTTTAAACTTTCTTTAATTACAGTTTACCCCTTTTCTAATATTAAATTAAATTTTTCAACTTTTAATAATTACGATTAAGCCCAAATTTAAATTTAATTTGTATTTTCAACTTTTATAAATTGTAATTAAGAACCCTAATATTTGAAATTACATTTGTGGACAAAAATTTGAAATTAAGAACGTTTTCGATACAATTTATTTATTTTTCTTATAATAAATAAAAAACAGTAAATACTAATTTATTAATCGAAAATTAACTAAAAACATCAAGAACATAGCAATTATAATTAATAAAATAGGTGAAAATAACTATATAAAATACAGTTATCAGGGGGGGAATTAGTATCAAAAATTTTGAACTTAAACTATAACATCAAAAAAAGGGATAGTTAATTTAGGGGGATATTTTTATTTTGGATTTCTATCATCTGTTTAATCCTATTTTGATCATTCTTTACTTTTCTATTATTAGATACACTGAACTATTATGAACGATGAGTCCTCAGGACAACTTTTTTGCTTGTTGATGTTTTTGTTTTTGTGTAAACAAGAGCTTTTGAGATTCAAATAAAGATGGTTCCATCAAATCATAGGATATTACCACTATATAAAAATATAATTTTCCTTTGAGTATTATGTAGTGAGAGAGAGGTTTGTCACATAAATATGCCAAAGGAGGGGGATTGTTAGGTTTATGTTAGTGTTAGCTATACTCGTGAACAAAATGTATAATTATAATTTTAGTTTCCAAGTGTGTCTTAGAAGAATTATTTCAAGTTGAAAAAATTATCGAGCCTCAAAGATCACATATTAGGTATATTTTTGTTTTAGACACAATAGGAACAATGTGAAAATATGCTACTCAATCAATCGAGCAATATAACTTGATTAAATTAATTTTAACACGCAACTAGATCGATTGAGGGTTGTACTTGATCGATCGAGTTAAATAATTAGATTGATCCCTTTTTGAATATGAATAAAATTATATAAATGGTTGCTCAATCAATCTAACCAAGTGCTCGATTGATTGATTATATAAGTTAGTTGATCAAGCATCATCTCGATCGATCCAATAATCATTCAATTTATATTCAAAAAGTGGATTGATCTAGTGGTTTAACTCGATTGATCTAGTCCTCGATCAAGCTAGTAATGTGTTAAAATAAATTTTGTTAGGTCATATTGCTCGATCGATCTAGTCACTACTCGATCATTCAAGTAGCCTATTTTTACATTGTTCCTATTATGTCTAATATGAAATCTAACATGATCCAACAGAAATGGGTAGAGTGTTAGAATTTCCACTTACGATACCTTTTGAACCAGAACAAAGAGTTACACTTGGCACTATATCCACACTTGGTGTGAGATGATGACAAGTACCAGAACCTCGCAACTAAGTGCTAGGAGTAGGACTTGACTTGTCATTTGAAATAACATTTATGGCTAAAGGATTAGAGGAATTATTTCCTAACAATGCATCTCTCAACACAAAATAGGAAGAGGCCATATGCTCTTTCTTTTCACAAATCTGACATATAGGTTTCTCTAAGAATGATTTCTTGAAATTCTTGAAACTAGCGGTTGAACCTAAACTAGTGTTCTTTTGACTAGCACCATCCTCTTTCAAGAATTGATGAAAAATTCATTCTGAAGGTTTAGGATGACCTTTTAGATTACATATGAGTTCTTTCTAGACCTAGAAGGATGATTACCATAGCTTTTAGTAAAACTAGCCGCATTGGCTTGAAAGGTTTAATCTTAAACGTTACCCTCAGATGCAAATAACATCCTTTCAATGTTCTCTAAGTTGGTTATGTAAAACACCTACAAATAGTCTACATTGAATCAAGTTAAGTGTCATAACAAAAGTGAGATATCTAGGAACCAAGCCATTAATAAAATAAGGACCAATCTCATGTTTTGGGATGGTTTCCCCTATTATCGCCAAAAGATTTGCAAGGGTCTTAGGTTTGAGCGTGTAATCAGAAATAGACAAGCCATTCTTAGCCAAATTTTGGAGTTTACCATGTATTTCCATGACTCATGACTGAGTAGTATAACTAAATCGATCATGTAGTGCTATCCATTATTCTCTAGTTGACAAATGACTAACATGAACATCATTCATCCCAATCAACATAGAGTTATAGATCCAGTTATTCACAAATGAGTCAAATTTCACCCAAGTATTAAACAATGGATTAGGTACTGAGCACTTAGCATCAAGAAGAGGTAAAGGTCTATGTAGTGTTCCATTCACAAAACATTGAAGATGATATGTCAAGACAAAACATAGCAATTGCTCATGCCCTATAAGGCAATTATCATCATCAATTTTCACAGATAGAGAAACATTATTGGGTAAAGAGCATCAAGGATTGACATGTCCACAATATCATTGACATCGTGCCAATATTGTCCTTTTTTTGCACATTTTGATATTGAAACGTGATATTTTTATCTTTTAAATAAAATTTTAAGAAAATGTTGAGAATGTCGTGACATTGTCGACAAAATATCGAGAGAAAAATCATTTGTCAAAATATCGTGTATACTATTGATATTTTCGTAAAATTGTTAACAAAATATCAAAAAATATCGATAAAATATTGTTTCATATTATTTTTTATTTTCTAAATAATTTACCTTTAAGTTTATCTTTTTTTAGCTTTTTTTTATCTTCAATCAAAATATTATTTAATTACGATAATATTTTATACTTTTTTCAAACATATTTTCTTTTATTTATACCTTAATTTTACATTTAATTTACTAATTTTAACTACAATTAAATGTTTTGTTCACAAATGTCACCAATACTCACATAAACCTTATAATCTCCAACTCTCTCTTACTACATAACGCTCATACAAAAATTAAATTTTTACATAGTGGGATAATCCTATGATCAAGTGGAACCATCTTCACTTGAATCTCGATAGCACATGTTTACACTGAAATACAAAAACTCCAACTAGATACAACTTATCCCAAAGGACTCATTATTCATAATAGTTTAGTGTATCTAATAATAGAAAAGCAAAGAATGACTAAAAAAGGATTAAAACATGATGGAAATTAAAAAACAACTCCATCTATATGTAGTATCTCCAAAAAAGATCAAAGTAATTCAAAAATAAAAATCTTATCCTCAATTAACTCTTAACATTTTTGTAGATTTTCAATTAATGTTTTAATTTTTATCTCCCTATTTACCATACAAATAAAAAATATAATCATGAAGCAATGACAACAGATTGAGGAAGCAAGTAGTGTATTTAATGACTGAAAAATGGAGTACACATTCTTAAATGCTCAAAACACAAACATAAAACAATATGTTTTCCAAAAATGAATATATTCTCCCCAAGTTCTACGACAGCTTTAACTAAATTAGAATAATTGTTTTTATAAAAACCGATATTTATATTTATATATATATAATTATTTTTTCAACTAAGGGTAGTAGACTTAACTTAACATGATTACAACAATACACAAAAATGATGAAATTAATTTTGTTCAAAGTGTGACTATCCATTGACAACATAAATATATATAGTGACATTTCTATGGTCACCAAAAGTGAGGTAAAAATCAAAACTGCAATAGTATGTCAATTAATCTATTTATGATTAGTTATAAAAGATTTAAAGGAAGGAGTGTCACCTATCATTAAAAATTACAGTTGAATTCATACATGCACAAAATAAAATGTACTTACCAAGATATATATATATATATATATTTGTATTCTCTCTTGTATTAGTGTTTTTTTGTGTGAAGGATTGATTATTTATTTTCTTTTTGCATAACCAAATGTGGCTCTTTCTTTTTGTGCATACAAAAGATTTTGTATTTTTATTTTTCCATTATCATCATCATCATCATCATCATCATCAATATTAGTTTAAGAAAATATGCATAAGCCAATATATCTATATGATGACTTTCATACTAATTGTGAGGTATCCCTCTCCGCTCACTGCGATAGTTTTCATACATCACAGTAGGTAGTCTTTTCAAAACTAGGTGTCTCTGTATAGTAATATTTTAGAAAGTGAAATATAGATCTTAAAAATAGCTTTGTAGTCATGGTTAGCTCATTTCCTAGAATCTCGCAAAATCAATCATAAACTTCAAGCATAACATACATATGTCTAGTGAGTATGTGAGTAGATTCATGTCAACAATGATCACTAGATGTGAAAAATATGTAAATGCAAAAGTCAAAATGTTCATTTTTATAATATATAATTAGTTAAAATAAATTTAAATGGAGTATGTAATGATCATGTCAATGTTACTACATATCTACTTCTCTCCTTTTTTGAAACTAAAGAAGCATCAATAAATAAAACTAAAAAAAACAAACTACATATGATCACTTAGGATCAATTAAGCACTCAAACAAAAGTATCTAAGTGAACAATAAATAATGGTCAGGTGACCGACAAGTGACAATCTTTCTTAACCCAAACTTTTTTGAATTTTTGTTCTTAAATAAGTTTGGGTTAGAAATCAGCTGCCTTAATTTTCATAGGCATATTCATGGACTTACCTTCAGATTTTCCATTCATCCTAAATGAAAATGCAACATACATGATAGAATGATGGTAATTAGTCCAAAAATTTAGAATGTTAAAATCAAAACCTACAAAACTCATATTCAAGCATTTGTTTTCTTAGAAAATATTCTTTTCTTCTATTAATTTATTTGAAAATCATATACATGTTTAAAGTTGTTCATTTAACTCTTCTATTTTTGTTTTAAAGCAGTATTTCTTTTTGTAGCTCTTGCACCTTTACAAAATAATTCTTAAAAACTTTTAACAGTACATTCAAAAGAAAAGATGATTAATTTCCTCAATATCTAAGCTATCATCCTTAATAAAATAATCCATAAGATGGTTGTAGGTAATACTAAGTGTATCTAGTGATTCACTCTGATACCAAATAAAAGTTTGATTATTTAGTCATGGATCTAAGTATCTAATTAGTGGAAGTATGAAAAACTAAAATACCATAAGCAGTCAAGCATGTAATCATGTGTAAATAAAGTAATGCAAAAAATAAAGATCAATAAACGATATTTTTATGTGAAAACAACTTAGGCCATACCAATGACCTAAGAAAAAAATCACCGATCAGCCAGACCACCTCACTATCCACTATGAAAAATAAGTATCCAATTATAAGGCTAGGATCAAACTACCTACCCAAGTAATGCACACAAGTAACCTACTTACAAGCCACTGCTTTTATCGCAGTCTTAACAAGAAAGGAGTTAGTTTTCGGATTAGCATTCCGATAAATTCAAGCCCCATGAGTTAATTGAACCCACACCGATGTCATCTAAAAAGTTAGTACATGAATACAAGTGCAATATGCGTCTTAGAGAAAATTCAATAATGAACAACCCTAACTAGTTGATTTAAACAATATACCAAATCAATTAAAATAATTAGTAACTCTAGAATAATTAGTTAAAAGCATAATAACAGAATTATTATCGTAGGCTTGTTAATGCATCAAACACAATCACAAATTTTTGATAAATTAAATTAATGAAAAGCTTACTTGAAATTTTTTGACAAAACAAGAGAGAATAAAAGATAGAGAATAAGCACGATTAAGCTCTTGCAAGGTTAGTTTCAATTGTGTGCTTAGGTTTATATATATACAATATTTTAAAGCACTTTAATTTAAATTTAAATTAACATCTTCTATGTAAAATCAGTCAAATGAGTTTTAAGAAATAAGAACAATATAGTAAAAGATCAATCCAATTCATATTAGAAATAGGTTTTAAAATCAAAGCTCTAGGCACTTAATCGATCTAACAAGTGCTCGGTCGATTGAGTACATAGTTTGATTGATCAAATGTCCTCCCGATTAATCCAGTATATCAATTAATTAATTCACAAAAACATGGATTGATCTAGTTATTAATCTCGATCGATCTATTATTGGATTAGCCGAGTATTAATTCCTAGATTGATCTATTCATATAAATAATTAATTCAACATGTACTATAGCTCGATCGATCTAGTCATTACTCGATCGATCGAGTTGTCTATTTTTATATCATTCTTATGTGTCTAATATGAAATCTAACGTGTACAGAAACAATTATATACATGAGATGTGATCATTGAGGCTCGATAGTTTCTTCAGCTTGAAAATATTCTTCTAAGACACATCTAGAAACTAAAGTTACAATTATATATTTTATTCATAAATATCGTCAAAACTCACATAAAACTTACACCTTGCAATTAGGCTTGACTTTAACAAGAAAAAACTAATACCTAGGTAGCTTAAAATTTTTAAAACCTCTAATTCTAATCAAGGATTGAGCCACACGTAGGTGAGAGGGAGCACGTGTGTCCTCAACTTTTTGATAAATATTTTTTCTTTATCGTATTTATAAATATACCTCTTTATTTTACAAAAATAAATATGAGTTATCCCTCTTAAGTTTATTATTTGATATTATTTTTCTTTCATTTTGTTATAGAATGTAATAATTTACATTCCTCAGATTTTTTCACTTTTACTCTACTACTGTACAATTTTTACTAACTGGATTCTTATAACGTGATAAATGTTTAACATTTTCTCATAAGTTTTAGGGAAATTATATCAAATAATATCTAAAACCTATATATATTAATAAAAATAGCATCCCAATAATATTAAATGAGTTTAATTGGATAGAGTTTAATAATAAATGAGTTTAAATTGTCGTAATTCAAATTGAACGTCGTCCAATTAGATAATGTTTAATGTGAAATAGTACTAGACATAAGGAATATTAATTTTGTGGTCACAAGTTTTAAAGGTATAATTTTTTTTCCTTAATTTTACTAGTTTTTCCTAACTTTTTTTAAAAAGTATAGCATTTTATCTCGCATATAATTTAACCTTTCTATGTTACACCACATATAATTATATAATTATTCATTGTCATTTATACTATATAATATTAATCTTATCTATTTTTCTTTTAGGTTCTTGAATTGTTTTACACTTTTTTATAATTTATGTTATTTAATTTCTTTCATTTTTTTTGTGTCTGTATAGATATTAAGTTATATTATTTAATCTTGTTACAACTTAATTTACTAATTTTGAATTTTTATTTTAATTAGATAAAAATACGCATTTGACATATAAAAATTGTATTATAATATTCAAAAATATCAAAATTTGTAAACTTTTGAAATATCAACTATGATAATTTTTATATTATTTTATAATAACTCGATTAAAAAGTTTATAAATTTTATTATTTGAATGCTAAAACTATTTACTTTTTTATTAAATTTTCCTATAGTACTACCTCTAAATATTAATCTTAACTGCCTTATTGTAATGTGTTACGATTGAATTTCTAAGAGAGTTAGAGGAACTAGAAGAACAGTGGTGAGAAGCTATTTTCAATAATTTTTGATATATCTATTATTCCATCTCTTTAGTTGTATATAGCCTTACAAGGAAATTAAAGAAAAAAAAAGGAGTGTGTGAAAGCAATGGTGAATGTGTGAAGGAAATCATGAGCATCTCCCCCTAACAGCCTAGTGGTTCCCTTCCCTATTATGTAACCACCTTTGCTCGCCAAGTCACTCCAATCAACACATATTATTTCTCACCCCTTTTAGAATCCTTGTCCTCAAGGATGAAGTTGTGGTATGATTTGGTAAGATTACAACATGTGCTTTGAGATAGAAGCAAGAGGTAGCCCTGAATTGACCTTGGAGCAAAGCCCATAGTTCCAATTGAAGGAAACCCATCAAAATATACAATCTTTCTTCTAGGAATGGGCATAGTCACAGTATAGAAATCCATTGTTAGGAGAGATCTATAACCTTCCATTAGCTGTAGTTTAATAAAAAATGCCTCTTTGTCTTCAAAAACCATTGGCAATTGGTAAAATCCCTTCTCAATGCTAGCCTTAAGTTCTAACTTGAGGGGTTCTAAGGCCTTCTATTCATATTCATTAAGTCCTTGAAGATTAGATGATATCAAACTTCAATCCCATTCCTTCCAAGCTTAACCCTTTATGCAAAGAATGGGAGATCAGTTAGGTCTAACTGTACATAATTATACTCGTAAACATCACCATCCCTATTAAGAGCATGGAGCGATGACTTAACAAATCTAGCTGCAGCATATGCCATGGACAATGTAGCAAAACCAACACCTGCCTTTGCTTCGACAACTTCAATTATAGCATTTTGAATCCTCATAGTTAGTTCCTGAACTTCTTCATCACTAAAACTCATAATGAATCTTATTTTTGATAGCAAGGGAAGAATTGTGATACCAACATGGCCCTCAACTACTGAAACATCAACATCAATCAATTTTAGATTCTTTTTCTGAGTAACAAATGTATTTTCCTTTGCAACATCCAATGTAGAAACATTGAGGAGCCTTTTTGGATCATAGATACCCTTCTACTTAAGGACCTCTACTGCAATAGGCACTGTGGAATTGAAAAGATTATTAATAATGTGGATAAAGGCATCAGGGTAGTTATCAGTAACAACCTCAACCAAGTCCTTCACAATGCTGGCATTGATGTTAAAAAGGTTGACACGAGTCATGCCAGGCTTTCTGGGAACACCAGCTAGTATGACTATTACATTTACACCTTTTAATGAGTCAACTAACTTGACATTTCCTATGAAATCCATAACTTGAGAGGGAGTGTTGTAGTGACTAAGATCAACGACAACTCTCTTGACATTTTCTATATCATAAAGATCCAGTGCAGAACCCAGCGAAGACATCTTGATAAGGAGTGACGGGGGCTGGCCTATCCCTTTGGTAGCTCCAAGAATGGATAATTTATAAGATGCTTGTGGCTACAAGTGGTATTGAAACCCTTGATCCACTTTTTTGGGTTTTTTTGCATAAAATATCTTTGGAGAGCTACATTGCTTTCCTTGTTGAGAAAAGATGATTTTGACTTGCAACTCAAGGATCTTGCTTCCTTGAGATCAGCGAAACTATTGACAGAGGTTAGGAAGTTAAACCTAAAAGCCCATGGTTTTGGTTGTGAAAGTGAGCTCACTTTGGGGCCGAAAGAGGCAGTTGTTCCAATTGAAAAGATAGCTGCTGATGTTGTTGCCATCAGTTGTCTATGGGTTACCGACTTCTACCATAGCTCCACAAGTGCTTGTGAATTGCAACAAAGATGAAGAGTAGGGGTTGGACTTGAAGTTTTGAACTTTCCCTAGAATTGTGGTAGATAGCTAAATGGTTAATTCCATCTTTTGTCTTGAGTAGATGATCTTTGCAAACCTCTGACTCCTCTTGATCATAATCTACCATGGCTATCGCATATAGAATGATCGATTTAATCTTGTTAGGAAACCACATTTTCTTCATAAAATCCATAAAGGAGCTCTCCAAATCATAGTCCAAAATCCTAAAACTCTGACTCTCACTCCCATTTTCACCAATAGCCTCCAAGTGTTGCTGAACGCGCTTAAAGAACCCCATCAGCTTATTCTTATCCAAAAGTCTTAAGACTCTTGTCCAAGAAAATCGCTGATAAGAGTCAAATTATTGCATTTTTGTTATGATTTAAATGTTGATATTTGTGTGAAAATTGCGTTTATTTGATTATTTAATCCACAAATGTCATTTCACGGGTATTTCGTGTTTAAAGTGCAATTTCAGGTAAAATCATAATTTTGGAGAAGGTTGGGACAAATTTCTATGAACGGGATTGTTGTTTGTTTTACAACACACAAAAACGTGCAAGTATACACGGTCACAAGTAATAAAGATTTGTAAGTAAAGATCGTTCCCACGGAGATTTGTTACTATAGTTTGTCGAGTACTAAAATTGTATCTCTCTGATTTTATCCAAAACAATCGTTGATTTAACAAAAAGGTAATAAGAAAATAAAAGAAATCTAGGATTGCAATTTTTCACCAAACTAATCCACTCAAATAATGTTATTTTCTTTTGATTTATATTTTTTAGTACATTTATATTTTATTATTCATACATCTCTTCCGAGCTCCGTATAAACACACCTCGTTAAATTAATTCACTATATCTCTATAAGAATTAAATTTACCGAGATTCATTACGTTCTAAGTTTTCAAATGGCCACACATACAATTAGGGTATATTTCTATCCTTCATCATACATGTTATTCTATTTACGAGCAATACACACACAAATGCCTTTCTCAAGTTTATTTGTGTGCCACAGATCGTTTTGATAAGATTCGTAAATAATCAAAAAGCATTAAGAACAAAATAGAACGAACAAATCGAACGTCTTATAAATCTATCAAAAATAATTAAAATCAAAGCTTCATAAATTTAGATCAAATGCAACCCTAGAAAAATTAAATTACTTCATTAATTAAAAATAAAAATTACAACAACTATAGAAAAATTAGAAGAAGTAGAAATAAAATTAACACATCACTTAAAACAAATATTTGGCACACGCAAAACACAACAAAAGCCAAAAATGGCTTCTGCGTGTTTTGCCGTCCAAAACCGAGCAACACAATAAAATAAACTCTACCCAAAAACTCTAAAACCTCTCCTCCAAAACTATCATCTTATCTCCTATTTATAGCTAAAAATAATACATCTAAAATATTACATTTTTTATTTTATTTTTTTATAAAAACGCGTAATAATTTGTATCGAAAAACAAAAATCACGCGTATCGATTTTATTAATTAAATCACGCGTGAGCTAGGGGCGCCGATTCTGCATTTTTTAATTTCTTTATGCATGCCACGTGTCAGCGTCTGATTCGCTGCAAGAAATGGTGGGACACATGGCAGCATATAACAGAATAGAAATGATGGGCTCATGGAGAATTGCCGCACCGGATTGCGGCACGAGAAACGTGGGAGACAGCTCCTGAGACACGTCCGGGATTCCGCGCTTTTGCGTTCACCGAAACATACCACGTGTCCTAACATGATTGGCTGATAGATTAAGTGGGAAACGTGGTAGATTCTGGTTGGTGGAATAACTGGGCACACGTGGAGATCAGCGCACGGGATCAGAGGCGCGCGTAAGCGAGGGACAAGGGCTGCAACGCATCAGACACGTGGGTCCCACTTGCACGTCGGCCTACGCGGTAGGTGGGCCCCACCTGGGCATACCGAGCCGCGTGAAAATTTGAGACATGCACCCACTCTCTTTGGTTGGGTGTGATAAGGACGCGCGAATCTCAGCCGTTTCTTATCTGATCGGAAGGTCCACGATTCGCGCGTGTAGATTGGCGCGTAGATTCTTCTCACCTGCGCAGAAAATTAAACTTTATTAATTCCATTTTGACCCACAAATATATTTCAAATTACATTTTCAACTTTATTTAATTACAGTTAAGCCCTTTGCTAATTTTAAATTAAATTTTTAAACTTTTAATACTTAAAATGAAGCCCAAATTTAATTTAAATTATATTTTCGATTTTTATAAATTGTAATTAAGAACTATATTATTTGAAATTATATTTGTGGACATAAATTTAACATTAAGTACATTTTCGATACAAATTATTTACTTTTATTAAAATATATAAAAAACAGTAAATACTAATTTATTAATCGAAAATTAACTAAAAACATCAAGAACATAGCAATTATAATTAATAAAATAGGTGAAAATAACTATATAAAATACAGTTATCAGAGATTGAGTGCAAATAAAAAGAAAACAAAATTTCAAAATTTGAAATTTTGCCGCCGGCGAGAATATTCTCGCCACCGGCGAAAACCTTATGAGGAATACGTTGAAAATCATACAGGGAGCACGGATTTTGGCAAAGCAATCTCGCCGCCGGCCAACTTAACCTCGCCGCCGACCAAGTGCATCTCGCCGCCGGCGAGATTTAGCAGAACAAAAATCGTAACTTTTCTAGAAATCTCGCCGCGGCGAGAACAATGTCGCTGCCGGCGAGTTTCGTCCGAAAACACATTTTTTATTGTGTTTTGTTCCAAAATTTCCCCCCAGACCCTAGATCTATATATACAATATGATGGAGAAAGAGGGGGACGGCAGAGAGAACAGATCTGAGTCATTTTTGGAGGAAAAAAAGGCAATTTTGGAGAGAAAGTTTGGAGAAGCTTGAAGGATCATCACCATTGTTACTACCAAGTCTTCATCTTCAAGAGTTTTTCATCTCTTCTCCTTAGCCTTCATATTCTGCATTTTACTCAGATTTGTTATTCATGAATTCAATTGAAATAATGGTTGTTCTTATTTCCGTTATGAACTAATTCGTTTTTGCTAAGGCTATGATGTAGTTGAATCAAAGAAATCTGATTTCTTTTGTTATTGTTATATGAGTTCATTGTTTTCAAGTTGAGTGTTTATTTCCATGCTTAATGCTTTTAAATTTCTGGCCAAGATTTAGATGATTAGTTGCATTATATTGAGACCGAGAGGAGATATGTAATGAATGCTTCTTGTGATAAATATCGTATGTTGAATACGAGTGTGAGAACTAATGCATGATGTATGTGGTTAATCTAGAAATTCCATAAATCTTAATGTGCTTGTTTGTGATTAAATCTTCATAGAAATATAGTTGATTTTCATAGATAAGTAATTCTAATATAACTCGAGAGAGAGTATTAGGTAAATTTGGGTTTTTCAACCATCACTTTTAGCTTTGATTCTCATATAACATGACTTGAAATCAGATTGAATTGATTTAGCGAAATCAAATGCCTTAGCGTTTTTAATCATTTGTGAACAACATTAAATTTTGTTATTTGCGTTTAGTTTTATGTTAATTTGCTTTTAAAACAGTTTCAACAATTCATTTTTCAAATAAAATTAGGGTTAGTCAATTTCGGTACTTAGTAACGCCATTCCTTGTGGGTTCGATATCCGTACTTTTGTACACTTTATTACTTGAACGATTCGTACACTTGCGAAAATAAGCATCAATCGCAGCTCTTGAATCCAAAACATCACAGATCCTCCCACCATCTTTGTATAAGAAACTCGAGTCGATACTCTTGAAATCCACGTATTGACTCGCACCTGATTTGACCTATAGATTAATGGCTTTATCAGCACAAAAAAGAGCTCTAGGATCGTTGAGATCAATGTTGAACTTTCTAGAATGTTCGGAGAGGGTTTCAAAATCAAAAGAGGATATCTCAACGTCCAAGAAGAGGGGTCTGTTAATGAGATGTACGAAACTGGTGAAGGATTGGGGAGGTGAAGAAGAAGAAGAAGAATAGTGAGAGTTGAGGAAGGAAGTGAGGTTTTTGGGCTTGATTAGAGGGTAAGAGAAGGCTTTGCTCATGAAATGAGATGGGATATCAAAGGTAGCCATAGCCGATACAAGGGCGTATTATTTTTGGTTAATATTAGTCTTACGATGCCATCAACGCTAGATCTGGGTTGGAGCGAATGTACGACCACTAAGACACATATTTCCGAAATTACCCCGACCAATCTTGTGAGTACCACCACCAGGAACACGAGGGGAAACAACGCGTCGGTTACCCCACGACTCAACGAAGGTTTGGTGACTGGTTTTCTTACTAACATATGGTTGCCATTTTTTATTGGAGATATTGGAGTGAACAAAGTTGACAAAGTTAGATTGAATCGATGCCTCCATGATGTCAGGCGAAGAAAGGGTTTGTGCATTATCGGTATCCCTGTCCCTTTCGAGAGATTGGATAGTGATGAGAGGGTGAGCAATGGCAACCATTGTTGAAGTTAACGGCACTAGGGCTTCTCTAATTAGGTGCACATGTTCAGGTGAGCTGCGGCAGGCACGAAGAGCTCGTAGCTCGATCAACACCGCTTGTAAGGCAATACCCACTCGTTGGAATATGGACTCATGTCGTGCCAAGGTCTCAGATACCTCGTAGAGGAACTTAGTGTCAGATTTGTTACGTTTGTCCCTGGCTGGAACCTAGCTTTGTTATTAAATTTCGGAGAGAGTTATGGGAAGAAGAAGAATAGAGGTAAGGAGTTGTTTTCAATAATTTATGATATATCTATTATTCCATCTCTTTAGCTATATATAGCTTTACACGGAAATTAAAAAAAACAAAAGGAGTATGTGAAAGCAATGGTGAATGTGTGAAGAAAATCATGAGCATCTCCCCACTATGTAACCACCTCTGCGCGCCAAGTCACTCCAATCAGCACATATCATAATGATATGCCTTGAAGTTGATATTAAGGAAAAAATTATATATCGAATTTTGAGATGAGTGTGTGGTGTAATTGCCATCATATTAAAGTTTCACTATAAGTATTTTCATTGAGGGGGACTTCTTCTTTTTTTCGCCCCAACTCCCCATACACGTGGAAGATAAAGAGAGAACACTATAAAGCAGTGTAGTAAATGCATTTAATTGCAAGACTTAGCTGCTGCTTTAAATGAGCTACGTACCTTTATACGGTTGTTTATTGTATTCATACTGAATAATATAATAAGTCAATGAAAACACTCAATTTGGCCGACAGATTACCATTTTCATAACCTGAAGCTTATATTATCTCTTTTCAATTTTTCAATTTTTCAATTTCTTTTTTTTTTTTAAATATATTTCTCCCTAATTAAGCTAGTTCCTTTGTACGTTCTTGAGCTGCTACGCACGACAAAATGTCGCTAAAGAAATTCAGAGGTGTGAGGCAACGACATTGGGGTTCCTGGGTTTCTGAAATTCGTCACCCTTTACTGTATGTTTCCACAACAATCTTTATCTTCCTACAATAATTTTTCAAGCTTTTATTGAATATATATATACACACAACAGAGATAGAGAGAGCCATACAATTTAAATATAATTTACATATAGATAGAGCCATATAATTTATATATAAAGTATATAATATCTACTTTCTTAGTGGAAAACAACCGCAAGAATTGTTTTAATTTTATTACTGTTAGTAGGTCTATCTTATCTAAAGTACGTAACAATCATTTAACATGATTTTTTTTTTTTTTTGCTAAAGGTCACATATATAGGATAATGAAAGAAAAAAATTCCTCATTTCAAGTTATCCTGTGATAACAATCAAGGCGATAAATAATAACTGGTCTAGGGAAAAAGCGTTAAAATGCGGATTGTTATGTACTTAGGAGACCCGACGGTAAAATTCTAACTTACATCTTCCTTAAGTTACATAATTTGTTACCATGTATATAGTTGAATATATAATTGTAAAAATAAAATATATATCTTTTAAAATGATTTTAATGAGTAAAATTGGTTTGAACAAATCGAATTGTTTAACCATCAACTAGATCATATAGAAGTTTATCAAACATCTGCACAGGAAATTGTCAGCGAAAGTCACTCCTATTAATGAATCATATATATATATTACAAAAATAATTGAATTGTTAATTCGTATAATTAATTAATTAATGTGTAATTTTGTTTAGGGCATTATTATATATATATATTTTTTGACTAATATTGATGTATGTATAAAACATGATGTTAGTGTTAGATTTGAACGTAAAATTAGAAAATAGGATATTGAAATATTTATAAGAGCAATTATTTACTAATTAATATATAATTTATAGTATAATATGTGAATTGATGTATGAATTGAGTTATGATAAAAAAATATTTGATAAATTTTTAAAAAATATATAATAATTCTAACACTTAAATAATTAATAAATATAACACTTTAATAATATTAAACGAATCTAAATTATTATAATTTAATTTTAACATTATCTAATTGAACGGAGTTTAAATTAAACTAATATGTAAGAATTTTTTTAATTAAAAAATACAATTCAATAATGAATATAAGAAATATGTTATTATTACTGTTACAAGTCTTAAGATTATAAAATATTTATTTTTCGTTTTCCAAATATATTTTCTTATATTTTTTAACAGGAAAAGAAGGGTGTGGCTAGGCACATATGAAACAGCTGAAGAGGCAGCTCGTGCCTATGATGAAGCTGCAATATTGATGAGTGGAAGAAATGCAAAAACGAATTTTTCAATTACACAAACACCAAGTGAAAATCGAGAAATCAACATTATTAGTAATAGTGGTGAATATTCTTCATCAACTCCACCAAATGTCATATCAGAAGTCTTACATGCAAAGCTCAAGAAATGTAACAGAGGACCCCACCAATCCATACCTGTCTGAGGCTGGACACAGAAACCAGTAACATTGGTGTTTGGCAGAAGAGATCTAATTCCAATTGGGTTATGACGGTTGAGTTTGGGAAGAATAACAGCATTCAAGATAATATTATTAATACTATTAATATTAATGCTCAAATTCAAACTTCAGAGTGTAATTCTATGGGATTGGAAAGACCTCAAGCAAGAGAAAGAGATATTAAAGAAGAAGAAGAAGAAGATAGAATTGCATTGCAAATGATTAAGGAACTCCTCACTTAGTTTGAGGAAGGCTAAACACACGTTTCTTTCCTCAAGCCAATAATACATATTACGTGTTAATATTATTTAAAAATATTAATTAATTATTTTTAGTAGCACGATTAAGCATATATACACCTATTGGCTAAGTATGACTTTGTGTACTAAATTTAAGTAAATTTAGTAGTTTTTAATTAATTTTACTAATTTATCCTTTCAATACGAATTACTTATTTAGATATGTTTGATATAATGATTAAGGTTAAATAACTTTTTTGAATTAAAATATATATTTAATTATATTATAATTATTTTGTATGTACGATAAAATTAATAATAAATATTTTAATAAAATAATTATATTTAAAAATTTTTAAATAATTTTATTATCTGTTAAAATAATTTCATTATAAAAATTTATTTAAATAATATTTTTTTATTTTTTACAAAAATTATTTTCAATTATAGGTAAAAATACATAGTTTTAATAATATAATTGTATATAAGTTAAATAAAATATTTAATATAATTTATATTTATATTTATCATTAATATTAAATTTTTATATAATTATATAATTTTATTTTAAATATAATATGTTCTAATTTCATGTACACAAATAAATCATGTACCAAAATTATATAGAATATTTAGGTCTGTTTAATCATGATGTTAGTGTTGCTGTGTTTATAACGTACGTCTATCACCCTAAGTTTGTTAGCTTGCCATGTGTCGTATCTGGCTAGCACCGATCTATTACAAGATCATCAATACTAATGATTTGTACATGAATATTTAAACAATAACTATTATTAATATAATTTTATTTTATTTTATAAAACAAAAAATAAATCATTAAATATTAATTTTTAGATTTCATTATAATAAGGTTAAAAATTAATGTAATTTTTTTATAAATTAGTGTTAAAATGGTTTGTTGGCTAAAAAAATTAATAATTTATTTATTTATTATTTAGTAAAGATAAATATATATAATTACTTTATGAAAAATAAAATGTAAATACAATATAAATATAAGTGATTTGACATGATATTGAAAAGATTACTCCATGCCTTTATTTAATAAATCATTCAAATATATCATAATAATATATATGAACTTGTTTACTCATTATTTTTATTATTAGGTGAAAATAACCTAAGATACAACAATAACCTAAGAAGAAAACTACTAATCTACTATATTACCTAACTATCCACTATGAAAATATATTCGATTACAAAGCTAGGACTCAGACTATCTACCAAGGTAATGCTCCCAGGTAACTTACATATACAAGCCTCTATTTTCTTTAATAGTCATCACAAGTAACGTGTTCGAATTTGGATCAATGTTTTGATAAACTCAAGTTGCTTGATTTATTGAATCCATTCAACTAACACTTGAAATGTTAACACAAAAACATAAGTTCAATATGTGTCCTAGAATGAATTAAAATAATAAATAATTCTTACTAGATGATTTAATAAAATAATAGATAAAACAAAATCACTAGCAACCCTATAATAGATGTTTAAGCACAATAACACTAAGGAAAGATTCAAACTCTAATGTTAGGTTAATGTCCAATTGCAATTCTGTCCATTAAAAAATTGATACAGGAGTTAACAATAGGGATAAAACAGTAGTTGAAATGTTTGGCTCGAGTAAAAAGTAGATTAAAGTTTAAAGCATGGTTGCTCGATCGATCGAACCAAAAAGATCGATCAATCTAGGGTATAAAAAAGTAAATCCTGAGATAGCTAGATTGATCTACCCATTTCTCGATCAATCTTGTGCTCAATCGATCAAACATTAAATCTTGACCGATCTATCTTAATTGATAATTAAATCAGTGACTTTTTGATCAAGGTAGATCGATTTTCAATTGAACTACTCACCTCGATCTATGATCGATCTAGACATGTCTCAATCGACTGAGTGACTTCTACGCAAACCATTCCTATGTGTTTAATATGAAATATAACCTACATAAGAATAGATATATACTTGCTATGTATTTGTTGGAGCTTGATAGTTTCTTTTGCTTAAAAAGTGTTCTTGAAAGACTCATTTAGAAACTAAAATTACATTTAGATGTTTTGTTAATGAATATTGCCAATATTCATGAATCTTATACTAATGAATATGGTAGTAATTGCATTGGAGTGTTGAAAATATGTAAAATTAAAATTTGGGGTGTCGGCCACTATGTGCATAAACTTATGCCATGGTGTGAGATAAATTTCATACTAGAAAACTATGCCCAAAAGGGTTGTGTCGTAGCTAACTTAAACTCATGCCACGACATGAAGCCAATGCTTGTGCTCGCAATTTAACCTAATAGTCATATCTCACAGTATGATTGGATTCATACTGAGGCACACAATACTTTTTCAAAATTCCCTAGAGACTCAAGATGGGTGTGCCTCAAAACCTCTTAACTTATGCCTCAATATAGTCATTTTGCTTTAAAACACACCTTTTGGCCTTGTTTTCTCATATTTTGTTCCTTAATACCTATGCAACACAAAACAAACATATAAAATGCATATGGAACAATAAATCATCAAAAATATAGGAGAATTGATCAAACTTCCTAATACCTAATCTTTGCTAGTCTTCGAGTAACAAAATAAATCTTTCTTCAACATGAGTTTTAACGATTTATCTAAAGAGTTTAATGATACTAATGTTTTGGATTCTAATAGTTATCAGTGGGGATCCATAACTCTTTTCTTATCTTGGCAATTTCTATAATAATATAACTCAAAGTGAGTATGTGTAGTAACCTTATTAGTGACAATCAAACTAAGTGATTCAAATAAATAAAGCCTATGATCATTTCCTAAGAATATCATTATATTTCTAGAATTATATCAAGCACCATATGCTTTTTCTTTAAGTTACATCTCCACTTGCTGAAAGTATTTTCTAAGATCAAAAGGTCTTTTATTTGGTTATAATATGGCTAGGCTTGTTAGTTGTATAAAATGGAAACAAAGAGAAAAAAAGAGAGTTCATGAGTTCATGAGTCCATGGGATAAGAGAAAGAGATCTATCAATAATACTATTATAAGACCAATTATATCAACAAAATAGGGTCAGATTTCATTGCTTTGGATCTAAATATCATTATTAACTTTTTTTCTTTTATTTTTTTCTAACTTTTTCAACACAATCCCCTTTTTATATTTCTTTTCAACTTTTCCTCTTATCTTCCCTTATTATATATATATATATATATATAATCATTTATAGCATAATTGATACTCTTAAATCTTTTTATAGTATTTTCATAGTCTATAATATTTTTATGCAATTCCACTTTTTATTGAAGTATAGGGTATGACCAGTATATTTGGTTCAAAATATAAGGAATGTCTTTGAAAGAATAATAACATTAAGGATAGAAAAATTTGGTCAAAGAGGTTAATCTTATTTCCTTAATCATTTCTTAGACAATACTTAATTAACATTCATTTTGATAAACCTAGCAAAAAGTTCAAGCACCTTGATTATGCTTATTGGAATTAAGGTAACATTATAAGAAATTAACATATCACTTCAAAAAATTCAAATACTTAAGTCATCATGTCACCAATTTAGTTACTTGTGCATGCAAATGTTTTAAGCTGGATTATCACAAATTGTGCATTCTCTTAAGGACGTAATTAAGATTTCACTAATATTCATCATTATTCAAAACTTCATATTCTTTAGCATTTATCATTGTTGTTTCCATGTCCATCTATTAATCATTGGTAATTATCCTAAGAATCACAAATAATAAGAAACATTTCTAGCCTAAGTAACCTAATTCTTACATTGTCATAAATATATATATGTATGTATATAATGTAAAAATAAGTGGGAAGTGAATAGAAAATATATCTAAAGGGTTAAATCCCATAAAGCGCTTGGTTTAATGTCATCAGTCTCATATAGTTATTCTTTAATTATCATTGTATGTTGGCCCATAAAAATTGATTTCATCCATATGAATCTTTTCAAATGTTTTGTAATAAGGTTTTAGTCTGTGTCCATTCAGTTTAAACTCTCTTCAAGTATTCCCATCTCGAATTTCCACTACCTCAAGAGAAAATACACAAATAACATGAAAGGGCCTAATACAATGTGAATGAAGCTTACTTGAAAATAAATTGAGGAAAGATGGTACCATCTTCAATAGACTTACCCACTTACTATTTGAGATATAGTAGATAATTCCCACATCTAGCCATTTAAGTATCTCTTGCTTTACTACCTCTATTATTGATGGGTTTAATCTATGTTGTACCTCTCTTATTGGTTCAACTTTGTCCTTAAGTTATATCCTATGCATACACATAAAGGGACTTATGCCTTTGATATACACAATGGTCCACCCTATAGAAATCTTGTGATTCTGTAAGACTCTTAAAAGCTTGTCATTTGATGCATGAGACAAATGGTTCGTAACGATGACTGGTACTATGTCATTATCTCCTACATATATGTATTTCAAGTGAGATAGGAGAAGCTTCAATTCCAATATAGGTGCCTACATAATAGAAGGAAATAATTTCTCAATGTTAGTGGGTAATGAAATGAAGTTTAAGTCATACTTAAGGGATCATCAAGAAGACATTCCAAAGGTGCCACTACAATCTCCAAATCTGTATAGAGCTATATTGTATTGGTAGGCCTTTTAGGATTTGTAAATTCCAAACTGCTCGTTAAGGCTACTTACAAGGTGTCTTCCTGTCCTAACTCAAATATATGTTCTACAAAAGAGTCTATAATATCAATAAAATAATAGGAGTTAATATCATTGAGGTATCTCATCACTTCAAAGATGTTGAATCATATAAACCCTCTGTCGAACTCCATGGTCAATGTCCTACTATGAACATTAATTTTAGTGCGAATAATTTTCATGAATGGTAAACCCAAAAAAAGAGGGATAGAGAGATTGTTAGTCCTATATTGCATATCAAGAATATAAAAATAAGTAGGAAATAGCATCTTATTAACTTGTACCAACACTTCTTTTGTGTATGGATTACACCTTTCAATTAATTGTATAATAAACCAGTGTCGTTAAGAGGACTAATGTCAAGTGAAGCATATATAGAATAAGGTATTACATTAATGGATGCTCATAGATTTAACACGGCTTTCTCAAATCTAATGGTTCCAATAGTACATGGAATAGTAAAACTATTAGAATCCTTACACTTAGGAGGTAATTTTTTTTACAATACAACTGAGACATTTTCTCCTAAATTAACTACCTCATTACCTTTTAACTTGTTATTAGTAGTGCAAAGATCCTTGAGAAACTTTGCATACCTTGGCACTTGTTTGATGGCATGAAGAGAAGGAATATTGATTTGCACTTTAAGAAAGGTCTACAAAACCTCTTATTCATATGATTTCTTCTTTGATTTATAAAATATGCTAGGGAAGGGCAATACGGAAGTATAAATGGAAACATAGGGTTTGTGGAGTTGTTCTTTTGTGGGTTAGGATCCCCATCTTTTTCTAGTTCCTTATGTTAGAGGCTCCCCCTTTGAATTGGTCTTACTTGGGTTTCCAGGGGGCTCTTCAAGTTTCTTTCCACTCTTTAAAGGCATTGAATGAGCATTTTCCTTTTGATCTATCTCAGTTTGGAATGGTTGGGTACTATATTTTTGAGATTCCAATTTTTCAAGAATTATGGCTATTTGGACTATTTTTTTTAATGCTTTCTATTGAAGTCTCAGTCTTAATGATTCTATCTTAGGCCTACTACTAAAATTTAATAGGTTAGTTGCTATATCATTAATCAAGTCTTCTAGAGACTTATCTTGGGGTCAAGGTTGGTATAGTTGTGGTGTGGCATTAGGGAATCTAGATGGATTACAAGGAGTAATTTGTTTTATTCTTATTTCCATACCAAAAATTATGGTGATCTCTCCATTCACAATTATATGTATTATTGTAAAGATCATACCTAGGCCTTTGTCCCAGAAAACCACCAACATCATTTGCATGTTCCTTTTTGTTAGGTTTATGTTAGTATTGGCAATATTCACGAAACAAAAATAAATAATTGTAATTTTAATTTCTAGGTGTGTCTTAGAAGAAATATTGTGCTTATTCTCTTCATCTTTTATTCTCTCTCTTGTTTTGTTAAAAGTTTTCAGGTAGGATTTTTCATTAAGTTAATTTATAAAATATTTGTGGTTGTGTTTAATAGATTAACAAGCCTACAATAATAATTATATTATTGTGCTTTTAACTGATTGATCTAGAGTTGCTAGTTGTTTTTTATTTATCTAATATTTTGTCTAAATCAACTAGTTAGGATTTTTTATTATTAAATATGCTCTAGGACACACACTTACACTTATGTTTATGTGATAACTTTTTAGGTGATATCGGTGTGGGTTTAATTAACTCGTGAGACTCTAGTTTGTCAAAACACTGGTCTAGATTCGAATGCCTTTCTTGTAGAGACTATGATGAAAGTAATGGCTTAAAAGTAAGTTACTTGGGGCCGTTACTTGGGTGGATAGTTTGAGTCCTAGCCATGTCACTGGTTACTTATTTTGCATAGTAAATAGTTAGGTGGTTCAGTGCATCAATGGTTTTTCTCTTAGATTATTGGTGTAACCTAGGTTGTTTTCAAATAAAAATATAGCGTGTTGATATTTTTATTTCTACATTACTTGACGTACATGTGATTGCTTGTTTGGCCATTTATGAAATTTTAATTTATCATACTTTTGCTGACTAGATATTTAGATCCATAACTAAATGAATTTTTATTTGGTATTAGAGTTGATTACTAGATATACTAAGTATACCTAGGGCCTTGTTATGGATTATCATTTTTGGGTGATAGCTTAGATGTTGAGGAATTAAAATCCTCCTTTCTTTTTGAATATAATGCTAAAAAATTTCAAGAATTAATTTCTAAAGATGCTAGAGCCATAAAAAAGAATACTAGTTTAAAATAAGAAAACTTAATGAAGCTTTAAATGATGAATTTTTGATAAATGCCATGTCGGATAAGTTAGCTCAATTCACTAGGAATAATGTTTGGACTTTAGTACCTAGACCTAAAGATAAAAACATCATAGGAACTAAATGGGTGTTTAAAAATAAATCTAATGAACATGATATTGTGATTAGAAACAAGTCTAGACTAGTTGCACAAGGATATAAATAAGTTGAAGGAATTTATTTTGATGAAACATTTGCTCCGGTAGCAAGGTTAAAATCAATAAGGATTTTACTTGCCATTGCATGTTTTATGAAATTGAAACTCTTTCAAATGGATGTAAAGTCTGCCTTCTTAAATTGATTACTTATTAAAGAAGTCTATATTAAATAACCAAAAGGTTTTATTGACCTATAATTTCTAAAATATGTTTATAAACTCAATAAGGCTCTTTATGGTTTGAAACAAACCCTTGAGCTTGCAATGAGAGAATTAAAGCTTATCTTTTGAACAAATTATTTGAGAGGGAGTTGATAAGACTCTTTTTACTAAATGGATAAAAAAAGATATATTCATAGTTCAAATAAATGTTGATGACATAATCTTAGTATCAACATCAAACTCTATTGTTGATGATTTTGTGAATATATTAACAAGTGAATTTGAAATTTCAATGATGGATGAGCTTACATACTTTCATGGTTTTCAAATTAAATAATTTAAAAGTGGAATCTTTATTTCTCAAACCAAGTATGCATGTAATTTAATTAAGAAATTCGGACATAAAATAAATAACCATTTGAGAACACCCATAAGTACTAGTGCCAAGATCTCAATGGATGAGTCAAGTAAGAGCATTGATCAAATGCTATATAGAAGCATGATAGGAAGCTTTCTGTACCTCATAGTATGTAGACCTAATATTTGCTTTAGTGTTGGTGTTTGTGCATGTTATCAACTAGATCCTAATGAATCACACATTGATCATGTCAAAGGGATCAACATGTAATCTCTAGAAGAAAAAAATTTGGTATTTGGTTTACAAATGATACTACATGTGAAATTAGTGGATATATAAATATGGATTAGGTAGGAAATCAGGATGTAAGAAAAGTAATTTAGATGGATGCTTTTATATTGGGAAGAATCTTGTATCATGGCATAACAAGAAACAAAATCCATCTCATTATCTACTGCAAAATTAGAATGCAATGTTGTTGGAAGCTCCTACACACAGCTTATATGGATGAAAAATATGCTTAAGGAATATGGGTATGAGCAAGGTACAATTCCCCTTTACTATGATAACACTAGTACTATATGTATCTCTAAAAATCCAGTTCTGCATTCTTAAACAAAACATATAGACATTAGACATCATTTCATTAGGGAACTAGTAGTTGATAAAGTAGATATTTTGAATTGTGCATTTATATATTTTTTACATTTGGTGATCTATGATGACATGAACTTACTCACAAGCTCACTGGACATATAAATATATCATGCTAGAAGTTTATAATTAATTATGGGAGATTTTAAGACATGAGATAACCTTGACTGTGAAAGTTATCGCTAAAATCTATCTTTCATTGTAGGAAATGTTGCTATTAGAGACACACCTAGGTTTAAGAAGGCTATATAATGTGATATATGAAAGCTACCATAGTGAGTAGAGAGAGCTATTTTACAACTAGTATGAAGTTATCATACTAGACACATTGGATTATGTATATTCCCTTAAAAAATAAAAAAACAATAATGGTAAAAGAAAAAATAAAAATAAAAACCATTTCCACGCAAAAAAAAGAAAGAGCTACAATTGGTTATTCAAAAAGAAAATAAATAACCAATCCCTCATAAAAAAATTAATATAAGTGAAAAATACAAAAAAAATATTAAAGTTCTCTCTTGGTAAGTAAATTTTATTTTGCACAAGAATGAATTCAATTACATTTTTTTATGATAGGTGATATTCCTTCTTTTGAGTCTTTCATAACTGATGATAAATGAACAAATTGATGTCCTATTACAGTTCCAATGCATATTTTACTTTAGATTCTTATCGATATGTCACTATATGTGTTTGTATATTTGTGTGTATTGTCTACATATATTTATGTTGTCAACAAATAGTCACACATTGAACAAAATTAATTTCATCATTTGTATTTACTGTTGTAGTCATGTTAAGCTAAGTCTACTACCCTCAGTTCAAAACAAAAAAAAGTTATATATACCAATTTTTATAATTTTTTGTTTATTGTAATTTATTTAGAGGAGCTGTAGAACTTAGAGGGAATTTATTATTTTTTTGGGAAAGATATTGTTTTTAGCTCTTTGTTTTGTTTAGTATGAGCTTTTCAAAATACGTACTCTTCTTTTCTATCATTAAATACACTTCTTGCTTGCTCAACCTAATGTCATTGCTTCATGATTATATTATTTATTCTTCTGATAAAAAGGGGAGATAATAATTGAAACATTAATTAAAAATATAACAAAAAGGAGAGAGCTAACTTAGGAGGAGAATTACTTTACAAAACTATTTTATAGATATTACACATAAGGGTGCATTAAACGTTTTGTTTGATTATTACTCACTGCTACAAGTATACTTCACCTTTCATATTTTTATATTCACTGAACTAATAAACAATAAGTCTTTTTAAGACAAGTTGTTTGGCTATTTATTATTTTGACATTCAGTGTAAACATTAGATTTCAAGATTTAAGCAAAGATAGTTTCATCGGATCACTGTGTAAAAATTTAATTTATCTATGAGCATTATGTAGTGAGAGAAAGTTTTTGTCACATGAATATGCCAAAGGAGGAGATTGTTAGGTTTATGTTTTTAATGACAATATTTGTGAAACAAAACATATAATTGTAATTTTAGTTTCTAGGTGTATCTTAGAAGAATATTTTCAGGCTGAAAAAGTATCGACCCTCAATGATTACATATTAAGCATATTTTTGTTCTCGTACACGTTAGGTTGTATATTATACAGAATAGGAACAATGAGAAAATAGGCTACTTGATTGATTGAGTAATGATTGGATCGATTGAGTAATATAACCTGATTAAATTAATTTTTCCATATGACTTGATCAATTAAGTTATTTACTTGATTGATCGAGGACTAGATCGATCGAGTTAAATCACTAGATTTATACACTTTTGGAATATTAAGTATATGATCATTGGATCAATCAAGTTGATGTTTGATTGATTGATTAATGTACTCGATCAATCAAGCACTTGATTAGATTGATCGAGCAGCTAGTTATCTAATTTTAAAAGATATTTCTATTATGATTTGGATTGACTTTTATAGTATTTTTTTATTTCTTAATAGTGCTTTAATTGATTTTATGTACAATATGGAAATTCCACTTTAACCTAACATGCTTCAAAATATTCTATAATACTAATCTAAGCACACATTTGAATCTAACCACACAAGAGCTATTGTGCTTATTATCTTCCTCTTTCATTCTCTCTCTTGTTTTGATAAAAGTTTTCAAGTAGGACTTTTCATTAAGTTAATTTATCAAACATTTTTTGTTGTGTTTGATGGATTAACAAGCCTATAATAATAATTTTGTTATGATGCTTTTAACTGACTATTCTAGAATTGCTAGTTGTTTTTGTTTTATCTACATATTGTTTAAATAAACTTGTTAGGGTTGTTCATTATTGAATCTACTCTAGGACATACATTTGTACTTGTGTTTATGTGCTAACTTTTCAGGTGTCAGTAATGCATGTTTGATTAACTCGTGGGAGTTGATTTCATTGAAATGTTGGTCAAGATTTGAATGCCTTTATTATGTAAACTATGATAAAAGGAGAGGCTTGTAAGTAGGTAACTGAGGGGTATTACCTTGCTGGGTAGTTTGAGTTATAGTCTTGTAGCTAGATACTTATTTTTCATAATGAATAGTTAATTGGTCTAGTGGAGTGGTGGTTTTCCTCTTAGGTCAATAGTGTGGCCTAGGTTTTTTTCACCTAAAAATATTGTGGGTTGATATTTTTATTTTTGTATTAGTTTATGTACACGTAATTGGTTATTTGGATGCTTATGAAATTTTAATTTACCATACTTTTGTTGACTAGATATTTTGATCCATAACTAAACGAACTTTCACTCTTGAAGGGTGGGACATATTTTAGCAAGGTGTCCCATTATAGAGAATACACCACATGTTTCCACCTGTCATGCAGCTAGTTGATGCACTAAAGTAGTCAGAGTACTTACTTGTTGGTCAAGATGAGAGCTAGTATTTATCACATTTATCTTACCTTTTGGTTCAATGTGAGTAACAAACTATTGAAAGTTGGAAGGCATGGTTTTAATTAAGGCTCATGCTTTAGTTTATGTTTTATTTACCAATGCCTTGTCACTGGAAGCATTAATTATGTTACCACTATGGGGATTAACCCTTCATAAAGTATTGGAGCAGACTTTGCTCACTTATTTGATGTTGTGGGTAGCTAGCATATAGCCTTTTAAATATCTCTCAAGATGCATAGAGTGTTTTCCCATTGGATTACAAAATTGTACATATTTTCTTCCTTATTATGGTAATTGATACGTTCTTAAAAATCATGCATATCTTGTGATTTATTGAAATTAAAAGAATGAATTAGGTTTTAATATCGCATTTTAACCTAATTATTTTATAAATTATGTTTTTGGAATCATAAGGTATGTTTTTATGTATTTCAAGTAATTTTAGACTTAAAAGATTTAATGATAAAATACCAATCAAATCTCACAATCAAAAGCATAATTTTCATACAATGGAGGACTTAAATGCAAATATTTATACAAGATACATCAAGAAGAGGTAAAAATATTAAATTGGTAAAATTAAGGGTGCACTATGACATGAGTATATGTGTACCATGGCACATCACTCTCGATATTAATTTCAATAGAATTAAAAAAGGGTCCCATTATGGCATGAGTCGACTCATGTCGTGGCCCATACAGATGGATTTGCATTCCAACACCTCATTTCAGGCACATGTTTATCCAAACTATTTCAAATTTGTTAGATTAGCATTCTAAATGTTTTAGATCTCTACAACCCTAACCCTAATTACATTGTAACTTTATGTAATTCTTTTGTTGTAAATATGGTGCTAGGTTTAACAACAAAAGTAGACACAGATTAAGCTAAGATTGTAGATACAAATTTTAGAGAAAATATATTTAGATCTATGGAGAAATTAAAGGCTAGAGACAAGATATAATTTGAAGAGGTAATTAAGGAGTTGTAATTCAGCCATTGATATTAATCAATAGTTTCTTCTTCTTCTTCCTTTTCTTATTAGTATTCTATTTATTTTAATTATGATTCTACCTAGCTAATTTATTTATATGATTGTAGGAAATTTTCAAATCCTAGATTATGATTTTAATTAATAAAATGTTATGATGATTTTTAAATTCGATTCTTGACTTCTTATATGTTTGACTCTATGTTTAAATTTCAAAACTGTGTATATATGAATTAGAGTAGCTAGCTAGTTTGTTACATATATATGTTTAATGTTACTAGATTATCCTAGGACTAAATAGATTTCTATTTATTCTTTTTAGCTATGATATTCACTAATAATCTTATTTGAAGTGTTACCGTGTTGCTTTGTGATAGTGTGGTAGGTAGGGTTGATGCTTTCGTTAAAGATTACTAAGAATTGTAATCTTGCAAAGTTTAGTAATCTCCTTTTTAGAACATAATGCGATGATTGATTTATCAAGCAACCTTAACTAGATTGTTCTAATTTAGAATTGACTTATGATGGTATTCTATTTCAATTGAAAAGTAAGAAAATGTGTTGAAAGTCGTGTCTTAGTACATAGATTTACTAAGCTAGAGTTAAGAATTCAATGATAATTTTAATAATGATTCATGATATAATTGGTCAAATAATAGGCTAGTGTTTAGGATTTTTCTATAATTACATATTTCTCTTGGTCTATGTGCATATGTTTTTTATTTGATATTTTATGTCTTATTTTTAGTTAAAACAATTTTCAAAACCCCTTTTGCTAATTTACTAATAAGCTAATAATTAGTGACATTTATGGTAGGAATTACAATGAGTTGACTAGATTTGTTCTTCAAATAATTATCACTTGTACATTTTGTTTACATATACTTGCGTATTTTCAAGCTTATTAAGTTTTTGGCATTGTTGTCTGGGATGTTTTTACGATTTCGACACTAATTATTAATTTATTAAAAAAAAATTCAAAATTACTCTTTTTAATCCATTTATTTTATTTAGTTTATTATTATAATTTTTTTAATTAATTTATTTTGTTTTATTTAAGATTTTTCTATTTTAGTCTACTAACTTCTTTTCCTTCCTTTTTATATTTATTTATTTTTGTTTCGTAGTTTGTTTATTTTTATTTTGTTCTAGTGTCATTTGGTTATAATGTAGACATTATCATTGATGGATGATATATTACCATAAAATATAATTTTGTTTATTAATTTTATTTTATTTTGTGATTTTGTTATGTGATTTAGTTGAACCTCTTAATCTTATAACTTTTTTGTGATATTATTTGTGAGGTAGAATTAAATCTCAATGTATGTTGGAACTGATACATATGATTGGACTAAGAATGTGAACCTAATGCTTAGAATAGGCACAATTCATCACTACAAGGAAGGTAAATCGTCTCATTCTCTCTTCTCTTTAGATATATTGGAGCATTGAGGATAATGTAAATTTTAGGTTGGGGTGAAAAAAATCCATTTTATATTTTTGTTAAGAGTTTAAATAAAATTTCATATACAATTTTTTAAATTTTATATTTTATTTTGAGTCATTTTTTAATTAGTTTTATTTGTGTGTTTTAGTCAATTTATATGTCAATGATAGAAATATAATTGTGATAAATTTATTATCTAGAAGAATCTAGTTTTACTTCAATTAAGGAATTATTTGAATGTGAATTAAACTTAGTGTGAAACTTTTATGGTTAGCGGTAAGAATGATCGAGTAGTCTAAATACTTTAGACTATCTTTTGTATGAATGTTTCATAGACATATTTGACGTCTCAAAATGAATTTATTTTGAAAAACACTTAAGGAAAAATTATATAATACACAATGCTTAGGAAAGGAGTTAGTCCATTTTTAAATAGTTTTTACCTTTTCAAGCCTATCACTAGTACATTTGTCATTAGTATCCCTTTGGAGGTTATTTAAAATATAAAACTTTTCTTTCTTTAATGTGTTATAACCTATCCTTTTATGAGCCAAGGAAAAAAAATTTCCTACCTTTATACTTTCTAATTGGATTTAAAATAAACATATATTTGGTATAAACTCTTTATGAAGAAATGGTGAAATATTCAGTAGAAATTGACTACAACCCAAAATATATTGCTAATAAAAGGTTAGGGATTGTAGAAAATCAATTTTGAATGAAAAAAGTTGAAAGGTTGGTAATACAATTTTGTATATATTCGGTTATAAAAAATTGAAAAAAAGAGAAAAATAAAAAAGAATCTGTAAAATAAAAAAAGGAAAGAGTGAAAGAATAAGAAGAAAAAATAATATATTGATATGTGATGCAATATGAAATTGTTTTCATAGTATACTTACTATGGATGTGAAGGTAAAAACTAGCTGGATGAGTTAGGTAACATATGAGACTATTGTGAAGGTAAAATGGTGATGTTTAAATTTAATTAAGTTCTCTTATTTTTGTGATTCATATTACACCAACCTTAGTAACTTTTCTAGATAAATTTGAGATTAATATAATTTTTCTATTTTTCAAAAGTAAGTTACCAATTCCTGAGGATGATACTCTTCTTATCACATTATTATAAAACTATGATACTATGCACTTGAAGCTTTGCACCGATCATTAAGCATCATGATCTATATTGATCTTATGCATAAACATAGCTGGCCTAATGTTTCTAATATCCCAAATACTCCAACTTATTGCTCTCTTGAATTTATTAAGCACCTTAATAAGTTCATTTTTCTAGGTTTTGGTCAATTGGAAGAAATAAAAGCTAGATAAGTTTCCCCTTTCCCCCAAAAACACATATTTTAGGTGTCTAGGCAAATATTTTAGTTCTAACTTAGGTGGAGTGCCTTCTTCCCCATATAGTAGGTGGATTAGAGGGTGTACTAGGATCTCTTATTGGTTCAGTATTATCTAATAATTCATTATACCCCTTAGTTTCCTCATCTAAATCCTTTTCTACCATTTCAATTGTAAGAGTGACTTATAGTTATCATCTAATATATCCTGTAGAAAAGTGTTATGAACAAGTCTATCCATATAATCAAAATTGAAACATTCATCAATGGTAGAGATAGAAGGAATGGGTAAATATTTAAAAATATTAAATGGATAGTCTCTCTCAAGACTATCATTTCAAATTGCCTTCTTGGACATCAATATAGTTTCAGTAGTTGCCATGAATGGTCTACCGAGAAGCATTGTATGTTCTTTATCTATAGCTATATATATTTTTTGCCTATCTAGAACCACAAAGTCAATAGGTACTATTAATTTCTCTACCTATACAAGTACATCCTTAACTATTCTCTTCAGATTTTTAATAGACCTATCCGTAAGTTGAAGTGACATGGTTGTAGGTTTTAAGTATCTCAAACTTAGATGCAAGAAAATTAAGTATGGAATCAAATTAATACTAGCTCCAAAATCAAACATTGCTTTAGCTAACTTCGTAGTTAGAAACATTATGATTGAAGGCATGTTTTTCACGCACCATGAAATTGGTTGTTTACTATTCATAATAGGTGGTAAGTGCCAACTTTTGCTTCGTTTTAGTTGTAGGTATTTTTTGAAATAACTCGAAAATTTTTATAATAAAAAAATTATGATTTTTGGCATCTCACCAAGGAGGCTCAGCACATGCCTCACCATGCCCCGCATTGTACCCTAGGCAAGGTGGTTGGCAAGATCCATGGCAAAGATCATGGCAAGGTAGCCTGGCCATTGGTAATGTTCTATAAATACACAATATTAATGAAATTCCTATCGAAACTCTACCAAAAGTTTAGATCACTTTGAATTCCTTTTTCACTCATTATCTCAATTGAGTTTTGATAATAGTGATACATCTGTAAGAGAATAAAATAATGTGGTAGACTATTTTACTATATTTATGAGAACTTTTCTGTGAGAGATAGTTGGAGATGAGTAGTTTGATTTCTCATATTATTAGCTATTTGTGATAAGTTGTTGTGCTAAGAGATCACCTGAAAGTTCATTTAGTTATGAATCTAAATATCTAGTTAGTAAAAGTATGGTAAATTAAAAATTCATAAATAGCCAAATAACCAATCATGTGTACATAAAGTAATGCAAAAATAAAAATATTAACGCATGAGTTTTTTAGGTGGAAACAACCTAGGTCATACTCATGATCTAAGAGGAAAATCACCGGTCTACTGAACCACCTAATTATCCAATTTGAAAAATAAGTATCCAATTACAATGCTAGGACTCAAACTACCCACCTAGGTAATGTCCCCAAGTAACTTACTTATAAGATAGGTGTTTGGATCTGGATCAACATTCTAATAAACTCGAGTCCCACGAGTTAATCAAACTTAGACCATTGTCACTTGAAAAGTTAGCATATAAAGGCAAGTGCAAGTATGTATCCTAGACACGATTCAATAATGAAAAACCCTAGCTAGTTGATTTAAAAAATGTATTGTATAAAACAAGAAAAACTAGCAACTCTAGAATAATCAATTAAAAGCACGAGAGCACAATAATTATTGTAGGCTTGTTAATCCATCAAATACAACCACAAATGTTTGATAAATTATCTTAATGCAAAATCCTACTTGAAAATTTTAGTAATATGAGAGAGAGAATAAAATATGAAGAGAATATGCACAATTAATCTCTTAGGTGGTTAGTTTCAAATATGCACAATTAAAGAATATTTTGAATCTCATTAGGTTCAAGTAGAATTACCATATTGTCCTTAAAATCTGTTAAAACACTTTAAAGAAATAAGGCCAATACTACAAAAATCAATCCAATTCAATTAAAAAATACGTTTTAAAATTAGATAACTGGCTATTCGATTGATCC
Organism: Hippophae gyantsensis; assembly: GCA_030763125.1. Lineage (NCBI taxonomy): Eukaryota > Viridiplantae > Streptophyta > Magnoliopsida > Rosales > Elaeagnaceae > Hippophae > Hippophae gyantsensis. Next base: position 26,359,071 of record CM061029.1, on the reverse strand, counting down.
TTCCATTACTTAATCAATCGATCGAACAACCCCTTAGTTGATCTAGAATATGTTTAACCAATATTTCAAAACAAGTGGATTGATCTAAATAAGGAATATATATGGTTTTTAATTTATTATTCAAACTCTTGAAAACAAAATTAAATCATAAACATTCTGTCATGATATTTTGATTGTTTTTGTATGTTTTCTAATCTAAAAATAAACATAGATATAAATTCAATAAAATATTATGCAAATTTTTATCATTCATAAGTGTTGATTATTATGGATATAATAATTAAGTTAATTAAGCCTACTCATATTATTTAGGTTATTAAATATATAAATATATTTATTACTTCTCTTTTTTATATAAATAGCACCTTTAGTGGGGTTAAATATTATTTGTTAGTCAAAAAATCAATTAATACCTATGGGTGAGGTCAAAAATTAATTTGGTTAATTAAATTAGTTCTTTTTTTTTCTAAGAGATTGACAATGAACCATTTAAATGCTAATGTTGGTGAGGTTAGACATTTTAAATTGTATTCAAGGTTTCCAAATTAAAGCTAAGACGTTAATTATCTAAGTACTAACTTTAAAGTTTTAAAAATATTACTGAAAATAGGTTGTCAATATATTTTTGAAGAATAGTTCTTATAAAAACTTTTGAAATAAAGCTTCACTCTAACTATAGATCAATTGTACCAACAAATAAAATGACACTAATCTAAATCAGACCGGATAATTAAACCTTAAAATCTAATTTTTAAATTTAAGTGTAAATGAAACATAAGATATTTATCTCTAACATCCTATATATAAGTCTTGAATAAAAATAATGTCAATTTATTTTATAGAAATTTTTTACCTAGTTAATATTTCGCAAGCATAACAACATTATTATTATATCATATTTACAAAAAAGCATACCATGTTTAAATTTATTTATAGAAAAGTCAAATATAACATATAAGAATAAAACATAAAAATAACTGTAAAGAATTTATTTTAAAATTATACCTCAAAAAAATCGTTATAAAACTTTGATGCTAATTTTGTTTCTAGAAAACCACCAAACGGTTTTGACTTTTCATTTATTGAATCAAAAACTAAAAATTTACAAAAAGATATCCAGTTCTTCTCAAAAGAGAACAACTTTCAAATTAAAAAAACTAAGAAAGCTTTCTAGAGAGAGAAAAGTTGAGAAATGTGTGATTTTAGGGATTTTCAAAGGGATCTTAAGGGATTGTGTTTTATAATGGTGCAGAGGGTCTTTTTATAGGTGAGAAAAGCCTAAAAAAAGTGGTAAAATATATTGAAATTGGTCTTGGAAGTGTTTGGCTACACTGGCATATGTGTGGGGGTTGGTGCGCGTTGTTGGGCGCAGATGGGCGAGATTTGTGGCGAGATAGGCCTTGGCTTGTGCATGACTCCATATGGTGCACACGAGCAGGGGCGTGGATCTCAACATAAGATGTACTTGACTGCACGTGGGATAGGCTAGTCATGCGAGTGATTGCCCGCGGGATAGGCTGGGCATGTGCAAGGTTGGGAAGTTTTGTCTGTTTTTTTTTCATTTTTCCATTTGCCTTTTCCTCATGTTTTTCTCACTTATTTATATAATAAATGAATACTACACTTTAAATATTTTGATATTTTTTCTTCCAATATTTTTCTTAGAATCTTTAAATTATTTTTGAAGTGAAAATACCTGAAAAATAATTTGAATATCTGTGATGCTAAAAATAAAAATTTATATAAAATATGATAAAATCATACAAATATAAATCTATTTAATCAATTAAAATATATCAAATCATGATAATTTTAGTGCTTTTTAAGCACTCATCATTACACCATCTCATTATCTCAGTTACTCTAAAGAACTCTTCTCTTATTACTAAGTTTATGATTGCTAATGAATCATGAAACTTTTTGAAAAGGAAATATGATGGATGCTCTCATTAGACAAGTATTTTGACAATAGAAAATACAAAATTCCACCATTTTTGACTGATCTACTCTAATGGCTTCCCAATTTGAGATTGCTCTATCTAGTTCCTCTTATTGGATTGATGTTGGTGATTATGATAAGTTTTCTTTTCAAGAATCTTATAACTGAATTATGTATGATAACCTTAAGTTGAAAAAAAATATTTCTAAGATCTAGAGCAATCTTGGAGAAAAGGATAGGAGTATTTGGACGACTCTTATCAACTACTCAATCTCACCTCGGATGGTAAAGAGGATGTGAGCAACATGAAGTAAATTTTGGATAACCATATTAAGTCAGTTCAGATTCTCCTCCATGATAATGAAAAGTTTCTTGCTCATATAAGTAAGTTTGAAAAGTCAATATAAGATAGAAATTCTAACATTCTCAAAGTTTAATGTACCCTTGAGTCATCTTCATGTAATCTGGTACCCTTAAAGATCAACGTATCTCAAAGTCATTTTCATGTAATTTAGTTATTATTTGTGAACATAACAAAGATGTTTGCACCTTGGAAGATGAAAAAGCCATTCTTGAGTTGCATAAAGCTTTCCTCTCTAGCAACTTCTCTTCATCTAACTTCCACAAATATTGTCCAAGCTATGATAAGAATTTACTAAATCATATTGAAGAACTATTAAATCTTTCTATTACTTTAACCACTGAAGTTATGGCCCTATAGAATGAACCTTTTGAGATTTTCAATGGTTTTAAGTCTTGTGTGGTATCTCTCCTGATGACAAGAATTTAAATTGTAATATGGTTCATACAGCCTTAAAGGCAAGAACATCCAATTTTTGGCACATTGATAGTGGATGTTCTAGACATAGGACTAGAGATATATCCTTTTTCCTTAGTCCAATCCCTCGATTGATGGTACGGTTACTTTTAAGGATGATAATAAAGGTTTAATTTGTGAAGAGGATTAATAAGTGCTCAAAGAATCACTAAACTCAAGGATGTTATCTTTGTGGAAGGTCTCAAGGTTAATCTTATCAACATTGGCCAATAAGTACATAGTTAAGTTCACCATAAAACATTCCAAAGTGTATGATGATTTGGGCAACACTCTAGTGAGAGACATCAGGTTAGATGATAACTATTACTATATGGGTTCCCTTCTTGAGTTTTTATGTAACTCGTTGAGCCTGAGTATTGAAGAATTATGGAATCAACATCTGGGGCATGTTAACTACAAATTGTTGAATAAAATTTCAAATCTTAGAGTAGTCAAGGGTCTTCCATCTATCTCCTTAATCCCTTTGCATATGTATGGTCCATGTTGGATAGGAAAAAAAATATAAAGTGAGCACAAGAAGAATCAACACTTGTCTACCATAAGACCCCTACAACTTCTTCATATGGATCTAATGGGTCCTATTGAAACTACATGCATTGGTAGGAGGAAGTATATTTTGATTACTATTGATGATTTCTCAAGGTATACCTAGGTTCTATTTTTGAGAGAAAATCTAAAGCTTTTGATAAGTTCAAATCCTTATGTATCTAGCTTTAAATCGATAAATTTGAGACCATTGGTACAAACACCAAAATTACGAGTGACTATGGAAGAGAGCTTGAGAATTTTGAGTTCATTATCTTTTGTGACAAGGGGGAATTCGATGTGAGTTTTATGTACCCAAGATTCCTCAACAAAACACCATAGTTGAAAGGAAAAATAGAGTTATTTAAGAGATGGTAAGAGTTACATTGACTAGTAAAAACTTAGCAAAATAGTTTTGGGCTAAAGCTATTAACACTAATTGTTATATATTGAATCTTTGCTTCTTGAGGCAAGATACCTGTCAGTTGTCCCAAAAGATTTTGCATGAAAAGAGATTTGATATTGAACACTTTCATGTTTTGGGTAGTACTTGCTATACTCTCAAAGATAGGGAGAACCTAGATAAGTTTGAGGCAAAAAGTGATCTTTGTATTTTTTTGGGATACTCTTGTAACAACAGTGTTTATTGAGTCTACAACCTAAGAACTTCTACTATAATTAAAATGCATCAATTTTGTGATAGATGACTCTAGAGAAGCCAAACTTGTTGAATCTTATGATAGTGAGATATTTGAGGTTTGAGGCACCCCAAAAAATACTACTAAAAGTTTTGAGATGCCTTATACTATAACTCCTATTGAGCCTCATAGAACTTTTGAATATGAGAAATATGATGGACAAGAAGATTCTTCCCTTCCTAAATGGGCAAAGAAAGTTCATTTCATGGATGACATAATTGCTAATGTGGAAGGTGGAGTTAAGAGAAGGCATCAGTTATAGGTGGCCTTTAACTATATATCTTTCACTTCCACTATCCTTCATAAAAATGTTAAGGAAGCCCTGCAGAACATATACTAGGTCAACTACATGTAGAAGGAATGTAATCAATTTTAGGGAAATGATGTATGGTACTTGGTTCCAAAACCTATAGAAAAACATATATTGTTTCTAATTGGTTGTATAAAAACAAGAAAGATGAAAATGGGGTTATTATGTAAAGCAAATATTGCCTTACTATTCAAGGTTATACTCGGATTGAAGGACTAGACTTCGATGAAACCTTTGCTCCTATTACCTTCCTTGAGTTTTTTGGACTACCTCTTGGGCTTGCTTGTTACTTCTGGTTTAAGCTATATCAGATGGATGTTAAGAGTACTTTTGTAAGTAGAGTTTTCAAATAAGAGATTTATGTGGAACAATCTAAAGGGTTTAAAGGCCCTCACTTTCACAACCATGTAATAATATTGAAGTAAGCTTCCCATACTTGGTATGTGCGTCTTACCACATTTCCCCTTAATAATGGATTTTTGAATAGATGGTCACAAAATTTTATTTGTGTCAAGAATTTAGGGTGAGGTGCTTATTATCTATGTTTATGTCAAAGACATCATTTTTGGGTCTACAAAGATTGATCTAGCTCAAATATTTACCGCCATTATGAAAATTGAGTTTTAGATGAGTTTAGTGGCGAGTTTATATTCTACCTCAAATTTGAAATCAAACAAATGAATTATGGGACCTTTCTATCTTAAGCAATGTATACCAATAAATTGGTTAAGAAGTTTGGTTTGGAAGATACCAATCCTACTTGGACTCCTTTAAGTACCACTCTTAAACTTCATCATGATCCTTATAGAAAAGAAGTAGAGCAAACGTTTTGTAAGAGTAAAATTGGGAGTGTCTTGTATCTAATAGCTAGCAACCTTGACATCTCCTTCGGTGTAGGAGTATGTGCTAGTTACCAGGGTAGTCCTTAAAAATCACATCTTACTATAGTCAAATGAATAATCAAATATGTTAAAGGCGCCACAAATTCAGTAAATGGTATCCTTAATATACTACTATAGAGTTGGTTGGATATTCCAATGCCAATTGGTTTGGGTGCAATGATGATTAAAAAAATTCATTTGGGGGTTATTTCTACATGGGGAATTCCTTGATTTCATGGTATAGGAAAAAGTAGAGTTCAATAATGCTTTTTGGTTGTATTGTTCAAAATTACATTAGATGAAGCAAATGTTATCAGACTATGGTATCATAGTTAAAAACCTTCTTTTACTTTATGACAACATGAGTACTATATACATATCTTAAAATGTAATCTAACATTTAAGGGCCATCACATTGATATATGACGTCATTTATAAGGGTTCTTGTATAATCAAACACCTTGTCCTTGACCATTAGCTCGCTTATATTTTTACTAAACCTTTAAACTTTAAAAGGTTTGATCCTTAAGTATGGCTATTAATGTGCGTATCTATCCCTAAGAGACTACATTGTGTGTTATTCAAATTTTTATGAGCTTGAAAAACTCTATGCTTTGTTATTTTTCTACTATTTCTCATTCTTTGTTCTTTGAATGAATGTTAAGATTATAACATTATTGTATGACTTCTCTCCCTCATATAGGGGTGTTTCTTTGACTTTCTGTGTTAAAAGGGGAAAAGTTTTTATGCACAACTATGTGTTTATTGCCATGATGTATGTTGCATGGGTGATGAATGTAGGATGGTGCTGCAACTTATTGCCTGACTTACATACACTTATGAGGTGTGTTGCACCAAATTTGAGGGAGTTGTATGCATTGTATATGACTTTTCCTATAGTTGTGTGACTGTGTAGGGGTAGCAAGATAGTGTGTGGATAGAGTATATGCTATTTCTATATGACAAGTTCATGGGGTATGCATTCGCTTATTCCTTACAGGTTACAAGTGTTGATTGAAGTCTTCAATCTTCAATTATGTTGTGTGTTATGTTATTGAGACCTTCATGTTTTATAGTTATAAAAGTTGGATGTGTTGATCCTAGAAGATGTATGGATCACACAAGATAGTTTCTCTTAAAGCAACTATTTGTTTTTTGTTTTGGTGTGCAAAAGGGGGGAATGTTAGTGATTTGTACTATGTGTTCATGTGTTGGCTTTCTGTATGCAGAAACATGGTATCTATTTATTTTACTCAATGTTTTGTTTTCATTTATGTAAGGTTAGTTACCACGGATCACTAATGCGATGAGTGTTTAAAAAGCATTAAAATTATCATGATTTAATGTATTTTAATTGATTAAATAGACTTATATTTGTATGATTTTATCATGTTTTTATATAAATTTGTATTTTTAGAATGATAGTTATTTTCATTCAAAACTAATTTAAAGACTCAAAGAAAATATTAGAGGCAATACATCACAAATATATTGAGAAAAAAATTAGAAAAATTCAAAAAAAATGCCCTAATTTGCCATAGCCAATGCGTGCCATACTGAGTCCAGCCTACCTATTGCATCGAGCCATGTGCATGACCAAATTGTCCCACATGTACCATGCGGAGTCTTGCACGTGCCAGTGCCCGTCTCGCGACAAATCTTGCCCAGAGGTGTTAATTGATTTGTTTAATTAACAAAGAATGTCAAACCGTATTAAAGATGGTATTTATATAAAAGAGAGAATCGATAAACATCAATTTATATCTTTAATAACCTAAATAATATGAGCAAGCATAATTAAGTTAATTATTATATCCGTAACTACTCCACTATTATGTATGATAAAAATTTGCATAATTTTTTATTGAAACCATATCTATGTTTATTTTTTTATGTTATTAGATTAGGAAACAAAAAAAATCAAAATATCATGATAGGATGTTTAGGATTTAATTTTTTTAAAAAAGTTTGAATAATAAATTAAAAACCACACATATTTCTTCTTTAGATAGATTCTTGGGAGTATACTTTTCATTTTCTATAAAATGATTAGTACACTTGCAAGAGTTTTACAAATATTACACCAAAGTATTTGCAAACCGGTAACGATGCTAAAAAACTTGATGAACAAAATCAGTATTGGGTTAGCAATACCCATTTTTTCCAATTTTTCCAATTTTTGACTTTTCCTCATTTGTTTCTCAACATATTTGTGATGTATTGCCTCTAGTATTTTTCTTCGAGTCTTTAAATTATTTTTGAACAAAAATACCAGAAAAATAATAAAAATGCCCATTATTTCGAATAGAAAAATTTATATAAAATATGATAAAATAATACAAATATAAAAATATTTAGTCAAATAAAATACATTAAATCATGGTAATTTTAGTGTTTTTTAAACAATCATCACAACCCACAACAAGCTTTTTACTAGTCTCTTAGCATGAGAAGCGATAAAAATTAAAAATTAAAATATGCTAAATCACTTACATGGATTGACACAGTTGTATTTAGCATATCCAACAAGCCTTTAAGCCCTTAAATTGCTCTAGTGGATGATTTTGAGTCTTGGGAGGGTTTTCAATAATGATACTCACAAACATTAAACTAAATTTGAAAATTAAAAAAGAAATAACAGAAATAAACAAACAAAAAAATCAAAAACTAAAATTATAAAAAAATAAAACATAACATAAAAATTTCTCATGTTTTTTAATCTCCTTATGATCATCATTAAAATCTAAAGCATAAGTTATTTTCAACTTCTTAAACAGTCATAGTTTATAATAATAGTTAGTTGAAAATCATTTTCATACTACATTTAAAAAATGTTTCAATTTAAATTTACCCAATTTCAGTGTCAAAAATTTGAATTCACTACTACTCTATCCTTACAAGTAAGTACTCTCAAAACATTGAATCCTATGGGTCTAGCACTCATACCAAGGTTTATGCAAATAGAGTTTATGTTTAGAATTTAACTAATAAGTTCTCATACTTTTAAAATAAGAAAAACTCAAAAATAGTGCATAACTTCGATCTCATGAAAGGAATCGAATGTTTAGGACTTCATAAAACAATCACCAAATTATTTTCATGCCTCAATCAAAATTATTAAATAAAAATTTCAAGACATATGCCTTATAGAGTGAAGAAAGTGCAATGACTATTTTAGGGATTTACTTTCTATAACTTTCTTTTGTAATTTGTCTTTTCTCATAACTTTGTAGGCTATGTGAGTCATACTATGTAGATTATATTATTCATTTTTCTATCCCTTTTTTTTAATATATATTTTTTTAGAGAGAGGACTCATGTGCAATTCATTCATTTTGTTTTTTGGTATAAGTCATGCATAAAGGATGAAAGGGTATATATTATCGATTTCTACTTAATTGATTCAATCCAAGTAGTAAAAACAACATATGCACTTTACTAGATGTGAAAATCCAAAAATTCAATGCTAATACCTATAGAGATCATCTAAATATTTTAAGAAATAAAAAATGTGTTTAGAGTAAAAAAAATATTTCACTCAGAATTAAAGAAATTAGGCTCAAATTATATCTCATAAGGGTTGTCTCCACTCTTTGATTACTAAACATTGATTTTGGGTTCATTATAAATTTCATATTGACATATTTTCAAAAATTAATCTAATAATACAAAAGACTTAACCATTTACTTAAATTTGACTTAGAGAAATGATAAATGTTTTTGAGAAATTTTTTAAAAGTAATTCTAAAATTCTAAAAATTACTAAACTACACAAAGAAAATAAAATCAAACACAATAAAAATGAAAATGTGAACATAAAAAACTTTTAATATTTTTAATTTTTTTGAAATTAAGCATGGTAACTTTTCACCACCCTAATCTAAAACTTATATTGTCTGCAGTATAACAATTATAAAAGAAAAGTTACCTATTTCATGAGAATATGCAATTAGTGATAGAGAAATGTAGGTGCATCCATCATGTTCGATGTGAACTTCTAACATCTCAAAAAATATTTTAAGTTTTAACAATTCTAAAATTATTTACATGCAATTAAACTTAAATAACCAAAAGAAATTTAAAAAAATGAAACAAATAAAAAATTAACCTAAAGTGATGGGTTGCCTCCCATTAGTTTAACATCTTAGCAAGAGGTAACTTGGGAGATTTTCTTTAAGTAAACTCAATGTCCCCACATCATTGAGTCAATTAAACTAACAAGTAGGACAATTTTGTTTACCAATACTTTTTAAGTCATATCGTATGGATTTTCAAAATTTTATTTACATAAAACTAGGGACATAATTCTGGGTTTTAGATAACCCACTTCTTGGTGCATCAAAACACATTTTCACCTAGATCTAACAAAGCAAATACCTCATTTTATCACAAATTATAATTAAAAACTTTGAAGTTTTGGAAATAGCTTAAGAATGTTTTTTAACTTTTTTTAGAACTAATCTAACACTAAGTATAAAAATAAATACTAAACAATGAAAATAAAAATTAAGTACAAGAAACAAAAAATAATAATAAAAGAAAATAAATAAATAAATAATAATAAAAATAAAATTATAAATTTTTTGATACATATAATTATACAAACTTAAACAAATAAATTAAAAATTAAAAGAAAATTAACAAAATTAAAAATTAAATGAAAATTAAAACTTAAAAAATTAAAAGAAAATTAAAAAATTAAAACTTAAATGTTAAAAAGTTTTTTTAAATTTGTTTTAATTTTTTTAAAAATAAAATAATTAAATAATTCAAAGTTTAAATTTTTTTAATTAAGAATTAAAAATTAAAAAAAGTAAATTTCTATTTATTTATTTATTTTTAACTAAATAAAAAAAATTACAATTATTTATAACACATAAAATTTTTAAAATTTTGATAAATAATTTAAAAATACTATTTCTTCCCCAACAACGGCGTCAAAAAAACTTGATGAACAAAATCAACATCGGAATAGCAATACCGTCGAAAAAATTATATGTGGTTTTTAATTTATTATTCAAACTTTTAGAAAAGAAATTAAATCCTAAACATCATGTCATGATATTTTGATTGTTTTTTGTTTCCTAATTTAATAACATAAAAAATAAACATAGATATGAATTAAATAAACAATTATGAAAGTTGTTATCATTGATAAAAGTAGAGTATTTATCAATATAATAATTAAATTAATTATACTTTCTAATATTATTTAGTTTATTAAAAATATAAATTGAAATCTATTGATTCTCTCTTTTTTATATAAATACCACATTTGGTAAGGTTAGATATTCTTCGTTAATTAAAAAAATCAATTATCATCAATAGGTGGGGTCAATAATTAATTTGATTAATTAAATTAATTTATTTGTTTGTAAGGGATTGAAAATGAACCATTTAAATGCCACCACTAGTAGTATTAGACATTTTAAACTTTATTCAAGGTGTCCAAATTAAATCTAAGAATTTAATTATCCGAGTACAAACTTTCAAGTTTTAAAACCACTATTGAAAATATGTTGTCAATGCATTTTCGAATAATAGTTCTTATAAATATTTTTGAAATAGAGCTTCATTTTAACTATTGGCCGATTATACTAACAAATAAAAGGGCACTACTCTAAATCGGACCGGATAATTAAACCTTAAAAACTAATTTTTAGATTTAAGTTTGTAATGGAAAATAATATATTTCTCTCTAACATCCTTAATATAAAATCTTGAATAAAAACAAAAAATAAATTTATTTTATAGAAATGTTTTACCTAATTAATATTTCGTAAGTATAAAAATGTTATTATTATATCATATTTACATAAAAATGTTAAATTTAATCATAGACAAATTAAATATAAAATATAAGAATAAAACATAAAAATAACTTTAAAGAAATCATTTTAAAATTATACCTCAAAAGAATCCTTACAAAACTTTGATGCTAATTCTGTTTCTAAAAAACCTCCAAATAGAATTTGCATTTTTCGTTTATTGAGTCAAAAACTAGAAATTTACAAAAACATAACTAGTTCTTCTAAAAAAGAGAAGGACTTTAAAACTAAATACTGAGGATTTTGAGGGATGAATTTTACAATGAGGGAGGGGTTCCTTTTATAGATGAGGAAAATACTAAGAAAAAGTGGAAGAATATCTTGAAAATATTCTTGGATGCATTAGGGCTGGCTGCCACGCGTATGGGGGGACGCTAGCGCAAGCGGCTAAGCGTGGATGTGCAAGATTTGCTGCAGAAAGGGCGTTAGTGGGTACGAGTGTATGGGGGACTCGGCATGGCGTGGATGTTACAAGATGGGAATGTATGCGGCTCGACCCAACGGGCAAGCTTGAGTCAACATGGCATGCACCAATGTCGGCAAATTGGGGCATTTTTTACCTTTTTAATAGTTTGACCCATTTTGTCTAATTTTTCCATTTTTCTTTACTTTTTCCCATTTTGTTTTTCTCAACAAATTTGTAATGTATTGCCTCTAGTATTTTTCTTCGAGTCTTTAAATTATTTTTGAACAAAATTACTTGAAAAATAATGAAAATACCTGTGATTCCGATAAGAAAAATTTATATGAAATATATGATAAAATCATATAAATACAAATTAATTTAATGAATTAAAATACATTAAATCATTATAATTTTAGTGCTTTTAAACACTTATCATATTGCATGCATGCACATAGTTAGAAACACAATGATTGAAAGCATGTTTTTCACACACCATAGTGTTGATTGTTTTGTTATCATACTAGGCCATGAGTGCCAATTTTTGGTTTGTTTTGGTTGTAGCTATTTTTGGAAATAACTCAAAATATTTAAGGAAATGAAAAATTATTGTTCTTGTTACCTTTCTATGGGGCATCACCACACCTTTCGCTACATCCCACGCCTCACCCCTTGGTGAGGTTGTTAGGAAGATCCATAGCAAGGACCATGGTGAGGTGGCCATACTATTGATGATGTTCTATAAATTTCCTCTACTAATTTTTATAATTAATTCAAAATTCCTATCGAAAGCCTATCAAATTTTTTGATCATTTTGAATTCGGTTTTCACTCATTATATTGATTAAGTTTCATTGATAATGATACCCCTATATGAGCATAAAATAGTATGGTGGACAATTTTTCTTTATTTATGAGAACTTTTCTGTGAGAGATAATTGGAGCTGAGCAGTTTGAGGTCTCCTATTATTAGCTGTGTGTGATAAGTTGTTGTTCTAAGAGATCAAATCATTAGGTGATTGCATACATGGATTATCTATGTGCCTCTCATTTACGATTTGAGAACTGTATGTCCTTTGGGGATATTTGGTGGCTTTTTATTGAGGGAGGTCCCTAAGGCTTACACTACTTTATTCTTCAATTATTGTTATGTGGCTCTTGATCACACCACATTGGATGGTGTTGGCTTTCGAGGATAACCAAATTTGTGTGTTGAATTAAGTTGTTACTGAGGCAGGAAGTGATAGTAGCAATATGCAGTTTGGATAGAGGTTTTAGCTAATAAAGGTATCAGGTGTTTTATTTATGTTAGACTTATAATTCTTTTATTACTTAGTGGACTATTTGTTATTGAGTAGTTAGTATAAGAAATCTGATGATTTTACCACATAGGTAAAAAATTTATGCAAACTTACCTTGTTATATCATGTGTTATGTATGATCTATAGCTGTGCTGGTTAATCTGAGTTTGAATTGTATATATTTCCACATATTAAAGTTTAAACTTTGATTAGAATGGTTTAATCATCTTCACATGCTTCTACCTACTAAATTATATATCTATTGATTAAAGTGTTTTGATTGCTTATGTTATTTATTTACTGGTAATATATTTAATTTTTCACTATTTATGGGGATGAGTTTTTAGGATTTTGTTTATCTTTACCTTGGTTGATTACCGAGTTGAGGACCCTTTCAATAATAAAAATCCCTGGGTCTTTCACCTTTACGGGTAGTTGGTTGTGAAGCATAGCACTAACAACCTTTAATACCATAATTCTTTCATTAAGGTCATATCTTCTTTTCTTAGTACTCAATTCCTTGAAGAACTTAGCATAAGAGGGCATATTTTTTATCACATCCAATAAAGGTAAATTTATATTAACCTTAAAAGTATTGTAAAAAGATCATGGAATTTCTTATCTTGCTTTGATTCTTTCAGCCGATGTGAAGCGATATTGGTGGTTTGTGTGGCTCTAATGTCTTTTGTATTTTGCGAATGTTAGTTGACTCCTTAATTCTTTCCTTAAGTTTAATATTTTTTTTTCACTTTTCTCTCCATCTTCTTAGGAGGACACATTTTCACCTTCTTTATAACCTATATTGGATGGTAAATCATTCAAAATGCAGGGTAAAATTTTGTTAGCTACCTTACCAATTCGAAAGAATGTGACATCTTTTTCTTCTTCTACCTAACTAGGTAGCTTCCCTGGCTTTTGCTTTTTCATATGTTCCACTAGCAACCAAACATAGGCCTCAACCCTTTTTACTGAAGCCTCTAAGAGACCTAACCTATTATTATTTGTCATTTGGTTATCTGTACTAACTTGAATAAAGGCATTCAAGTTATCTTCTAATGTTGGCCTATATGGTTAATCTGGTGGGTAATGTTGGTTTACATATGACCCTTGTATTTTCTTTTTTGTATATTTTGAGTTATTGTTTGGTTTTCATTTAGGCTTATTATAGGTGTAAGAATTATACACTTGCATAAGATTGGATTCCTCCAAGGTACCTGTACTAGAATCACATACAATAGAACAAATGTTGGCAGTATGCCTTAATATAACCCAAATTGCACACTCCTCTTGATTTTGAATTTTCTATGTAATGATAAGTTGCATTTTCTTAGATAAATCTACAAGTTGCAAGGTCATTTCATTCTTGGAGCTAACTTCATTGACACCTACTCTCCTTCTTCTAGCACTCTTTTATTGGGAATTAGTTACTAATAACTCATACAACCCCTAAGTTTGCTTGGCTATCGTTTCTCGCATAGTCCCTATAGTCGCATTATCAACCATGTACTGACATTGTTGTGTCAATCCATAAAACAATATTGGGTTTATGACTACAATAGAAAACTGTGGTGTGGGCATTGGATCAAAAAGAGTTTGAATCTATCCCATGCTTCATGGAAGGTCTCTCCATTCATTTAGAAGAATGATACTATCTTAGGCCTTAAGTTGGCAGTCTTTTGATAGAATAGAACCTACCCATAAAATTTTTGAAGACTACCTTCCAAGTAGTTAATGAACCTATTTAGAGAGGCATAAGCCAAGACTTAGCTTTATTCTTGAGTGTGTAAGTAAAATATCACATCTTAAACTGGTCTTCATCAATTGTCTACAGTGAAAATGTTTGAACAATAGCATAAAAATCTCTAAAGAAGTTTAAAGATTCTTCAATAGAGATACTATAAAACAAAGGTAACATGGAATAATGAATCCTTTTTAATTAAAAATTCCTTATAGCCTGTTCCAATTGTATGCAAGAAGTAGCATTGCCAATGATTGGCCTTGCATACTCATTCATCATCTTCTACTTATCTCCAACATCATCCATGTTTAATTGAAATTGAGATTGTATTTCCTCCTTCTTGATGTCAATGTCCAACATCCTTAAAAAAATGATCCAGTAGATGTTAACAATAAAAAGTATAAGTTCTTTTTCCCAAAGATCACTTACTTTTTTTCACACTAATAAAGACTAAAATTAATGTAGCAGAGAACTTAAAAATAAGTACTATAAGAAGTATGAACAAAAAAAATAAAAATAAAAATAAACAACTACATAAACTAGGTACCTAAAAATAACCAATAAAATAAAAGTAAATAAAATAAAATAAAATAAAATAAATTCAATATATAATATACAATATATTTGAATATTTAACTAATTATACAAACAATTTATGATATTGATCGCCACACAAATTATGTGTGAAATGAATACGAAGTATACGAATCACAACAAATAATATAACGATAAGAAAATGTCATTTCCATGGAGATTATTTTATTAGAAACTAATTTTTAAAACTAAAAAAATCAATTTTTTTTGTGTTTTTATATTTTAAGGAAGCAAAATTAAAATAACTAAAAGTAAATAATAATAATTAATTAAATTAGATTTGATAGCTAGGAAGATATATGAGAAAATATCTACGATTACTTAATCTCCGAATTTTCTAAACATATGATTCACTAAAATCCTTCCAATATAATTATTAATTAATTGCAGGATTAATTGAATCTAACATAGCATATATTCCTTTCTCAAGTAAACTATACACCATATAGTAGTTAATTTAATCATGCTCTTATGCCAATTAAATTGCATACTACTCATTAAGTTCATCAATTATGGATCACATACATAAGAATCATACATATCTGCCTAGAAACTATGCATTTTATTTAATGAAGACAAACAATTACATAATTCTCTCAAATCTATTTAATTGCCTTTATATATAAATTGTTTTCCCAACAATTAATATCATAAAAATTAGATTAAATAATATAATTAAATTAAATTATAATTGGGGTAAAATACTAGATCATCATATGATGAAAATTGGGTTCATAAGATTCCTAGATTAATAAATTAACTACACATAATTGTGTTCATAAATCTCATATTTTCATAAATAAAGACATAAAAATTGATAAAGAAAGGAGTAGAAGAAGATATATAATCAATCTCTTGAGTTATAGTGCTAATCTCCCGTTGAATCTCCACCAACATTTTATATCCTTTTGATTTTTTTTGTATTTTCTCTCTTTTTAGCTCCAAAAATTGACCAAAATTATGCTAATGGTTACTCATTATGGTTTATGGGGTGATTAGGGGCTTAAATATAGCTCAGGTGTAATCTAGACCATTAGATCTACTTTAGATCTGGGCTGAGATCAAAACAAGCAAAATGAACAACTATATTTAATCACAATGCAGCATGTGGCACACATGATTCATTGGATGAATCAGAGTGCAACTCGTGGTAGGAGGGGCCGATCCGAGTCAACACCACATAGCGTAACATGATTTGCCGTAATAGATGGTGTGGCTTACGGGTGGAATGATTGGACAAGTAGAGTGGTGACACATGGCGTGAAGGTTTGACTGTGCTTCGAACTTGGATTTAATGCCATGCTGACATGTGGCACGTGGCTCATCCTCCTCACATGTGGTGATCTACGATTCGTTGTCCCTACTTGAGTGGAATCTACGTGGCTTGCCCAATTAGCTCTTCTACTTGCATGGAAGGCCAGGTGGTAGCTCCTAAAAAATCCATACAAATTTTTTAAAAATCCAAAAGTTATATTTTCACCCTTTTTCACTAAAAAGTTTATATTTTAATATTTTTAGCCCCAAAAATAATATTTATTGAATAAAACAAGTAAATATTATGTAAAAAGTGTCCTAATGACTCTACTTTCATAGAGTTGTCACATCCCGAAACTTAACTCTTTGCTTATCCTCAAGTAAAGCCAAGTATAAGTAAATAAAATAACATGGATAGGATATTCCTAAATATACTTCTATTAGTACATTCCTATTTCGCGAAAATTATCCCTCTCAAAAGTCGTACAATCCTATGATAAGGAGGTTCACACATTCATCAATCAACGTTCCATTAATACAAGGATATGCAAGTTTTTGACAAATTGGTTCGTGTGTGTTTGCTGCATATGATATCATCCAATGCACTTATGAAATCAACCTATATGAGCATGGTAATCAATTAAATCTTGAAACAAGTCTCATAAGTCTATTTTTCACATCCCTTTCCACTAATATAAATATGCACTTAGCAAAAGATCAATACGAACTTTACATGGTTGTAATGTAAGGCTTAGGTAGGGGTCGATAAATGAAGACATTTAGGCTCTTTCCACACCTTAGATTTCTTTTTATTCCTCATACACTTTTTAACTACAATTGAGCTTTAACTTGATATTTCAGTGCACCCTCTTTTGTCATTTTTTCATATTCTTTTATCCCACATCTCTTTTCTCTTTTTTTTTTTTGGTAACTTCACAACACCCCCAAAACTTATTTTCAATTCTATTTTCTTTTTTCTTTAGAGTGATAATTGTGTTGTGAGTTTTGCTTCTTCTTTTTTTTCTCTTTTTTTAGGGTGTATTACATTTCACTTTACTCTATAGCATAACACATGATTGCATTTTTTTTCTTTTCATACAAGCTAAAGGTGCAAGGATAAAGGTAATGCTTATTAGTTAGGCATAAAATGTGGCTTAAAGATATTAAAGGTTCTTTGTTAGGCTCAAATGAATGACTAAAGATATTAACAATGGTTAGCTTGAAAGGCTTAATCAATCCAAATAAGGCCTAAATCATTTCTCTTGTTAAATACTATTTAGGATTTCACCTTAAGGAATGATCAAATAGATTCTAAAACTTGGTGTATCTCATCCATTTGCATAACTCACTGCAAATTTATCTCGATAAGAACACCAAAATTAATCATGAGCATGTGCATAAAAAATTGAATTAATTCAATCCAAACTAGCAAGCATATCACATGATTAATGTAAATATCTTAACAAATATGTTACATTCCTTATCCTAATCATGACAACCAATTTTTATCATTGAGTTAATACGTCTCATATCAAGCATGCACGTATTTAGTTTCCATATATTTATCAATTTTCTATCCAAATAATGATTAAAAACATCCAAAAAATTAAATAAATTCCCTAAAAAAACAATTCCTAAAATTTTAAAATGCATAGTAAAAGAAAAATGTAGAGAATGAAGTTTCCTCCCCTAAACTTAAATTACACATTATCCATAATGTGCATATATAAATATGAAAAGGTAAAAGAAAATAAAATAAAACTTTCTTAGTCTTGGCACACCATATCTGTCATTGAAATTGCTCAATCTTATTGTACCATTCCTCTCCATATTTATTCACCTACAAAACAAAAGCATTGAAAATATAGGTAACATAACATCGGATTGCCTCCCAACTAGTGTCACATTTAACATCCTTGACTAGACGATCATATGAAGTCCTAAGGCACATCCCTTTGTGTCCATTGACTTTTGAGCTTGCCTAAAAACAATTTAAGTCTTGATTTGTTCAATAATATTTTATGTTCTTGCTCATAAACACAGTGCTTAATTCTCTTCTCATACTATATTTTTGTTTTCTTTTTGAACTTTTTGGAATTCTTATAAGCACTCCATCGTAACTCATCCAATTTATATATTTCCAACATCTTTTTCACCTATATATTGAACTCTTTCACTTTTAGATAGGAGGGTAAAAGTGTGAGGTCTAAACTTGTTGGTCCTTAAGTTGATGGTCTCAGCTTAGATCTTATCTCAAAATTTTCCATTATCAACCTTTGATTCCATACCTTCAAAGTTAAAACAGGTTGAGTTGTTTTTTGGTGTCCTTGTTCATAGTATCATGTGTAATAGTCTTAAGTGTAGGTGACTCAATAGATTCTTTTAAGTTGTTCCCATATTTAGTAACATTTATCCTTAAGCATTCATTAGCACTATCAATGTTAGGGGGTTTGGATACTTTAAAAACTTTAAACATTACTTGTTCATCTTGCACTCTCATTGTAAGTTCACCTTTTTGTACATTAATGAGTGCTAGTTTGGTTGCTAAGAATGGATGACCAAGTATTATAGGAATGTCACAATCCTCTTCTGTGTCTGCCACAATGAATTCTACCAGAAAGATGAATTTGTCTAATTTTACTAGCACATCTTCTACCATACCCTGAAGTCTTTTAATTGACCTATCTGCCATCTGTAATGTTACTGAAGTGGGTTTAGCTTTACCAACCCCTATTCTATGGAAGATTGATAATGGCATGAGGTTATTGCTAGAACTCACATCACATAGTACCATGCCAAAACGAATGTTTTCAATAGTGCAAGGGATGCCAAAACTACCTGGTTCTTCCAGTATTGTGGTAGTTTTCTATCAAGGATGGTAGTATAATGTTTAGTCAAGGTTATTGTTTCATGATCTCAAAGCCTCTTTTTCTTTGATAGTATATCCTTCATGAATTTGGCATAAGACGACATTTGTTCAAATGTCTCTACAAATGGTATGTTTATGTACAACTTCTTGAGGACTTTTAGAAATTTTGAAAACTAAGTATCTAACTTATGCTATTGCATTCTTTGAGGGAAAGGAACAGTAAGTTTGTAACCATTTTTTTTTGTGGTTGAATTGTTTTCTTTTTAGTACTCTCTTTATCCATTAGTTCCTCCTTATTCTTGTTAATTTCTTATTTCTCTTTATCCTTGTTAATTTCTTATTTCTCCTCATCCTTTTCAGTCTTATGTTCCTATTCTAAAGTTTTACCACTCTTCAAGGCTATGATGTTGTATTGGTCCTTACCTTCTATTCGTGGTTTCACAATTATGTCACTTGGAAGGTTACCTTGAGGCCTTTAACTTATAGCCTGAGCAAGTTTCTCCATTTGGTTCTCCAAATTTCAAATTGAAGCCTCTTGAGTGTACACTTTTGTATTTACTAATTGGATGAAGTCTTTCAACATCCTAATTAAAGCATTTGAATTGTCCTCAATAGGTTGCTTCTTCTCTTGGGCTTGTGATTTCTATGGTTGTTGAAAATCAAGTGGTGGAAATGATTGATGGTTGAATTGATTACCACCTTGAATGTTGTCATTGTCTAACAAAACTTTTGATATTTTCCCCATCTTGGGTTATTGATGGATTATTTTTTCGGTTCACATTTCTCACATTGAATACTTATTCAGGATTATTTGGACAATTATCAAACAAATGTGTTCCTTCACAAAACACACATGACACTCCTGAATCTTGGATCTGGATTATACTCACTAGCAAGTTTTGAGCCTTCAAAAAAGTAACCAAATATGACACTTGAGCTGTAAGTGTTGTGATATCATTTACCTTATACACTCTGACTACTCTTCTTGTAGTTGTCATTCTTTCCATTGGCCATTGATAATTATTTCTAGCCATTTTCTCAAGTAAATCATGAGCTTGATTGTAAAATTTGGCTAGCAAAGCTCCATTAGCATATGCATCAAAAATAGTTCTTGTTTGAGCATTAAGACCATTGTAAAAAGTCTCCATTTGAATCCAAGAAGGAATACCATGATGAGGATACTTCCTTAGCAATTCCTTGAATCTTTCCAATACTTCGTATAAAGATTCTCCTTCGTATTATTGGTAGGAAGTAATGTTATTCCTAAGGACATTCTTCGTTGGTGGTAAGTATTTCATCAAGAATACCATTCTAAGTTGTAATGGAATCAAATGGAAAAGAGTTTAGTCAAGCTCAACCACGGTCTTGTAAAGAGTAAGGGAAAAATCTAAGCCTAAATGCCTCCTCTATCACACCCTTGAACTTGAATGAATTTCCAACTTCAATAAAAAATTTGAGATGAAGATGAGGATCCTCTATTGATAATTCGTTGAATTGTCCAACTATTTGTAGCATTTGAAACATCACTGGCTTTACTCAAACTAATTAGTTTGTATGTTCGGCCTTGTAATACATGGATTCAGCCCTTCCAACGTAGGTGTTACATATTCATTCATAACTCCATCTCTATCATCAATCAAAAGCATTTGATTGTTTAAGTTTAGCTCATTATTGTTTATGTTTAATGGATTAGAAATTTTTTTCTCTTAGGTGACAACTTGTTGTTTCCTTATTGACCTCAAAGTGCGCTCAATTTCAATATCTAAAGGTAATATTTCTCCCTCACGAACTCTGCTCATGCAATATACTTAACTATGTTCCTACAATACTAAACGAGATGTCTAAATAATAACTAAATAAAAATTAAAAAAATAAACAAGTAAATAAATAAATTAAAGTAGAAATAATAATAAATAAATAAAGAAATAAACTAAAATAAATAAATAGATAAGTTAGTAAAATAAAATAAGCAAATTAAAATTAAAGTAAAGAAAAATAACTAAAATAAAATAATAATAATAGAAATTAATTTCTAATATTTATAATCTTCCGCAACGGCGCCACAAACTTGATCACTATAGAAATTCTGTATGCAATAAATACTCAAGTATACGTATCTAAAAAAATAATAAAATGATAATAAATGATCGTTCTCACTGAGATTATTTTATTATAAACTAATTTTTAAAACTAAAAAAATAAAATCAATTTTTGTGTTTTTTTTTATTTTAAGGAAGAAAAATTAAAATAACTAAAAGTAAATAGGAATAATTAATTAAATGAGATTTGGTAACTAAGAATATATATGAGAAAATATTTAGGAATTATTAATCCCCCAATTTCCTAAATATACGAATCGTTAAAATCCCCAAAATATAATTATATATTAATTATATAATCAATTGAATCTAACCTAGCATGCATTTATCTCTCAAGTAAACTACATACCATCTAGTAATTAATTTGATCACTCTCGTTCAAATTAAATTGCATACAACTCATTAAGTTCATCAATTATGGATCACATACAAAAGAATCAAACATCTTGGCCTAGAAACTATGCATGTTTTTTAATCAAGACAAACAATTAAATAATTCTCTCAAATCTATTTAATTGCCTCTATAGATAAATTGTTGGGAAAACAATTAATATCATAAAAATCATATTAAATAATATAATTAAATTAAATTATAATTGGGGTAAAATATTAGATCATCATATGGTAAAAATTGGGTTCATAAGATCCCTAGGTTTTTAAATTAACTAAACATAATTGTATTCATAAATCTCATACTTTTCATAAAGAAAGACATAAAAATTGATAAAGAAAAGAGTAGAAGAAGAAATACAATCAATCTCTTGAATTTTAGTTCTAATCTCATGAATCTCCACCAAAATTGTATCTCCTTTCAAATTTTTCTCTCTTTTTAGCTCCAAAAACTGACCAAAATTATGCTAATGGTGCCTCATTAGGGTTTATGTGGTGATTAGGGGCTTAAATATACCTCAGGTGCAATCTAGATCGTCAAATCTTCTTCAAATCAAGGGCTAAGATCACAACAAGCTATATGAACAGCACTAGTCAATCACAGTGCAACAAGTGGCACATGGAATTCATTGGGTGAATCAGAGCATGATGTGTGGTGTAACATGACTCACGATAACAAATGATGTGGCGTACGAGTGGAATGGTTAGACAAGTAGAGTGGCGACATGTGGCATTAGGTTTGGCCACACTCTGAACTCGAATTGAACATTGTGTTGACATGTGGCATACAATTTGTCCTCCTCACATATGGTGATCTATGATTTTTTATTCCTTCTTACATGCCATTTGTGTGGCTTGCCCAGTTAGCTCCTCTACTTGCGTGGAAACTCCTGATTGGTCCTACATTAAAAATTCAAAAAATCCCAAAAAATACCAAACGTTATATCTTCCTCCTTTTCACTAAGAAGTTTATATTTTAATATTATTAGCCCCAAAAATACTATTTATTGAATAAAACAAGTAAATATTAAGTAAAAAGTGTACTAATGACTCTATTTTCATAGTGTCATTAGATATAAACAAATTATGATACAAATAGTTTATAATATATTCAATTTATTTTAAAAGTTAAATAAATAGTTACAACATGTTAATATATAAGACATACATGTTAGTACATAAAATCACTAAAAATATATTTAACAAAAAGAAATTAAAAATAGAATTAATAATTAAATAAATAAATAAAAGGAAATAAAAGGAAAGAAAATTAAATAATTTTTTTTGAAATTTTGATTTTCCATTTTTATTTTTTTAAATTAAACAATTCTACAAAACAAAATTTTTTAAGATTTTTGATTATAAAAATTTAAAACACTATTCTTTCTATGCAATAATACCAAAAACTTGATACCTAAAAACTTCATAATCAAACTTTGTACATTTATCAAAAACCTCACAAGTGCATGAATCGCTTTGTAAAAAGAGATAACTATACTTCCTAAGTTGGTCTAAACAGGAACTACGATTTTAAATAATTCAACAAACACCTTAAAAATAATTACGAAAGCTAAACCTGAACATTCTATCATGATATTTGGGTTTTAAAAAGTCTAAACTAATAACATAAAATTAAAGATGGAAAAAAGATTCAACAAAAATCAGGCGGATAAATATTTAAAACTCAATGGAGAATTATTGGGATTTTCTCTAGTTGATTATGTTTAATAGAATTAATTATGTTAATTAAATATAAATCTAGATTTTTGAGTCTCCTTTATATGTATAAATAATGCCTTTGGTCGGATCATTGTTTGCTATTAATTAAATCATTTAACACTTTCAGTTGGGGACAATTTAAAATCCTATCAAGCTATCTAAATTATATTTTAGATTCATGTATAGAAACCTAATTTTATATTTTAAATCTATTGCGAAAATATGTTTTCAATTATAAATCTTGTAAAAATCATTGAAATAGAAAATAATTATAAAGTAGATGTAAATTGATGTGTCTAAAATCTAATTTTCATATTTTAAATCTATTTTGAAAAATATATTTTCAACATAATTTCAATAATAAATTTTGTAAAAATCGTGAATTAGAAAATGATCATGTTAATATTTTAAATAGGGGTAGTTCAACAAGTTCTATTAAGTTATTGGTATGAATGTGTATGTCTACGTGTGTGTCATGATATTCATTATAATGTGTGTTCATAGCATTAACAAGCACATACTCTAAAGCATCCTTAGGATGCATGTTATAAAGCATGTCAATGGTTAATTCATTAGCACCATCTATCTGAAAGCAATTACTAGCATATCAACATCAACATATTTAATTTCTTTTGACACTTTAAATGTTACTTGTTCATCTTGCACTCTTATTGTAAGCTCATAATTTTGTACATCAATGAGGGCTCTTTTGATTGCTATGAATGTACAAGAGAATATGGTAGAAATGTTACGGTCCTCTTCCATGTCTAATATAATGAAATCCACCAGAAAGATGAACTTGTCTAATTTATCTAGCACATTTTATACCACACCTCAGGGTCACTTAATTGATTTATCTTCCATTTATAATATTACTAAAATGGGTTTGGCTTTACTAACCACTAATTTTTTGAAGACCAAAAATGGCATAAGGTTAATGCTTGAACCTAAGTCACATAGTGCTTTCTAAAGTTCATGGTTATAATTCTACAAGGAATGTCAAAGCTACCGAGATCTTTAAATTGGTTGGGTACTTTTCAAGCAAGGATGGAATTGCAACTTTCCATCAGGGTTATTATTTCATTATCTCTAGGTCTCCGTTTCTTAGACAGGATATCCTCAAGAAATTTGGCATAAAAAGGTATATGTTCAAGTGCATATACTAATGGTATATTTATATGTAGCTTCTTGAAGACATCCATAAATTTTTAAAACTATGTATCTAACTCTTGCATTTACAGTCTTTGAGGGATAGAAATAGTGGGTTTATAGAGGTTTTCCAATTTTTAGCTGTGTTATTTCCTTTCTAATGCTCTATTTAATCACTTATTCATCCTCATCCTTTTTAGCTTTCTATTCCTCTTCATCCTTTTGATTCACACATTCATCCTCTAGATTTTTACCACTCCTCAAGGCTATGCCATTGCAATGCTCTATACCTTTTCTTTCTGGGTTTATAATTGTGTGACTTGGAAGGTTACCTTAAGGCCTTTAACTTATGGCTTGGGAAAGTTGCCCTATTGGGGTCTCTAAATTTCAAATTGAAGCCTCTAGACTGGATAATTTTGTATTTACTGACTGGATGAAGTCTTTCAGCATCCCTATTAATCTTTTGTATTGACCCTAGTAGGTGGCTTATACTCTTAGGATTGTGATTGTTATGGTTGTTAAAAACTAGCTTATGAAAATGAATAATGGTTGAATTGATTACCACCTTGATTGTTGTTATTACTAGAAGAGAAATTTAGATGTTGTCTCCATCTTGAGTTATATGAATTCATGTATGGATAATTGTTTTAGTTGAATTACCCACATAGCATGTTAATTTAGGATTATTTGGAAAATTATCAAACAAATGAGTTTCACCATAAAAAACATAGGACACCCCTAAATCTTGGACCTAGTTTATATGCACTAGCAAGTTTTGAGCCTTCAAAAGATACATAAAAGATGACACTTGAGTTGTAAGTGACATGCTATCATTTACCTCATGCACTTCGACTAGTCTTCTTGTGGCTATCATTCTATCCATTGGCCATTGATAATTATTACTTGCCATTTTCTCAAGTAAATCTCAAGCTTAATTTTAAGATTTGGCTAGAAGAGCTCCATTAGCGGATGCATCAAATATAGTTCTTGTTTGAGCATTGAGACCATTGTAGAAAGTCTCCATTAGGATCCAATGAGGGACAACATGGTAAAGACACTTCCTTAGCAATTCTTTGAATCTTTCCCATGCTTCATATATAGATTCCCCTTTATATTATTGGTAGGAGGTAATATGATTCCTAAGTTTGGCATTCTGTGTTGGTGGGAAATATTTCATCAATAATTTTTGCACCAAATCATTCCAAGTTATAATAGAATCAGATGGGAAAGAGTTTAGCCAAACTCGAGCATGGTCTTAAAACGAGTATGGGAAAAAACTATGCCTAAACGCCTTCTCAGTCACACCATTCAAACAATCTGAAATGCAAATGAAGATCTTTTGTTGGTAATCCGTTGATTTGTCCAACTATTTGTAAAATTGGAAACATCACTGGTTTAGTTCAAAATAATTAACTTGAATGTTTGGCTTTGTAATACTTGGATTCAACCCTTCAAACATAGGTTTTGCATATTCATTCATAGCACTATTCCTGTCATCCATTAAAGGTATCTAGTTGTTCAAATATAGCTCATTATTTTTTATTTCTAATGGATTATCCATTATTTTTACTTAGGTGACAACTTGTTACTTTCTTATTGATCTTTAAGTGCACTTGATTTCGAGATCTAAAGGAAAAAAATTTCCCTTATCGACTTTGCTCATAAAACAGACCCAACTCTATTTCTAATAGCGTTAAAGAAATAACTAAATAACTAAATAAATTAGAAATAAAAATAAACGTATGAAAAATAAATAAAGAAAAATAACTTAAAAAAACAAAATAAAAAATTAATTTCTAATTTTTATAATACTTGACAACAGAACTAAAAACTTGATCGATAAGAATTGTGTATAATGGACATGTAAGTATATGTATCGTAACAAGTAATATAATGATAAAGAAGATCTCCCACAAAGATTATGTTATTCAAAACTTATTTTTGAAATTAAAAATTAAAATCAATTTTTTTTGTGTTTTTATGTTTCAAGAAAGAAAAACTAAAAGAACTAAAAATGGACAGTTGTAATTGATTAACTAATATTTAGTAGCTAGGAAGATATATGAGAAAATACCTAGGAATCATTAATCCCTTAAGAATATATACATATGAATCACTAAAATCCTCCCAATATAATTATTAATCAATTACATAATCAATTGAATCTAACCTAGCATATTTTTCTCTCAAGTAGACTACATACCATATAGTAATTAACATAATCATGCTCTTATGTCAATTAAATTTCATACTACTCATTAAGTTCATCAATTATGGAGCACATACACAAGAATCATACATATCTTCTTAGAAACAATGCATGTTATTTAATCAAGGCAAACAATTAAATAATTCTCTCAAATCTATTTAATTGTTTCAATAGATCAATTATTAGCCAAATAATTAAAAGTAAAAAATTTAGAGTAAATAATATAATTAAATTGAAATCATAGTTGGGGTAAAATATTAGATCATTACATGTTGAAAATTGGGTTTATAAGACCCCTAGACCTACAGAGAAACATGTTATTAGTACACATTGGCAAATCAAAAACAAGAAAAGATGAAAATGGGGTTGTTGCTTGAATCAAGTCTCGCTCTGTTACTCAAGGTTATACTTAGATTGAAGGAGTAGACTTCAGTGAAAAATTTGCTCCTATTGCTTGCCTTAAGTACTGTTGATTGCTCCTTGAGCTTTCATGTTACTTTTGGTTTAAGCTATATCAAATGGATGTTAAACGTACTTTTCTAAATGGAGTTTTCAAAGATGAGGTCTATGTGGGAGAACCTAAAGGGTTTGAGACCCTCACTTTCCCAACAATGTGATGAGACCAGAGAAAGAATTGTATGGTTAGAAGCAAGTTCCTCATTCTTAGTATGAATGCCTTACCGTGTTTCTCCTTAATAATGGATTTCTAGAGAGGTGGTGAAAAAACATTATTTCTTTCAAGAATTTAGGGAGAGGTGATTGTTACCTAAGTTTAGGTTTACAACATCATTTTTTTTCTACTAAGGATGATGCACCTCAAAAGTTTACTCCCACTATGAAAATTGAGTTAGAAAGGAGTTTAGTTAGTGGGTCTAAATTCTTCCTCAAATTTCAAATCAAGCAAATGAACGATGGGATCTTTCTTTCCCAAGCCATGTATGCCAAGGAATTAGTTAAGTGGTTTGGTTTGGAAGATACCACTCCTACTCAAACTCTAATGAGTACCACTATTAAACTTTATCACGATCCTTCAAGAAAGGAAGTAGAGAAAACTTTGTAAAGGAGTAAGACAGAGTCTCCTGTATTTGACAATGAGCCACCCTAAAATATTCTTCAATGTAGAGATAGTATATGCTAGATACCAGGCTTTCCCTAAAGAATCACATCTTACTGTAGTCAAATGAATCATAAAATATGTTAAGGGTTCCATAAAAGTTTATATATGGTTTGAGATACTACTCCAAAATTGATTAGGTATCCCAATGCCAACTGGGCTAGGTGCAATGATGATAAAAAAAGTACATTTGGGGATTTATTTCTACTTGGGTAATTCCTTAATTTCTTGGTATAGGAAAAATTAGAGTCCCATATCCCTCTATACTAGTGTGGCTAAGTATAATGCTGTTGGGTTATATTGTTCACAATTCTTTTAGATGAAACAATTGTTATTAGACTATGGTATCATTGTTAAAAACCTTCTTTCACTTTGTGACAACACTAGTGCTATATGAAACTCTTGAATTCTGATCCAAAATTCAAGAAAAATTCAGATGGATATATGACATCATTTTATAAGGGATCTTATAGAATCGAACACCTTGTCCTTGTTACATATTAGTGTGTGTATCTCTCCCTGATAGACTACCTCTTGTGTTATTCATATTTTTATGAGCCTGAAGAACTTTATATGTTGTTATTATCCTCCTATTTCTTGTTCTTTGTTCTTTGAACGAATGCTAACATTATAGCATTATTGTATGCCTTCTATCCCTTATATGAGGTGTTTTTTTTTACTTTTTGTGTCAAAAAGGGGGAAAAGTTTGTATGCACTACTATGTGTTTATTTCCGTGCTATATTTTGCATGCGTGGTGAGTGTTGGATTATGTTGCATCTTATTGCCTAACTTGCATACACTTAGGGGTAGTGTTGCACCAAGTTTGAGGGAGTTGTGTGCATTGCATATATTTCTGCATATCGTTGTGTGCCTATATAGGGTTAGCATGATAGTGTGTGGATAGACTATAAACTATTTATGGATGATTGGTTCATAGGATATGAGTTCTCTTAATGTGTGCAAGTTGTGGGTGTCGATTGATGTCTTCAATCTTCTATTGTGAGGTGTATTATACAAATGAGACTCTCATTTTTCAAAGTGATAGATGTTGAATAAGTTGATCCTAAAATATGTATAGATAACACAATATGGTTACTCTTGGTGCTGGTGTGTTTTGTTAGGTTTGGTGTGCAAAAGAGGAGAATGTCAATGCGTTTGTACTCTATGACTATATGTTAGCTTTCCATGTGCAAAACACAGTATCTACTTATTTTACCTAGTGTTTTGTCTTCCTCTGTGGAAGGTTGTTTACCATGGAATAGTACTACATGCATGAACATATTTAGGAATGCTATGATTGAAAGCATGTGTTTCACATACCACATTTTTTGTTGTTTAGTATGTATGGTATACTATGAATGCAAGTTTTTGGTTTGTTTTGGGTGTGGGTATTTTTTGAAATAACTTGACAATTTTATTAAAACAAAAATATATGGTTCTTGGCACCTCTCCAAGGGGCCTCGCTACACCTTTAGCTACACCCCACGCCTCACCCAATGGCAAGGTAGTTGGAAAGGTCGATGGTGAGGTGTCCTTCTTGTTAATGTTGTTTTATAAATGGCCTTTACTAATTGTTGTGATTAATTTGGAATTCCTACTAAAATTTTGCCAAATGTTTTGATCATTTTGAATTCTTTTTTCACAAATTATCTTGATTAAGTTTCAATGATAGTGATACGCCTATGTGAGCATAAAATAGTGTACTAAATTTTTTTCCTATATTTATGAGCACTTCTCTATGAGAGATAACTTGAGATGAGTAGTTTGAGTTCTCATATTAGAAGTTGTGCTCGATAAGTTGTTGTGTTGAAAGATCAAATCATTAGACGTGTGCATACGTGGATTATCTATGTGACTCCCATATATTATTTGAGGATTGTATGTCATTTGGTAATATTGGGGGGCTTTTGATTCCAAGAGGCCCCAAGGTTTATGGTACCTTATTCTTTACTTACTAATCTGTGACTCTAGATCACACCACATTAGATGGTATTGGCTTTGGAGGAGAGCCAAATTTGTGTCAAACTTGGTTATTTCAAACAACACAAGTGAGGGTAGAAATATGTAGTTCGTACAGAGGTCCTCGCTAATAGAGGTATTAGTGGTTATATTTCTAATAGAGTTGCAGCCTTTTTATTGCTTAGTGGATTATTTGGTACTGAGTGGTTGTCCTAAGAGATTCGATAATGTAACCACATAGATAGGATTTTTTTGTGGGTTTACCTCGTTATAACATTTTGTTATATATGATTTGTAATTGTGTTAGTTTAATCTGAGTTCAAATTGTGTATATTTTCACATACTAAAATTTAAACTCTGATTAGAATGCTTTAATTATCATCACATACTTCTACCTTTTGAACTATATATCTGTTGATTAAAGTATTTTTATTGCTTATGTTATTTATTTATAGCTAATATATTTATTTTTTCACTGCTCGTGGAGATGAGCCTTTTAGGAGTCTATATCTCTTTAACCAGGTTTAGTATTGAGTTGTAGTCTTTTTCAATAATAAAACTCCCCGAGTTCTTCAACATTAGGAGTAGTTGGTGCTGAATTATAGCATTAGTAACCTATGATTTCACGACTCTCTTATTAAACTAATCCCTCATTTTCTTAGTATACAATTCCTTAAAGAACTTAGCATAAGAGGGCATATTTTTTACCACATATAATAAATGTAAATCTATGTTAACCTTAGAAAGAATAGTGAAAAGATTAGAGAATTACTTATCTTACTTTGATTCCTTTAGCCAATGTGAAATGTATTGGTTGCTAGTATGGTTCTAATGTCTTTTAAATTTTGCGAATGTCAGTTGACTCTCAAATTCTTTCTTAGAAGGTTCATCTTTTTTGGCACTTGTCTCTCCATCTTCTTAGGAGAACATATTTTCATCTTCTTTATTACCTACATTGAATGGTAATTCATTAGAGATCCCAAGTAAAATTTTGTTAACTTACTTACCGATTCAAAGGATTGTGACATGTTTTGCTTATTCTGCCTCACTAGGTACTGTCCATAGGTTTTGCTTCTACATATGCTCTACTTGCAACCAAACTTGGCCATCAACCCTTTTTACTAAAGCCTATAAAGAATATAACATGTGATTATTTATCATTTGGTTATCCTTACTAACTTGACTAAAGGCATCCAAGTTATCTTATAAAGTTGGCCTAAATGGTTAATCTGGTGGATAAGTTTGCTTTACGTATGACCCATGTATTTGGGTTTTTGTATATTATGAGTTATTACATGGTTTCTATATAGGGTAATTATAGGTGTAAGAATGACACACTTGCATAAGATTGGCTTCCTCCAAGGTACCTATACCAGAATCACATGTAGTGGAACAAAAATTAGCCCTATTTGCAAATGTACACAAACTCCATATTCCTATTGATTTGGCATTTTTTTGAATAATGAGGAGTTCCATTTGCTTAGATAACTCTACTAGTTGCAAGGTTATTTCGTTCTTGAAGCTAATTTCACTGACCCTTACTCTCCTTCCTCTAGCACTCTTAAATTTGCTTTGCTCTCTTTTCTCGCATAGCCTCTCCTGTCGCATTATAAATCAATCATGTATTGATAGTTTTATGGCAATCTTTCATAAAAGAATTGGTTTTGTGACTACAGTGTGAAACTGTTGTGTTAGCATTAGATCAAAAGGAGTTTGAATCTATCATAAGCTTCATGGAAGGGCTTTCCATTCATTTGGAAGAAAGTTGCTATATTGGGCCTTAAGTTGGCAATCTTTTGATGGGAATAGAATCTACCCATAAATTATTTATAGACTACCTCCCATGTATTAAAAAACTCGATCGTAGAGTCATAAGCCAAAACTAAGCACTATCCTTGAGTGTGTAAGAAAAATATCTCATCCAAAGCTAGTATTCATCAATTATCTACAGTGAAATTGTTAGCAGAATAGCATAAAAAACTCTAATAAAGATTAAAGGATCTTCAATATGGAAACCATGAAATGAAGGTAATATAGAATAATGAATCTTTTTTAATTCAAAATTTCTCATAGCTTCTTCCATTTGTATGCGAGAAGTAGCATTGCCAATGATTGGCCTTGCATACTTAGTCGTCATTTTCTGTTTATCTCCAGCATCATCCATGTTTAATTGCACTTGAGATTGTATTTCCTCCTTCTGAATGTCAATGTCCAACTTCCTTAAAAAATAATCCTGTATATATTAACAATAAAAAGTTGGAGTTCTTTTTCTTAAAGATCTTTTACTTTTTTATACACTAATGAAAACAATAATCAAGGTAGCAAAGAATTTAAAAAAAAGTACTATCAAAAGTATGAACAAAGACAAGAAAAATAAAAATAAACAACTAAGTAAACTAGCTACCCAAAAATAACCAATAAAATAAAATAAAATAAAATAAATATATAATATACAATATATATGATACATATAATTTATAGTACTTTCCATTTATTTTACAAGTTAAATAAATAATTACAATAGTCTAATATACGTATCAGTACATAGAAATACTAAACAAAATATTTATCAAAAATAAATTAAAATAAACTAAAGTAAAATTAATAAAATAAAATAAAAAGAATTGAGTTAATAAATAAGTAATAAACGAATAAAATAAAATAAAAGGAAAGAAAATTAAACTAATTTTGTTTGAAATTTTTATTTTCTATCTTTTGATTTTTCAAAATTAAACAACTCTACTGAACAAAAGTTTTTAAGATTTTTGATAATAAAAATTTAAAACACTATTCATCTCACGCAATAGTACCAAAAACTTGATTGTAAAATTTTGTACATTTATAAAAATATCGTAAGTGCACCAATTACTTTGTAAAAAGAGATAAGTATACTTTCAAGATTGATCTAAAATTAAGTTATAATTTTAAATACTTCAACAAACTTCTTAAAAACAATTACAAAAACAATTCCTGAATATTTTGCCACGATATTTGGGTTTCGAAAAGTCTCAACTAATAACATAAAATTAATGGTGAAAAAAGGATTGATTGAACAAATATAAGATGGATAAACATTTAACACTCAATGGAAAATTAAGGACATTTTTGCTAGTCGATTACATTTGATAGAATAAATTAGGTTAATGAAATATAAATCCAGATTATTGATTCTCCCTCATATGTATAAATAGCACCCTAGATCGCGTCATTCTCCATTATTAATTAAATCATTTAACAACTTTGGTTGGGCAGATAATTTAAAATCTTATCAAGCTATCTAAATCAAATTTTAGATTTATGTACCTAAAACCTAATTTTATATTTAAAATTTATTACAAAAAATATATTTTCAATATATTTTTAAATAATAAATCTTGTAAAAATCATTGAAATAAAAAATAATTCTACATTATCATAGTCAATCAGACATGTTCAAAATATACTTTATTAAATCAAAACTACTACATAAAACTAAAAAATGAAAGAAAATTCTCAAAGAATATTTTTTTAAACTCAAAATTGTTATTTGTGTTTGGTGGGTTGAAATAGAGAAGAGAAGGGGCGTGTATATAGCTAAAGGAAAGGAGATATAAGGGGATCGTGAGGAAGCTATTAGCATACGCTGCTGCACACATTCCTCCACCATTACGACCCACATTACTTTTGGTCCCTGAAAAATATAATCTCGAGAATGTCTCACCATGACCAACCTTGATTCATGCCATGGCCAGCATGGATTTGCTTTTCTTCCCTTTTTTATTATTTCACCCATTACAACTATTTGGATTTACATGTAAGCTTTACATGCTTTATTATTTTATTCTTCTAAGTTGAAAATGAATGATTTAGATACGATTCTTCATGTGTTGATCACTTTAATCAACTTTGAAGCCATAAATACTTGAAAAATAAAACAAGATACCTATGATTTCAAAAACATAGATGTTCTAAAATAATAATTAAATTATGTAAATTCAAATATATATATTTCATTTAAGTGCAAATAAGTTACGTAATATTAGTTCTTTTCAAGCTCTCATCATCTATCTTATTAACTCTAGTTCTTCTCACTCTTTCACTTTTTTATTTAGAAATAGAACCTAACAATTTCAAAGAGATCATAAGTCTTTAAGTTAATATTCCCTCCATTGCACCACCTATAGCATTGTCAACTATCAATTTACACTATTGTGTCAACCCATCGTAAGAGAATTTTTTTTGTAAATGCAATGGGTAGTTGTGTAATGAGTGAGAAAATATTTGAAGCTATCCCAAGTCTCATGGAATGGTTCTCCTTCCATTTAAGAGAATGTTGTAATTTTGGTTCTCAAATCACAAGTTTTTTGATGGGAGTAAAAGTTTTTCGTTAATTTATTGCAGACTCTCTCCCAAGTTATTATGGAACTTGGTAGAAGAGTCATTAATCACACCTTAGCGCTATCTTATAATGTGTATGGGAAACACAACAATATTAGTTGGCCTTCATTTTTCCCATTTAATAGGAATGTCTATAGAATTGATAATAAATCTCTAATGAAAGACAAAGAATCTTTACTAGAAATTCTAAAAAGCGGAGGCAACATTGGATAATGAATTTGTTTCCATTTATAATTTTTAACTATCTCATAAAATTGTATAGAGGTAGTAGTAGTGCCAATGATTAGCATTACATACTTCTTCATAGCAACACCACTTGGTAAAGCATCCCTATGTTTAATGGTTCTAAAATAGGCTGTAGTGGTGGCTCAAATATAGGCACGAGCGAAGGCTCTTGAAATTCACTATCCAGCCTTTTTAGGTGCTCCTTTGTTCTATTAATGTGATCTATGAAAGGTACGAGTTTAATCCTAAGTGATCTCGTCTTATCCATATACTTACAAAAGCAACAATTAAATATAAGCACTGGAAGTAACAAAAATAAAAACAAAAACAAATAAATAACAAAAAGAAAAAAATAGATATATAATATCAAATAATAAAAGAAATAAACAAGAAATAAGAACAAAAAAAATAACCAAACCATAAATTTTCACAAATCCCAAATTTTTTAAAAATTTGACAAACAATCTAAAATGCCAATTTTCTAACAACGCTACAAAAACTTTAATGTACAAATTTTGTATACATAAAAAGCTTGCGAGTGCACGAATCACTTATAATAAGTGATAAGTATACTCTCAAGGTTGGTCTCTTAAGGAATTTCAATTTTTTTAGATAATTCTTTAATTTCCTTAAAAACTTAAAAGAACTACAAACGTAAAGTAAAACCAAAGCATTCTAACCCAATGGTTGGTTTTGAAATACAAAACTAATACCAAATAATGAAAATAACTAAATATAGACTTTAAATAAAATCAAAAATAGATATATATATATTAATGGAGAATTTATAGGTAGTTTAGCTAGTCTACAATGCTTGCTCAGAAATATTTAGGTTAATCAAACTTTATACTCAGATTATTTATTTTCACTTTTAAATATGAAAAATGCCTTCGGTTCAGATTATTTTTCTTTATTAAATAAAAAAATTATTGAACTATGACTATTATGTTTAACTGATTGATTAAATTATGCCATATGCCTAAGGAAAGAGCGAAACATTTAACTCAATGCTCTCGATCAAGTCACAAATTTAAACTCTTGCTGAGGCTATATAAATTAGATTTAAATGATGTGTTTGAAGCCTAATTCTCAAATTTTCAATCTCTTATGAAGAATAAATAGATAATAAATTATTCATAAATAAATTTTTAACAAATCTTGAGTCAAGAAATAATCTTTATTTATTTAATCATAAAAATGTTCACCTAAATAATCTATACAAACATGGAAACAAAGCTAAATTCTCATTGTAAAAATCAGTCATAAATGCTTAAATTAATATCTATGATTAGTAGTTTAAAATTGGCATTCATTAAAGAAAATATTTAAAGATTAATCTGGAAATAAAATACTACAAATAAGATCTAAATACGAATAATGGAAGGATAATGTGTCCTGCTCCAAAGTTGTGATCTTGATCTTCAAAATGTTATTCAATCTTTAACAAACTTCTCTTCTCTTCTTGGATATGAAAAATCTCCCAAATGTTGCCTTTGATTTGTTACAGTCTAATCTATATTATGTATAAAATATAAAACTCTAAATAAAAACTATTTTATACTGCTAGAAAAATATTGTATGCAAGTTGATGAACGTAACAACTAATGTGATATTTATAAGAATAATACTATGTATAGGGATTTGGAATAAGAAGTTATCATTGCGCAATATGGCATGAAAATTTCCCACCATGGCACCAAGCTCGATCATACTCATACAATCCAACCCAAGAAGGGCTTATTACTGTCCACTATTTTTCACATCACAACCCAAAATGGTTAACTTGCCCTGTAAATATTTTTAGAGACATCTGCCATGGCACACTAGATCCTTTACTATGGTATGCTTTGCTTTTTTTGAGTTTTTCTTGTCCCCTTACACGTTGGTTAGTTCTTAATATAAGACTTACATGCCTCAATATTTTTGGCTCTTAGAGTGCTATTTGAGTGCTCCAAGTGTTATGTACTACTTATATCAAATTTTGTTCATTAGGGTTTTCAAGGATATTAAGGGTAAGCTCAGATGAAATCTAGACTATCATATTAGGTTGAGATTAAAAAAGGAAAATTTACTAGTGTTGGCTAATGGGATTGTAACACATGGCATGAGCAAAACATTAGACAAATCAGCATAAAATACGTTGTGGATGGACTAGTCATGGTTAATATGTGCTAAGTTAGCACCACGTGATGTGCTATGATTTACAAATATGGATTGCATGGCACCTTGATGGAGTGAATGGATGAGTTTTGTGATAAAGTATGGTATGCTTATTGAGTTAGCGACGAAACTCAGATTGAATGACCTATTGACACATGGCATGGCCTACATAACTTGTCATACATGGTGCACTTATACTAGCCCACTTTATTTGGATGGGATCCATATGGTGACAAAATGTCAACTATCATGCTTACGTGGCATCCACATGTCCGGTTTCGATTGGTTCTTCATTAAAAAATTCATAAATAATATATAAAAATTTCAAAAAATTTCAAAATATTTCAAACATTTCCCAAAAAATATATTTTCCCCCTTTTCTAAAATAAAGTTCATATTTTAATATTTTATACCCCCTATAAAGTACTACTTATTGGAATAAAATGAACAAATATTAAGCAAAAAAGTACATTAATCACTCTATTTTCATTGAGTCATCATACTGATGAGCAAAATCGGCAATCCCATTCTTGCAAATACTTTGGTTTTATATTTGTAAAACTCTCGCAAGTGCATGAATCATTTTATAACAAATGATAAGCATACTCCCAAGGTTGATCTAAGGAAGGAATATATGTGGTTTTTAATTTATTATTTAAACTATTAAAAATGAAATTAAATCCTAAACATCATGTCATGATATTTTGGTTTTTATGTTTCCTAATCTAATAACATAAAAAAATAAACATAGATATGGATTCAATAAATAATAATGCAAATTTTTATCATTTATAACAGTGGATTATTTATGAATACACCTATGGGTGGGGTAGATAATTAATTTGGTTAATTAAATTAATTCTTTTTTTCTAAGAAATTGAAATTGAACCATTTAAATTCCATTTTTGGTGGGGTTAGAAATTTTAAACTTTATTCAAGGTGTCCAAATAAAACCTAGAATTTAATTATCTAAGTACTAAATTTCAAGTTTGAAAACCACGACTGAAAATATATGGTCAATACATTTTTGAATAATAGTTCTTATACAAACTTTTCAAATAGAGCTTCACTCTATCTACCGGGCGATTGTACCAATGAATAAAAGAGAATTACTTTAAATCAAACTGGATAATGAAACCTCAAAGTCTAATTTCCATATTTAAGTTTGTAAAAACAAAATCAATTTATTTTATAAAATATTTTACTGACTTAAAATTTTGCAAGCATAACAACATTAGTATCATATCATATTTACAAACAGTCTATTC
This sequence comes from Hippophae gyantsensis, assembly GCA_030763125.1. NCBI lineage: Eukaryota > Viridiplantae > Streptophyta > Magnoliopsida > Rosales > Elaeagnaceae > Hippophae > Hippophae gyantsensis. Next base: position 26,321,224 of record CM061029.1, on the reverse strand, counting down.
TGTTAAATTCAATCACAAAAAAATTAAACATAACGTATAATAATAAAACATAAAAAATAATTGTAAAGAATTCATTTTAAAATTATAGCTCAAAAGAATACTTACAAAACTTTGATGCTAATTCTGTTGTTGGAAAACCTCCAAACAGATTTGCATTTCCATTAAAAATTGAAAAAAACTAAGAAAACTTTCTAGAGAGAGAAATCTAGAGAGAGAAAGAGTTGAGAAAATTGTGTTTATTTTACAATGGGAGATAGGGTCCTTTTATAAGTGAGGAAAAGTCCAACAAAGGTGGGAAAATATTTCAAAAATTGATTTTGGATGCATTTGGACAAGCTCACAAGAGTTTAAGGCGTAAGATTTGTGGCAAACAGGGGTTTTGCGTGCACAGGACAAGCGTAGGCGTGCGCTACCGCAAGTGGAAATCAACATGGCATGTGATGGCAGTATGCGGGCTTATGCTAGGCATGTGTTGGTTGCATACGGGCGTGTGATGGGCATATGCTAGGCGTGCATGTGCTAAGCATGCATATTTGTAATGTATTGCCTCCATTTTGTCTAATTTTTCCATATTTTTGACTTTTTCTCATTTGTTTCTCATAATATTTGTAATGTATTGCCTCCATTATTTTTCTTTGAGTTTTTAAATTATTTTTGAACGAAAATACCTAAAAAATAATAAAAATACTAGTGATTCCGAAAAGACAAATTTATATAAAAATATGATAAAATCATACAAATATAAATCTATTTAATCAATTAAAGTACATTTAATCATGGTAATTTTAGTACTTTTTAAGAACTCATCACATACCCCAAACTTAACTTTTTGCTTGTACTCAAGTAAGTCCAAGTTTACCTAAATAATATGACATTGGCAGTATATTCATAAATGTAGACCTATTAATACATGCATATTTAGCTAAAAATATCCCCTTCATGATTCGTACTATTTTATGACAAATAGGTTCACATATTCATAAATCAATGTTCCATTAAGAAAAGAATATACATGATTTTTGATAAATTGATTCGTGTGTATGCTGCACATATATCATGTAAAGCACTCATGAAATCAACTTATATGAGTATGCTAATTGATTCAATCCTAGAACAAGTCATACAAGGCTATTTTTCACATTCCTCTCAACTAATATAAATATGCACTTAGCTAAAGATCAGTAAGGGTTTTATATGCTTGTAATGTAATGCTTACATAGGGGTAGATAAATGAAGTCATGTTGGCTCTTTCCACAACTTAACTTTCATTTTATTCAATATGCACTTTTTAACTACAATTGAGATCTAACTTGATATTTTAGTGCACCCAATTTTATCCTTTTTTTTATATTCTTTCCTTCAACGTTTCTTTTTTTGTAACTTCACAGCACCCTCAAACTTATTTTGAATTAAATTTTCTTTTCTTTAGAGGGATATTTGTTTTGTGAGTTTTTATTTTTCTTTTTTCTTTAATAGAGTGCATTGCATTTATCCTCGCTCTATATTATAACACATTATTGCACTTTTTTCTTTTCATACAAGCAAAAGGTGAAAGGGTGAAGGTATTGCTTATTGGTTAGTCATAAAATGTGGCTTAATGGTATGAAAAGTTTTTAATAAGGCTCAAATGGGTGGCTAAAGATATTAACAATGGTTAGCTTGAAAGGATCAATCAATCCAAATAAGGTCTAAATCATTTATTATGCTAAATAATATTTAGGATTTTGCCTCATGGGATGATTGAATAGATTCTAAAACATAGTTGATCTCATAAACTTAAATAACTCACCATGAATTATCTCTCAATAAGAAACCAAAATCAATCATGAACATATGCATAAAAATTTGAATCAATCAATTAAAACTAGCAAGCATATCGCATAATCAATGTAAATATCTTAATGAGCATGTTACATTCATTATTCTAGTCAAGACAAAAAAATATATCATTAGGTTCATACATTTCATATGAAGCATACATATAGTTAGTTTCCATGTATTTATTAATTTCTACCCAAATTAAGATTAAAAACATCCTAAAAAAATAAAAATATTTCTTAAAAATTGAAAATGCATATTAAAAACGAAAGTAGAAAATGAAGTTTCCTACCCCAAACATAAATTGCACATTGTTTCCAATGTGAAAATATAAATATGAAATTGTAAATGGAAATAAAATTCCCTTAGTCTTGGACCACATCTCCCTTTGTAACAACCTAATTATGTTATGTCATTGCTCTCCATATTTTTTCACCTATAAAACAAAAAAAGAATAATTAAAAGAACATTGGGTTGCCTCCCAACTAGGGTCATGTTAAACATCCTTGACTATATTCACATATCAACTTCAAAGGTGCATCCCCCAAGTTTATCATAGATGTTTTATTTAGTAATTGATCTTCATGACTATGCTTCACTCTATGTCCATTAACCATGAATTGCTCTTTGGCTCCATGGTTGGTTACCTTAGTGATGGTGAATGGACCTGATCCTTTATTCTTTAGATTGCCCTCAAACAATTTGAGTCTTGAATTGTATAGTAACACTTTCTATCCCGATTCAAAGAAAAGGTGCAAAATTTTCTTATATTGCCATCTTTTTTACTTTTCTTTGTAAAGCTTGGCATTCTCATAAGCATTCCATCATAGTTCATCCAATTCATTTATTTGGATAATTCTTTTCTCACCAGTTGCATCTATGCAAATATTCAACTGTTTTAATGCCCAATATGCTTTTTGTTCAAATTCTAGCAGTAAGTGACATGCCTTTCCATAAGCTAGCTTATATGGGGTGGTACTAATTAGTGCTTTAAATGAAGTTCTATATGTTCATAAAGCATCATCAAACTTAGATGATCAATCCTTCCTAGAGATGTTCATAGTTTTCTCCAAAATTCTTTTCACTTCTCTATTGTACACCTCCACTTGCTGACTTGTTTAGCGATGCTAGGGGAAAGACACTTTATGCTTAATCCTATACTAAGACAATAAGGACTTAAAGGATTTATTGCAAAAGCGACTGTCTCATTCACTAGTAATGATCCTAGGATTTCCAAACTTAGTGGAAGTGCTTTTCTTCAGAAATTTTAGGACAAGATTGGCATCACATTTATTGCTAGCTATGGCTTCTACCCATTTGGACACATAATCCACTCCTACAAGTATACATTGGTTACTAAATGATGAAGCTACTGATTCTATAAAGTCAAAGCCCTAATCACCAAATATTTCCATTTGAAGTATACTATTTTAGGGCATCTAATTTCTTATGAAATATTACCTATCATTTGGAATTTTTCATATGTATTTACTTAAATGTAACCATCTTTAAGCAATGCGATCAAAACTAACCAAAATAAAGTACCTTAGTTGTTGTTTTCGGGCTCCCAAAGTGACGTCCATAATCTGAGTTGTGGCAATGGTAAAGAAAACCCATCTTATCGATCTTAGTTTGGTATCCTTCTTTGTCATGAGGTACTTTGTTGTAGAATAATTAGTGTAGTTAGACACTTTGGCTCCAATTAAAAAAGATCTATATTTCTCATAGGCTTACAAAATGGAAATGAGAATTTTTTCTAATGTAGTTTAATTCATTTGAGCCTCATTCTATTCCTTGCTTGCATTATATATGGTATGAAACATTTTGTCTCTACACTTTCTTAGAACAACTCCGATAATAAGATCACTTGTGTCAAATGTCAACTCTAACGGCTTGCTCCAATCTAGTGGGACTATTACTAGTATTGACACTAGTTTCTTTTTAAGCACTTGGAATTCCTTTAAACATTTATCATCAAATTTGAAGGGAATGTGTTTTCCAAATTTTTTCATAAAGGTTTGGAGATTTGGAAAAAATCTTTTATGAATCTATGGTAAAAGGTTGTATTCATTCAATCAGTTCTATCTTAGCTCTATCCAACTTGATACCGTTAGCTAAGATTTTATGGAACAAAGATTATACCTTCATGTACCATGAAATAACACATATACTAGTTTAAAACCAAATTTACTTCTTCACATCTTTGTAGAACTAAGGAGATATAGTATAGACATTCATCAAATTTGTTTCTAAAGATAAAATCATTCATGAATATTTCCAGATGCTTTTACAATATGTTTGAGAAAATAGCTATCATGTAGCATTGAAATATCATAGGTGCATTACATAATCCACATGGAAATATCATAAGAACATTTGAAGGTGGTCTTTCCTTGGTTTTTAGGTGCTAAGGCAATTTGGTTGTAACATGAGTATCCATATAGAAGGCAAAAGAAAGAATGCCTAACTAATCTGTCAAGCATTTGATCCATGAATAGGATAGGAAAATGGTCTTTCCTTGTAGCTTTATTCACTTTGGTAAAATCCATACATGCTTTCTATTCAATGATAGCCCTTATAGGTATAGCTTATTTAACTTATTTTTCACCACAATGAATCCTCCTTTATTTGGTACACATTGAACTAGGCTTGCCCATTCATTATCTGATACTGGGTAAATGGTGCCCATGTCTAGCACTTGCAAATTTCCTTCTTCACCACCTCTTTCATAATATGATTTAAATGGCATTGTGCATCCCTGGTAGGTTTATCTTTGTCCTATAACAAGATTTTGTGCATGCATATGGATGGGCTTATGCCTTATGTCGGAAATAAATCAACAATAGATCTTTTTAAATTCCTTAGCAACTTTAGTAGTGCTTCTACTCGCTCCATACTTAAACTAGCAGTGATAATGACTTAAATTTTATCATTATCATCCAAAAATGCATAACAAGAATGAGATGGTATAGGCTTAAGCTCTAATTTGGGTGGCTTCTTAATGGATGGTTTGGGCCTTGAGCTTGTGTCAAGACATTCCATAAATACATTAGATATCCACATAAGAGGGGTATCTTCCAAAAATTTCACCTAGTTCACAATATCAACCCTTGATTCCATACTTTCAACATTAAAATAGGTTGAGTTATATTTTGGTCAGTTTATGTGCTTGTTCATAACATTATGTGTTAAAGTTTTAAGTTGGGGTGGTTCAACAAGTTTTGTTAAGTTATTGGTATTAATGCATGCAGCTAAGTGAGGGTCATGGTATTTATTAACATGTGTGTTCCTAAAATTGACAAGCATATATTCTAAAGTGTCACTTAGGCACATGTCATTAAGCACATAAGTGGTTAGCTCATGAGTACTGTCTATTTGAAAGTAATCACTAGCATATCATCATCAATAAATTTAATTACTTTGAACACATTAGATGTTATTTGCTCATCTTGCATTCTTATTGTAAGCTCACCTTTTTGTACATCAATGAGTGCTCTTTTGATTGCTAAGAATGGATGACCAAGTAAGATAGGAATATTATGGTCCTCTCCATTTCTAGTACAATGAAATCAACCCGAAATATGAACTTATCTAATTTGTAATACGACTAAAGTGGGTCACTTAATTGATTAATCTACATGTCATAATATAACTAAAGTGGGTTTGGCTTTACAAACCCCTAATCTCTTGAAGTGCAATAATGGCATAAGGTTAACGCTTATACCTAAGTCATATAGTGCTTTCTCAAAATTAATGTTTCAAATTGTGCAATGAATGTCAACATTTTTTGGGTAGTTTTCTAGCAATAATGGCACTATAACCTTCAATCAAGGTTATTGTTTCATTATCTATCAACATCCTTTTCTTTGACGCGATGTCCTTTAGAACTTGGCATTCTTTATTGGTTGGAAATGTTTCATTAAGAATTTATCCACAAAATAATTCCCGGTTGTAATAGAATTAAGTAGAAAAGAGTTGTACCAAGCTTGAGTACAATCTTAACAAGAGTAAAGAAACAACCTAAGCCTATATGCCTCCTTGGCCAAATCATTGAATTTAAATGAATATCCAACTTCAATAAACAATCTGAGATGCAAATAATGATCTTCTATTGATAATTTGCTAAATTTTCCACCTATTTGTAACATCTGAAACATCATTGGCTTTAGATCCAATTGATTAGCTTGAGTTTTTGGCTTTATAATACTTGGATTCAACCCTTTCAACAAAGGTATGGTATATTCATTCACAGCACTATGCCTATCATCCATTGAAGTTATCTGTTTGTTCAAATTTAGCTCATTATTATTTATTTCTAGTGCATTAGTCATTTTTTCACTTGTGTGAAAATTTCTTGCCTTCTTGTTGATCTCTAAGTACACTAGTTTTTGGGATCCAAAAGCAAAATTTCTCGCTTATCGACTCAACTTATGCAATAGACTGAAATATGTTTCTAATAGCACTAAAGAAGATGCCTAAATTAAAAATAAATAAATAAATAAAAAACAATAACTAAATAAATTAAAAATAAAAATAAAATTATGTAAAATAAATAAAGAAAAATAACTAAAATAAAATAAAATAAAAAATTAATTTTTAATGTTTATAATCTTCGACAATGGTGCGAAAAACATGATTCATACAAATCCTATGCATTGAATATGCAAGTGTATGTATTGCAACAAGTAATTTATTATTAAGAAATGGTAGTTCACATGAAGATTATGTTATTAGAAATTAACTTTTAAAACTAAAATTAAAAACTTTTTCTTGTTTTTATGTTTTAAGAAAGCAAAATAAAAAGAACTAAAAATAAATAACATTAATTAATTAACTCAGATTTAGTAGCTAAGAAGATATATGAGAAAACACTTAGGAATACTTATTCTCTCAATTTTCTAAGCATGTAAATCACTAAAATCGTCCTACTGTAAATATTAATTAATTATATGATCGATTGAATCTAACCTAGTATGTATTCTTTACTCAAGTAAGCTACTCACTATATAGTAATCAACCTAATAACACTCCCATGTAAATTAAATTGCATACTACTAGTTAATTTCATCAATTATGGATCATATACATATGAATCATACATATCTGCTAGAAACTATGCATATTATTTAATTAGGACAAACAATTAAATAATTTTCTTAAATATATTTAATTGTCTTTGTAGATCAATTATTGGCTGAAAAATTAATAGTATAAAAATTAAATTAAATAATATAAATAAATTAAAATCATAGTTGGGGTAAAATATTAGATCATCACATGTTGGTACAAGGTGGTTGTAAAAAAATAAGAAAGATGAAAATGGGGTTGTTGAATTAATCAAGTCTTACCTTATTGCTCAAGGTTATACTCAGATTTATGGAATATACTTCAATGAAATCTTGGTTCCTATTTCCTACCTTGAGTCTTTTTTACTACTCATGGGCTTGCATGTTACTTTTGATTTAAACTATATTAGATGGATGTTTGGAGTACTTTTTTGAATGGAGTTTTCAAAGAAGAGGTTTGTATGGAACAACCTAAAGGGTTTTATGACCCTCACTTTCCCAACCATGCAATGAGACTAAAGAAAGCATTGTATGGTTCGAAGAAAGCTTCCTATATATGCTTGGTATGAGCATCTTACCAAGTTTCTCCTAAAGAATGGATTTCTAAAGAGGTGGTGACAAAACTTTATTTGTTTCTAGAATTTAGGGTAAGGTGGTTGTTGGCTAAGTTTATGTCAACAACATCATTGTCAAACATTAACAAAGTACATCCTTGAGATACTACTATAGAGTTGGTTGGGTATTCCAATGCCAATTGGGGTTGGTGCAATGATGATCAAAAAAGTACATTTGGGGGTTGTTCATACTTAGGTAATTACTTGATTTCATGGAGAAGAAGAATAAATACGATCAATCTCTTAAATTATAGCACCAATCTCCTCTTGGATCTTCACCAAATTTATGTCACCTTTTTAACTTTTTCGGTATTTTCTCTCTTCTTGGCACCAAAAACTGATAGAAAATATGTCAAATTTGGCTCATTAGGATTTTTAGGGAAATTAGGGTCAGATGAAATATGGACTGTTAAATCAGTTTCAGATCAAAGAATGAGATGAAAAAAGGAAAATTAAATATTGTTGGCGGATGGAATGGAAACACATGGCATGGAGAAATACTAGACAAATCAACATGCAATACGAGACAAAATGGACTGGTTATGGTTAATGTGTACTGAGTACGCATCGTGTGGCATATTATGATTCAAAAATATGAAGTGTGTGATACTCAGGTGGAAGGAATCGATGAATCTTGTAATGATGAATGTCAAACTCATTGATTACGTGACTAAACATGGATTAAACAACTTATTGACATGTGGTAAGGTCTACATCACCCCGTATACATAGTGCACTTAGGTTAGCCCCATTTTCTTGTGTGACATCCATATGGGGATGACTATTTAGCTTTCATTCTTCTGTGGCATCCATATGTCTGGTTCTGATTGGTCCTATATTAAAAACTTCATAAAAAATGCATAACAATTCCAAACAATTCCATAAAATTCCTTAAAATTATATTTTCACCTATTTTTCCTATAAATTTCATATTTTAATATTTTTAACCCCCAAAAGTACTACTTATTCGATAATTGAAGAAATATTAAGTAAGAAAGTGCATTAATGACTACTTTTATAAAGTCATCATACCCCAAACATAAGTTCTTGCTTGTCCCCATGTAAAGCCAAGTCTACCTCGATAAACGGACATTGGTAGTATATTCATAAATATATATCTATTACTAAATGCATATTTAGGTAAAACTATCTGCCTCAAAATTCATATAATACTATGACAAGAAGGTTCACATATTCATCAATCAATGTTCCATTAATAAAAGGTAATGTATGATTGTTGTTGAGTTGATTCATGTATGTGTTGCACATGATATCATCCAATGCACTCAAGAAATCAACCTATATGAGCATGCTAATCAATTCAATGCCCTTACTTGATATTTTAGTGTACCCTATCTTTTCATTCTTTTCATATTATTTTATTCCACATCTCTTTTTTGTAACTTCACAACACCCAAAAACTTTTTCTTGCTTTTATTTTCTTTTTATTTAGAAGGATAATTGTGTTTTGAGTTTTTCTTCTTTCTTTTTGTTTTTCTTTAATAGGGTGCATTACGTTCATACGTTTTATATGAAACATGCATGTGGTTAGTTTTCCATGTATTTGTCCATTTCTTCCTAAATCATGATTAAAAACATCCTAAAAGAATAAAAAATTTCCTAAAAGTTGAAAATGCATACTAAAAACTAAAGTGGAGAATGAAGTTTCCTCCCCTAAACTTTAATTGCACATTGTTCCCAATAGGCACTTAAGTCTTGGCACACCACATTTGCCTTTGAAATTGTTCAATCATGTTATGCCATTTCTATCCATATTTGTTCACCTACAAAATAATAAAATAAAAATATAAGTAAAATAACATTGGGTTCCACCCCAACTAGCCTCATGTTTAACGTTCTTGACTAGACATGCATATCAACTTCTAAGGCGCATCCACCAAGGTTATCACAGATGTTTCATTTGATAATTCATGTGTATGATAGTGCTTCACTCTATGTCAATTAACTATGTATCGGTCTTTATTTTTCTTTTCTAATTCAATGGCTCTATGGTTGGTTACCTTAGTAATGGTGAATGGATTTGACCATCTACTCTTTAGTTTTCCCTAAAACAATTCGAGTATTGAGTTGGGTAATAACAATTTCTATCCCAGTTCAAAGATACGGTGCAAAATTTTCCTATCATGCTATCTCTTTGTATTTTCTTTGTAAAGCTTGGCATTCTTATAAGCATTCCACCATAGTTCATTGAATTCATTTATTTGCATAATTATTTTCTCACTAGTTGAATATATCCACATATTCAATTGTTTCAATTCCTAGTTTGCTTTGTGTTCCAATTATAGTGGTAAGTTACATGCCTTTCCATAACTAGCTTATATAGGGTGGTACCAATTGGTGTTTACCATGCTGTTTTGTATGCCCATAAAGCATCATCAAACTTAGATGACCAATCCTTCTTAGAGATATTCATAGTTTTCTCCCAAAGTAATTTCACTTCTCTATTGAACACCTCCACTTACCCACTTGTTTGGGGATAGTAGAGGATAGATACTTTATTCTTAATCTCATACTTAGACAATAAGGACTTAAAGCCTTTACTGCAAAAGTGACTATCTCCATCACTAGTAATGATCCTAGGATTTCCAAACCTAGTGAAAAAAAATTTCTTCAGAAATTTTAGGACAACATTGGCATCACATTTAATACTAGCTATGACTTCTACCCATTTTGACACATAATCCACTTCTACGAGTATATATTGGTTACCAAAGGATGAAGGGAATGGTTTCATAAAGTCAATGCCCCAAACATCAAACAGTTCCACTTGAAGTTCACTATTTAGGGTCATCTCATCTCTTTTTGAAATATTAACTTTCCTTTGGCATTTATCACACATCTTTTACATAGTTGTTGCTTTTGGGCTCCCAATATGAGGGTAGGTGGAAGGATGTTACCATCACTACATTTTTTATTAAGGTAAGAGTCATCCCAAAAGTACTATTAAATGTCATGGAATAATTTCTTCTTTTGTTGCTATATAAGGTTAGGTGGAAGAATGTTAGTAGATAGGAAATTTGCAATCTCTAAATACCATTGGATTTTTGTTTGAGTTCTTGAAAAGATTTACACATTGGGAAAGGATTCCCCAATCCCCATATTTTCATCCATTTTTGCTTTCCCTTACAATATAGAAAGATGGTCTGCTACCTAATTTTCATTTACATTTGATCCCATAATTCTAAGTCAAATTCTTGTTGAAAGTGAACCCATCTCGATCTTTGTTTGGCATCCTTCTTTTTCATATGGTACTATATTGTAGAATGATCCATACAAATAGTAAGTTTGGCTAAAACTAAATAAGATTTGAATTTCTCAAAGGCATACATAATGGCGAGGAGCTCATTCTTTATAGTAGCTTAATTCATTTAAGCTTCATCCAGTTCCTTGCTTGCATAATATATAACATAGAATATTTGATCTCTTTGTAGTCTACAAATAGCTCTAATAATAAGTTCACTAGTGTCAAATGTCAACTCAAATGGCTTCACCCAATCTATTGTGACTATAGTTGGTGCTGACATTAGTTTCTCTTTAAGCACTTGGAGTTCCTTTAAACATTTCTCATCAAATTTTAAGGGAATGTATTTTCCAAAAGTTTGCAGAAGGGTTTGGAGATTTTGGAAAAATCATTTATGAATCTATGGTAAAAGCTCGCATGCTAAAAAAACTCCTTACTTCTTGTACATTGGTAGGTGGTGCTAGTTTTTCAATCACTTATATTTTTGCTCTATCCACTTCAATGCCATTAGTTGAGATTTTGTGGCCCAAGATTGTAAATTCATATACCATGAAATGACATTTATCCTAGTTTAAAACCAAATTTATTTCTTCACATCTTTGTGGCACTATGGAGAGATAGTGTAGATATTCATTAAATGTGTTATTGAAGATCAAAAAAATCATTCATGAAGATTTCATGATTCTTCTCCACCACATTTGAGAAAATAGCCATTATGTAACGTTGAAATGTCATATGTGCATTGCATAATCCATACCACATTCTCCTAAAAGCAAAAGTTCCATAAGGACATGTGATGATGGGTTTTCTTGGTCTTTAATTGTCATGGAAAATTGGTTGTAACTAAAGTATCCATCTAGAAGTTAAAAGAAAGAATGCCCAGCTAATCTATCAAGCATTTGATCCATGAATGGGAGAGGAAAATGGTCCTTCCTTGTAGCTTTATTCACTTTTCCTTACATACTTTCTATCTCCTGATAGTCCTAGACAATATTAACTCATTTGACTTATTTTCCATCACATTGATTCCTCATTTCTTTGCTACACATTGAACTAGGCTTGCCTTTCCATTATCTGATATTGGGTAAATGATGCACATGTCTAGCCACTTGATAATTTCCTTCTTCACCATGTCTTTAATAATAGGGTTTAAACGACATTGTGCATCCCTGATGGGATTAGCTTTGCCCTATAACAAGTTTTATGCTTGCATATGGATGGGCTTATGGCTTGATGTTGGCAATAGATCAACCAATAGATCTTTTGAAGTTCCTTGGAACATTCAGTAGTGCTTTTACTTGGTCCATACTTAGACTAGTAGAGATTGTGACTATAAGTTTCTCTTTATCACAAAAAATGCATAAGAAAGATGAGATGGTAATGGTATAAGCTCTAATTTGGCTGGCTCTTCAATGGATGGTTTGGGCCTTGAGCTTGTTTGAAGACATTCCACAAACACATTAGATACCCATAGGAGAGGCATGTCCTCAAAATAGTTCACACAATTCACAATATCAACCTTTTATTCCATACTTTCAACATTAAAATAGATTGAGTTGTTTTCTGGTGAGTTTATGTCCTTATTCATAGCATCACATCTCAAATTTTTAAGTGGGGGAAGCTCAACAAGTTTTGTGAAGTTACCGTTATGAATGTGTGCCTAGGTGAATATCATGGTATTCCTTAGCATGGGTGTTTATAGAATTAACAAAGACATACTCTAAATCATCATTACATCATATGTCATAAAGCACATCGATAGTTAGCTTATCAGTACCATCTACTCAAAAGTAATGACTTGCATATTAGAATAAAAAACTTTAATTTCTTTGAACACATTAAATGTTGCTTGTTCATCTTGTACTCTTATTGTAAGCACACATTTTTATACATCAATGAGTTTTTTATCAATTGCTAAGAATGGACAACCAAGTATGATTCGAATGTTAGAGTTTTGTTCCTTGTATAGAACAATGAATTCCACCAAACACATTAACTTGTCTACTTTATCTAGCATATTTTCTACCACACCCTGGGGTTGCTTAATTGATCTATCTTCCATTTATAATGTTCATGAAGTGGGTTTGGCTTTACCAACCCCTAATCTCTTAAAGACAGATAATGACTTAAGGTTAATACTTGAACCTAAGTCATATAATGCTTTCTCAAAGTTTATTTTTTCAATTGTGCAAGGAAAGAAAAAGCTACCTAGATCTTTAATTTTTTGGGATAGTTTTCTAGCAAGGATGGCACTATAACATTTAGTCAAGGTTATTTTTTCATTATCGCCAAGCCTCTTTTTCTTAGATAGGATATCCTTTAAAATTTGGTGTAAGAAGGTATTTGTTCAAGTGCATCAAAAAATTTGGTATATTTACGTGTAACTTCTTGAAGACATCAAAAAATTTTGAAAATTGCATATCTAACTCTTGCTTTTACAGACTTTGAAAGAAAGGATTGGTGGGTTTGTAGAGGTTGCTCTTTTTTTGCTGAATTTGCTTCCCATTGCTCTGTTTATCAAGTTTTTCTTCCTCATCTTTTTTGGCTTCCTATTCCTCATCATCCTTTTGAGTCTCATGTTCCTCCTCTAGGTTTTTACCATTTCTCAAGGCTAAGACATTGCAATGCTCCTTAGCTTCACTTCTTTAGTTTAAAATTGTGTGACCTGGAAGGTTACCTTATGGCCTTTGACTTATGGGCAAGGTAAGTTTCCACATTGGTGTTTCTAAATTCTAAATTAAAGCCTCTAAAGAGACACTTTTGTATTTACTGATTGTATGAAGTCTTTCATCATCCTTTTTAAAGCTTTTGTATTGTACTTAGTAGGTGGCTTCTTCTCTCAAGCTTGTTATTATTGTGGTTATTGAAAACCAAGTGATGGAATTGATTGATGATTGATTTGATTACCACCTTGATTTTTGTTATTACTCCAAGAAAATTATGAATGTTGTCTCTATTCTAGGTTATATGTGTTCAAGTTTGGATTATTCTTTCAATTCATATTACCCAAATAACATGCTTATTTTGGATTTTTTGGACAATTATGAAACAAATGAGCTCCACCATAAAAAAACAAAGGACACCCTTGAATCTTGGACATATGTTATACTGGTTGTCGAGTTTTAAGCCTTCAAAAGATACAATAAAGATGACACATGAGCTGTAAGTGCCACGATATCATTTAACTCATGAACTATGGCTAATATTTTTGTGGCTTCCATTCTATCCATTTTCCATTGATAATTGTTGCTAGCCATTTTCTTAAGTAAATCATAAGCTTCATTGCAAGATTTGGCTAGCAAATCTCAATTAGAAGATGCATCAACAATGGTTCTTGTTGAGCATTGAGATAATTGTAGAAAGTCGATCTCCATTTGGATCCAATAAGGGATGCCATGATAAGGACACTTCCTTGGCAATTGTTTAAATCTTTCCTATGCTTCAAATAAAGATTCCCCTTCCATTTCTTGGTAGGATATAATATCATTCCTAAGTTTGACATTCTTTATTGGTAGGAAATATTTCATCAAGAATTTTCCACCAAATCATTCCAAGTTCCAATGGAATCAGGTGTCAAAGAGTTTAACCCATTTCGAGCACGGTCCCACAAATATTAAAGGAACAATATAAGCCTAAATGCCTCCTTCATCACACAATTTTATTTGAATGAATCTCTAACTTCAATAAACCATCTAAGATGTAAATGAGGATCATCTGTTGGTAATCTACTCAATTGTCCAACTGTTTGTAGCATTTGAAACATCACTTGCTTTAGTTTAAACTGATTAGCTTGAATGTTTAGCCCTATAAAACTTGGTTTAAGCCCTTCCAACATAGGTAATGCATATTCATTCATAGCTCTGTCCCTATCATCCATTAACGAAATATGATTGTTCAAATATAGTTCATTATTGTTTATTTATAATGGGTTAGCCATTTCTTCCACTTGGGTGACAACATGTTATTTCTTTGTTGATCTCAAAGTACGCTCGATTTCAAGATCTAAAAATTAATTTCTAAAATAAAATAAAAATTAATTTCTATTGTTTATAATGCCCATCAACGGTGCCAAAAACATGATCGACATGAATTATATGCAATGAGTATACAAGTATAAGTATTATAAACAAGTAATATAATGATAAGATTAGATCATTCCCATCGAGATTGTATTATTAGAAACTAATTTTAAAACTAAAAAGTCAAAAAATCAATTTTTTTGTGTTTTAAAAAGCAAAATTAAA
Source organism: Hippophae gyantsensis (assembly GCA_030763125.1). Classification (NCBI taxonomy): domain Eukaryota; kingdom Viridiplantae; phylum Streptophyta; class Magnoliopsida; order Rosales; family Elaeagnaceae; genus Hippophae; species Hippophae gyantsensis. Next base: position 26,306,220 of record CM061029.1, on the reverse strand, counting down.
ATAAGTAAAAGTAAATAGCAATAATTAATTAACTCACAATTGAAAGTTAAAAACATTTATGAGAATATCTAGGAATACTTAATCCCCCAATTTTCTAAACATATGAATCACTAAATTTCCCTTAATGATAAATTGATCCCAATGAAGAATGTACTCCTCTCTTAAGTAAACCACACACCATATAGTAATTAACTTAATCATAGTCTTATGTCAATTAAATTGCAGATTACTCATTAAGTTCATTAATTATGGATCATATACATAAGAATCATACATCTATGCTTAGAAATTATGCTTGTTATTTAATCAAGAAAAACAATAAAATAATTCCTTCGAATCTATTTAATTACCTCTATAGATGAATTGTTGGCCAAACAATTAATAGCATAAAAATTAGATTAAGTAATATAATTAAATTGAAATCATAATTGGAGTAAAATATTAGATCATTAAATGTAGACAATTGGGATCATAACACCCCTAGATTAATAAATTAGCTAAACGTGATTTTCTTCATAAATCTCATATTTTTCATACAAAAAGATATATAAATTGATAAAGAAATGAGAAGAAGAATAAATAAAATCAATATCTTCAATTCTAGCACCAATCTGCTCTTGAATCTCCACCAAATTTATATTTCCTTTGAAATTGTTTTTTGTATTTTTCTCTCTACTTGGCACCAAAAACTGATGAAAAATATTTCAAATTCAACTCATTAGGATTTTTAGGGTAATTAGGGGTTAAATTAGGCTATAATGGAATCTGAATTGTCATATTAGCTCTAGATCTTGGGCTGAAACAAAAAAAAAATTAAATTACTTTGGCCAATGGGATCACTACATGTGATACAGGAGAAGCATTGGATGAATTAGCGTGCGATGCATGGTGGGGCAACTAGTCTTGGTCAATACCTGGTGAGTTAGCACCACATGTGGTGTTATGATTTATGGGTATGGATTACATGGTACCCTTGTGGAACAAATGGATGAATCTCATGATGATGTGTGGCATACTCATTGATTGTGCGATGAAACTCTAATTGAAAGCAATATTGACACGTGGCAAGGCTTGCATCACCAAGTGCATATAGTGCACTTCAATTTTCCCTCTTTACCTATACCCCATCCATGTGGAAATGATTGGTCAACTTCTATGCTTGCAAGATATCCACATGTTTTGTTTTGATTGGTCCTGAATTAAAAAATTGATAAAATTCTAAAACTTCTAAAAAATTCATGAAAAATATAGTTTTACCCTTTTTCCATAAAAAAATTATATTTTAACTGTTTTAACCCCAAAAGTAATACTTCTTGAATAAAACAAATAAATATTAAGTAAAAACGTTCACTGATGACTCTATTTTCATAGAGTCATCAATTATTTACCCAATGATGCAGGGAACAAAGGTAAAATTCAAATAGCCTTCAAAGGTTTTAGGAGCTTTAATGTCAACATCACCATTGATGATAAAAAGGAGGCAAAAGCTATGTTAGATCTATGAGTACATATCAATTTAATGTATTTTTCATTATACTTGTAGTTAGAAGTAAGGGAGCTAAAACCCATAATCTTGTCCCTACAATTATTTGATAAATCTATCATATATCAAAAGGGCATAGTGGAAGACTTATTGGTATAGGTAGATAAACTTATGATGCTTGTAGATTTTATTATTTTAGATATGTAGGAGACTCATAAACTAGACAAGGAGCATAATGTACTTCTGGGTAGGCCATTCATAGCCTCAACGAAGATGATTATTGATGTCTATAATGAGATTCTAACAATGACAGTAGTGATAGAGTACATTTTAAAGGACATTTAGACAATGAATCAATGAAAAGGAGGACACTGGGTGAATTAAAGTCCATAAATCGTAGTCCTCCCAAGTAGTGTCTTACTGAAACTTTTAACTAAGTCCTAAATGGGAGGTAATCCATTATACATTTTTTCATTTTTTATTTTAACATTTATTTGGGTTAAGTTATAGTTGTTTTTATTTTACTTGTACTTTTATCTTATGTTATGTTATTTTTTATTGTCTAGTATTCTTTTTATTCTATGTAATTTTTTTATTTAGCATTATTTGTGTTTTAATATATTTATTCTAAAATAAATTGAACTTAGTTGCTACATACTTTCTTTGCACTACAACATAGGCTCTCGAATAAAATATTGGGTTGGAAGAAGTTTTATCAACTCGTGATAGGAATTTCTTATGCCTTGTGGCACACTGGTCTCATATCATCTAAACTCGGTATTTTTCAACACGTGCCATGGCAGGAGAAAATGTACTCAGTGGCCTATGATTAAATTCACACTAAAAAAACCCAATTGCAAGTTTCAAATTAGAAAACATAGAATTTCCTCTCTTCTTTTTCAAGTCCAAATTTTCTCTTGCCATAAATAGTAAAATCTCACCAATTTCATCATCTTTTCATATCTCCTCATATTTCTTTTCATTTTTTCATCACTAAGCATTCAAAGAGCCATTTTTGTAGAAATTTATGTTCAATCTTCATCATGTTTTCAAGTTTAGGTATCCATATCAACTTCATATTCTTGGTTTGTAAAATCAAGAGTAAGTGGCCCCTATTTTCATAATAATAACTAGGTTTTATTTCATGATGTTTTAATTGATTATTTTTTGGGTCAACGTGAAGAAAACCATAATTTGGTTTGGAAAGGGTGAATAAGAATTGATTTGGTATATTTCATAAAACATTTGTTGGTATTTCTTTTTAGAACTTGAAGGTAATGGAGCCTAAGAGAAAGAGTAGTGAGAAGAGAAAGGAGAAAGAGATTCTACAAGAATCTTTGAAAAGGGGAATAGATTTTGGGGAAACTCCATTTGCTAGTGTAAATAATAAAATAGTGGCCTTCAGATGGAAACTATTCATTAAGAATCCAGAGGCCATTATTATTCAAAATAGGACAATAGAATTGAATTGAATTAAAGGATTTAAATAGGTCAGCTTGCATAACAATAAATATATATTTTATTTGAAACCTAATCCAAAGAAGAGCAGTTGTATGTTGATAGTAAGGGAATTTTATGCTAATGGGGTGTGCTTGTCCCATTTGGTCCATATAATATAAATGCTTTCCATGGAAAGAGAAGTTTAGGCCAAGGGGAATATTAGAATTATTTGAAAAATGTGGATTATGATGATGTAATATAAGACTTAGCTATAGAGAGGCAATGTGGGATATTTTCAATGGGAGATATAAATCATTTAATACTAAAGAATTAATAAATATCTCTCGTATTTAACAATACTTTATCGACTCTTGAATGATGCCACTATTCATTATAGTACAATGGACAAAAAAAGGGCTATATGACTGTAGGCTAAACAACCCACCAAATTAATGGATGTTAAGGCAATTATAAACCAATAAGATTGTCAATAAATAGTCATTGATTAAGTCATTTTTTCCTATAGACCATCACAACCTTAGGTGCTAAATGTGGGGTGAAATTCCCCAAAGGTGATGTGTCGTTATAACTTGGTGACTTATTGACCCCTTACTACATGAGAAACCTCACTAGTGGGACAAAAGCCACCACAGAAGTAAAAGAGTCACCACTTCTTAAGAAGAATCAATCAAAGATCATGTTTAGAAGTTGCAAGAAGTGGTAAATTATGTGAATGATTACCAATCCCAATTGATCGAATGGATTAGTAGACCTATACATTTTCAAGCTGAATACATGCAATCTCTCTATAACATGCAAATGTTTTAATTCTCCCAATTCGAAGTGGACTAGAGTTGATTTAAGAGAGTACTTAAGCCACTTGGTTATGATTTTTTTATAGGCCACCTAAATCTGTAGTTGAGGATGAAGAAGAACAATATGACATGGAGATTTGAGCTCAAAATTTTACCGTACTAATTTTTATGTATTTTATTTTTATTTTTATTGTGTTGTTTTAAATTTGATGTACTTATTTTATTTTTTCTATTATTGTAAAAATTGTTTTTTTTATTTGGAATTTTTAATGCCACAACTATTTGGTGATATGAAATTCATATGAGGTGCCCAGTGATCCTCTTAGTGTGATGTAATTGGAATTAGATGATAGATGCAACAAGAGTAAGAACCATATCACCATGCTTAATAATATTGTGCTATTACAAGGAGGGTAACTTTTCTTTCTTTTTCTTCTTTTTCTTTATTTACATTTGAACAATGATGATAATGTAGATTCTAGATGAAGGGTGAAGGAAAAGTTATGAAATTATGAATTCTAAATTTTCTCAAACATTTGTTTTCTATTGTATATATAATTAGGGAAATTTAGGTCCAATAATTGTTTTGGTACAAATTTATCATGCATTTAGTTAATTTAAGGTGATTAATCGAGTCTATGCATTTTTTGTTTGATTTCTTAAACATGTTCTAATATTATTGTAAAAATTAGTTCTATTCATAGTTTATGTTTCATGCTTAGATGTTGAAATTGAGATGAACCGAAATTTGTGTATAGCAATCAAATAGTGAAAAATATCTTGTGAAATTATTAAGGAAATAGCATTTTATGCTGAGTAATAATATTTATTTTAGTCTTTCAAACATTTTACCTATGATTTTGAATTGTTAGATGATCTCTATAGGTTTTACATTAAATTTTAGGATTTTAAATAATCCAATGAAGTACCATTTACTTATTTTCATTTCTTTGATTAAATGATTTGGGTATAAATTGAATGTATGTGCCTATCTTCATTTCATGCATGACTTCTAATAAAAAGTGATACATATGAGGTTCCTTTAGAAAAATAAAATAAGCTAAAATAGCCACCATAATGTAAATATACATGGGTTTGTTCTTAAAAAAGGGAAAGAAATGAAAAAAGAAAAAATAGAAAAATGAATAGTGTAACTAAATATTATGACCCTAAATCCTTGAAACTAGTGTTATCGATATTTTCAAAATAGTAGAAAAACCCCTTGAAGTCAAATGCATTTTTCTTAATCCTTAAGAACATATTCTCCATTTCTTGCTTAAAGATTTTGATTGAAGTATGATATGAGCATATGATATCTTCTTAATCAAAGCATTTTATTCCTTTCATGAGATCCATTTTAGACACATTTGAGCCCTTTTTATTTATAAGCATATGCAAACCTTTTTGCTTTCTTATTTACATAACTTATGTTCACATATAATTTTTGAGTGCCCAAATTCATACGATCAATATGATATTAAAATTATATATTCTGAAAAACATAATTAAAGCAAGTTCAGATTATTGACACTAAGTTTGGGGGATTCTTGGTTGATATGTTTCTAGTATTGGGACACAAATTTATGAAGTGTAACTGATTTTTATGGTGTACCTTGATCCTTTGAGTTGTTGGTGAACTTGGGCTTTAGTTTTTAATTATGAAGTAAAAAGAAAATAAAGCATGAGAAGTTTTATTGATTTAAGTTGGTAGTATTATTTTCGGTTTCGTTAGTCCTTTTAGTTTTAGTTTTGCTTAAAGATTTGTAAAATGTAGGTGTAAGGATATTTGATGAACATTATTTTGACCTATTATTTGTTATGTTTTTAAGTATTTATTTTATACTTTAGTTTACTTTTATCATGTTTTGGAGAGTATTTTCTTATTCTATAGGTTAAAGTGTTTTTAGAAGAATCTTGGGAAACATGAGTAAAAAAAGTGAAAATATATTGCATGGAAATTTAATGGAAATTTAGTGAAAATATATTGCATGGAAAATATATTTTCTTGTTCTATAGGTTAATGGAAATTTACACAAGTCAAAACCTACAAGAATGAAAAAAACTAGAAAATATATTCATGCCACAGCTTAAACATATTTCATGGCATGGCGAGGTTCTCTCTAATACCAACTAGAGATTTCAGGATTTATATGTGCCTCACAACCCAATATATCCATGTTGTAGCATAAGACTCTAGGATCCAACTTTTGTTTTCTAAAGTTGTATGCATGTCGTGGCCCAACTTATTGCATGCCATGGCCCAATTCTCTCAATTTGTAGCCAAAGAAACAACATTCAACAGTGCAAATTATATCACGCTTCAACCCAATGGTCAAAATCTACTAGAAATCCTAATATGCTTTGCTTATGTGTTTTATCCTAATTTTAGCCTATAAATACCACCCTAAATCCTCTTAAATAGATATCAAGCCTCATGTAAAGTTACCAGCTCCCATAGCCATTCCACCATATGTAATATATAGATACATAGAGAAAACTCCCAATTGGGAATAACATCCAATGATTTGAAGAAAGTAGCTAGTGACAATTTATTCAAAGATTTGAAATCATCTTCATAAAGAAAGGGTATTTTTAATTTTTATATTATTTTTCTCTTTGTAATAGTAGTTGAATTAGATTTTATTAATTTAATTATGATTGGTTAGTTCTTATAATATGGGATTTTAGTATTACGTCTAGTGATTGAAATAACAATTTTATGGTTTCAATAAATAAAAGTTTTAGATTTATATCCTCTTCCTATTCTCCAAATCTTTATAATCTTCAAATCTTTATATTCTTCAAATCTTTATATTCTTCAAATCTTTAATTATAAATTCATAATGGACATGGTCTAGATTTATAATTAAAAATAATAATTTGGAACAATGATTAAGATGCATTATATGTGATTAGGAGAGCATAAATGAATAAGAGTCTAATTCAAATTTATTGATTTACATTAAATTAGACATTTGAAATTATCTTTAATTGTAAATTAATGATGGCCAAATCCTAGTTTATAATTAAAGAATATATTTACCTTATGTTTATCAATTAATTAATTTTAATCCCGGCTAAGAAAGTTATTAATTAATTGAGGATCATGGTTTATATATTGTCCTAAATTTTCCAATTAAACGATTTCATGCTCGGCCAAAGAACTTTTGATTAATTTAGAATTATTGGGACTCATCATGATTACAAGGGGTTTATTCATCAAAAAAGGAAAATTAATAAATCTAATATGAATTTGATTCATTTAATTTGTTCTTCCCTAAAGAGAGATGACAACTACTTTCCCATATTAATTCATCATCCTTATTTTTCGGTATAAATCTGCTTGCAAACTTTGAGTTTTTAAATTAATTTAGAATTTACAGTCTTTTCTCCCAACTAACAAATGATATAATGTTTAGAATTGTTTTTCTTAACTTATTTAGAAAATAACTTGAATTTTAGAACAACCATCCAATTCCTTTAAAGACATACTTCAGGTAACTTATCATTAGTTTTCAAGTGACTCGTGCACTTGTGAGCAATTAAAAGTTGGGCATCAGTGCTTAGCTTCATGTCAAAAATGTTTTGCCAAATTTTGTCTTGTCAACATCATTCTAGCCATATATTATATGGCCCTATTCTTTCTCTTAATAATACCAATCCATTGAAGGGACTTTGGAGTAGACAACTCATGTTGTGTACCCATATTGTCATAGAAAGATTTGAACTATGAGATTTCAAGTTCCTTCCCATGATCACTTTCGATCTTGATAATAGTCCTAATTGACTCAAACTTCTCATTTTAATGTTTAATATACAAAGTCTTGAATTAGAAAATACTTCTAATTATTATCTTAGAAACATTAGCCAAGTGTACCTAGAGAACCATCAACAACCATAATGAAGTATTTTCTTTCATTAGTCTTGGCAGTCCATATAGGACCTATCAAATATAGATGGAGAAGTTCATGAGGTCTCATTATGGAGAGATGTTGGTTCTTCCTAAGTTGACTATTACTTTTCTATCACACAAGGACAACACACATGTTCAATCAGAGAAGTGATGGAAGGAAACCTATTACAATCTTGAGGCTTGAAATTTTCATTAGGACCTTGTACTTAACATGCCCTAATCGTTGAAGCCAAAATTCTTCTATGCTAAGACATAATTTGTTGCACAAAGCTTTAGAGGTTACTAACACAATAATAATTTTCTTAAGATCTAGTTCTCTTGACCAAGATACATCCTAACCTGTCATGCACTTTACACTCCTTATGAGTGAATTTGACTAAGCAATTGTTGTCATGGATTTGGCTTATACTGATAAGATTTTCCTTAAGACCTTCTACATATAGAACATCCTCAAGCTTGGGTATTACAAGTACACTAATAGATCCTTATTTACATATCATAGCTTTATTTCAATCTCGAAAAGGTAACACACACATTATGAATGCAAATCATACGGGTGAAGAAAGATTTATCTCTAGTCATATGATGAGAACAACCACTATTAAAGTACCAACAACCAAATGCTTGATCCTTAAGTGTTTTATGAACAATTTTGCATTTCAAATTGATATGACGTTTAAAATTAACCTAAGAGAACTTTAATTCCTTGAGAAGCACAATTACTTCATCCTGAATTATTAATGCTTCATGATAGACTCCTTTATCATATCTTCTATATGACTCAACATTTTCTTGTCTTAAAAGGAAGACTCTTTATGGGTGGTGGAGGTAGATAATTCTTTTTTATACTGGTTCCACCCATTCCTTCTTCTATAACCTTTGTCCAAATGCTAGATTATACAAACCCCATACTTTGAATATTCTTCTCGGAATCTCTTCTAGAGACCTTTATGTCTGTAAAGGTTCAATTTTATGTGTTTCCCTTACTCACTAAAAGAAGTTAAAATAAAACAAATTAAGTCCCTATAAACTTCTTTGGAAACGGATACTAATGCTGGAAAGAGCTAGGCAGGATGATGCACAAAAACTAAATAGTGAAATTTTGTAAAATTTTAATAGCTTGCAAGTGCATAAATCACTTGTAAAAAGTAATAATTATACTTCCAAGGCCGGTCTAACAAGGAACTACGTGGTACTAACTAATTTAACAAAACTTTTAAAAGGGAAAAATAAACCTAAATACTCTTTCACATGCAATTATTTGGGTTTTGGAAAGTCTAAACTAATAACATAAAGTTTAATATAAAGTCTAAACTTATGGTATTCCTTGATCTAGAAAATCTTTCTGTTCCTATCTCATATTTGTTTTTATGAAATATAAATTGTGTATGAACTAAAATCTAAAAATTTAATAAATAAAATAGATGGTAGAGGAAATACAAATTTAACAAATGTTTCTATACACTTTAACCTAGAAGCTAATAGGAAGTATTTATAGGAAAAGGCTGGTACAAAAAGGGCTTCAACCAAATAAAGAACACTCTACAGCCTACATTTCCACTCCATGGTATAGGTTATTTTGCATGCCCAATGAATTTTCTCAAAATAGTGTGCACTGCGACACACAATAATCCTTGTTGTTGCATGATATGTTTGACTTGAATTCTTGCCTTGCACTAGTTACATACAGGCTGGTTCTTCATGTAAGGCATACATTCCTTATTCTTTTAAGCTTCTAAGGTGAAAATTGTGTGCTTTAAGTGTTGATCAATTTATACATTTAAAGCTAAAAAAACTTGGAATAGAAAAGCATATACCCATAATTCTAAATATATAGATTTGTATAAATATGCACATAAACATGCTATAATCAAACCTATTTGTTAAATTTAACCTTAACAAAAAAACTAAATATTAGTCCTTCCAAGCACTCATCACAACTCTTAACCTACTTTTTGCCAGTATCTAGCTCCAAAAGCGATAAAAGCTATAAACAAAAAAATATATACTAAATTAAACTGATCTAAATCATTTTCGTACATTAATGTGGCTGCATTTAGCATATACAATAAGCCTTTCAACTCCTAGGTTGTCCTAGTAGACAAGTTTAATTCTCATTAGGGCTTTTGGTGGTGATACCAATAAATGAACAAAACAATCACTAAAATTTAAAAAAATAAAAATTAAAACTAAAATTAACAAAGTACAAATTAAAATAAACAAAACTTTTCATGCTTTATTTTGTGTAGTTTATAATCAAATCTCAAGCATAAGTTAAATCAATATCTCAAAGGTTCACAATTTATTTCCCAACTTAGTACTCATCACAAATTCATGTTCCATTACAAAAATATATCAAGTTTATTGTCCAAATTAGTACTCATCATAGTTTATTTTTTGCAGTTTAGGATTCCAATTTTTCTTGTACTCTAATCCTCATAATACATACTCTTAATATCATACTGATCCTATGAGTTCAAACACTCAACAAAGATATAAGAATAAAAGTAATGTAAAGAAATTAATTAAAACGTTTGCATATGATTAAAAAAGAAATACTACAAAAGTTCATAATATTAATCTCATCAAAAGAATCAAATGATAGGATTCATAAAGAAATCACATTACTATTATCATGCTTCAGTTAAAATCATCAAGCAAAAATTTTAATTATGTGCCTCAAGATGAATGAAAATGCATTGACATCAAGGAGATTTATTTCTAATTTGCCTTTTGTAATAACCATCTCATCATTTGAAGAACTTTAAGGTCATAATATTTAATTAAATTGTTTATTTTTCTCCTTTTTTATACTTTTTTTCTCTCTTTTTCTCTTGTTTTTTTTTTTTTGCAGAGTTGACCATGTGTATGTGTATTTAGTGAGTGCATGGCTTCTTTTTGGCTCTTTTATGTATGTATGTATATATATATATATTAGTATTCAAATATGAATTAAATAAGAATACACTTAAATTCTACTTAAACCCGTCAATATAAGCAATGAATTTATGTTCATCATATGTTAAAAATCTTCATACTTAATTCAAAATCTATAGAAATCATCTAACAATTTGAGATAACAAGAAAAGTGTTTAAATGACTAGAAATATTTATTACCACTCAAAATAAAATGTTATAGACTCAAAACATTATCTCACAAAGTAGTCTTCACTATTTAATTGCTAAATCATTTTTTCAATCTCAATATCTAAGCATGAAATACAAACTATGAATAAAAAACTAATTCTCACAATATTCCATGAACTTGTTTAACATATCAATAAAATAGTGCAAAGACTCAATCTTTTATTGTAAATTAACTAAAGGTGTGATAATTTTACATAAATTTAGAAAATAAACCTAAATATCCCTAAACAAGTATATAAACCAAATAAAAAAATCAAACACTTGTTTAATAAAAAAATTAAAAACACCTAATTTCATGTGTAACTTCTCTTTCACCCCCAAGCTAGACTCTACATTGTCCTCAATGTATCAAATGAAAATTAAAGATAAAAAAGAAAAAAAGAAAAGAAAAATTACCCATTTTTCTTAACTCAATGTGATCAAGTAGTGATGTGGTGAGTCATGGCACATCGATTATCTAACATAGTTTTATCACACAAACAAAATATTGTATATTTCTCATAAAACACATCTTTAAAATATAGTTATAATTAATTTGATACTACTAAATAAAATAAACATTGGTTCACATTAACAGAAAATAAATTAAAATACATTAAAACTAAAGTAGTAGGAAATAAAACAACTATATTAAAATGTAAAGAATACTATGTAAAGTGATGGGTTGCCTCCTATCAAGTACTAATTTAAGGTCTTAACAAGACATGGTCTCAAAATTTGCTATGTTTTGTCCTATTTCAAACTAGGGCTTCACATAATGCCTATTTTCTCTGAACGTTATTTTTGTCTTAGCATCCAACAACTCCATTGCTCTACGTGGAAATACTTGCATAAATTTGAACAGTCCACACCATGTCAATTTCCATTTTCCTGAAAAATATCTCAGATGAGATTTAAATAAGAGAACTTCATTCCATGAATAAAATGCTTATGAACTAGGCCAATGTTGTGTTATTGCTTAGTATGCTCTTTATAATCATTTCATTTTCATAAGCATTGTCCCTAATCTATTCAAGATTACAAAGTTGATGTAACCACTTGTTTCTTGCTTTATCTAAATCCATATTTAGCTCTTTAATTCTTCAATGATCCCTATTCTCAAGTTTAATGGGTAGGTGGCATGCTATTCCAAAGATTAACCGATAAGGGCTCATTCTAATAGGTGTTTTGTATTCTATGGTATGCCCATAATGCATCATTCAAGTTGATCTCACAACCCTTCCTTGATGGGTGCATAGAACCCCTTTGGTTTTCCTATTCCTCACTTCCACTTGATTGAAAGTTTATGGATGGTATAGAGTGGCCATTTTATGTGTGATGTTATACTTTTTCAGTATCACATCAAAAGGTTTATTGTAAAAATGGACCTGTTCATCATTAATCATTGCTCTATGTGACCTGAACCTACTAAATATTAAATCCTTCAAATATTTCATGACAATGTTTGCACTATTCATTTTAGTAGTATAGATTTTTCTCATTTGGACAAATAATCAATAGCGATAAGAATATATCACTTACCAAAGGATAGGGAAATAAGACCTATAAAGTCATTTCTATATACACAAATACTTCAATAACTAAATTACATGCCAAAGGCATTTTATCATGTTTTCCTATATTACCAGTGCTTTGATATCTATCATAATGCATGAAAAACATGTGAGCATCCTTAAACATAGTTAGACAATAAAATCTAGATTGTAATACCTTAAGGGTCATTTTCTTACTACCAAAATGGCCCTTAAGAATAATTGTTCCTGAAAATAAATATTAGGTCAAAACACCAATTGAAAGGTAATTAACTAGGTCAGCATACAATGGGTTTAGACTATCTAAAAATAATTGTTCCTCAATAAAAGTTTCAAAAATATCTTAATTACTCTTACCTTTAAGAGAATTGAACTCAAAAATGAACCTAAATAGATGAATATCTACTGCATTTTTATTACCTTTTTTTTGTTTGATCTCTAGGTCAAATTCATGCAAAATTAAAACACATATGATTAATCTTGGCTTTGCATTTAGCTTACTAATGAGTGCTTAAAAAAAGACTAATATTATGCGATTTAAGTTCCACTTAAATGTTGTAAATAGATTTCAATATACATGATTCTATCATTATTTAATGAAAATCTATGTGTTCAAAATCACACTTATTTTTTTGTTATTTTTTAAGTATTTGTTTTATATTCAATTTTATTAAATTGATAAGACTTGAAGATTATGACTAAAAGCACTAAATTCCAACTAAGAATAATAAAATAGCAATACATCTAAGGTTGACATGTGATCCAACCAGTTGTAATAGGGTAAATAAAATGAGTGGAAACAAGTAGTGTTTGTTGTAGCATCATACATAGTGGGTCATGGTACACTACTTCCTATTTAAAGTCACAATTCATTCAGTTTGTTTCGCAGTGCTGTCCTTTCTGCTTGAAATTAGGAAAAGCACTATGTATTGGAAGCTGCAACGTGGATAAACGTTAATCGTGGCTCACAATAATTTTTCCTTAACGATCCTTTTTACTTGCCACCCTCAACTATAAGTACAATTCATTTTTCTCATCATAGAGATTATGGGATAGATAAAAAATATAGATAGAATTTTTAGAGTACTCTTAGAAGTTTATTTTTCTTAGTTTGCAACATTTTTGAGTCAATAACAGTATAGGCAAATCTTTTTTGAGGCTCTTCGTACCATAGATCATTACAAAAAGTTATATATTGACAAATGTATAGAGATATTTATTTTAATTTTATTTGTATTTTTTTACAGATTCAATTTTTAGTATCTTTTTAAATTCTATTTTTAATTTACTGATTATTTATTAAATCTAACAATGTGTGATTGGAATATTATTATCAAATATTAGTTATTTTTCCATGCTTGTAAAATTAATTTAAATGAATATTTAACAAAATAAATTGAGTTTATTTCTTCATTCAATATATCGGCAAAATTTATTAGTGAAGAAAATATCGATGATATGTTTTCATAATAGATTTAAAATCTAAAAGTAAGGTTTTAGGATCTAATTTTGATACATTGATTAATTGTTTAAATTGATAGCCAGTAGAAAGTATTGATTTAAATAGTTTGTTATTTTCATAGGAATAAATCATAATTTAATCTTATAAGTGACTCATCCCCATCAAAAGACTTCAATTGATTTGATTAACAACAAAATTAATCACCATCAAAAGACTTTGTCATTCAAAAAAAGAAAATCAATAATCTAAATTTATATATTTAACAATCTAAAGAATTCTAAGCAAACATGGTTAACTATCTAATAAATCTCATAAATTATTTATTGAGTGTTAGTTGTTTATCTACCTAGAATTGCATGAATCAATTATATTTCTATCTTTAATTTTAGTTTAGACTTTTCAAAACCCAAATATCATAATTGAATGTTTAAGTTTATTTTTTTCATATTTATTTTTAAGAGATTTGTTGAATTATTTAAAACCACATAATTCCTCTTTAGACCAACCTTAGATGTATACTTATCTCTTTTTACAAGTAACTCATGAACTAGCAGTTTTTTCAAAATTTTATAAAATTTGACTACCAAATTTTGGTGCAACACTTATTTAATAGATATCTCATAGCAACATGATCAGAATATACAATTACTTTAGAACCTACTAAGACCTAAATTAATATAAAGAAAACACAACAATAAAAACTTTGTTCAATGGTGGAATAATTAAGTTAGGCATTATTGGGTGGTTTACTAGTATAATATATGACATATCTACTCTCTGACCTAACACAGCTCCATGACAAAATCAAATGCATCAAACATTATTTCGAAAGGATGAGATCAATTAGGTGTCATAATAATAGGGGGTATACGTTAATTTATCTTTAGAAGAATTAAAGGTGGTAAGGAAATCATCATTAAAATTGAAATAAACGAGACAATAAGTGACATATATGATGACTTATTTTAGAGAAATATTTAATATATTAACTATAGAAAACTACAAGTTCGAAGAAGCTCTTAGTCCCCTTAATAGATGTAAGGGTCGTAGTTGATGCACAAAAACTTAATAATCAAATTTTGTATTTTATAAATATTGCAAGTTCCTGAATCATTTATAATAAGTGATAAGTATACTTTCAAGGTCAATCTAAATAGAAACTACATGGTTTTGAATAATTCAACAAATTTCTTTTAAAAATCCCAAAAAATAAACCTAAATATTATGTCACAATTTTTGGTTTTGAAAATTCTAATCTAATGACATATAAGAGGATAGAATTATGATTGATTCAAATAATTCTAGGAAAATAAGTAATTAAAAATCAATGGAGAATTTATGAGAATAATTACCGAGTTAACCATGGTTGCTAAGAATTAATTAGGTTGTTAAAGATATAAATTAACGTTATTAATTTATACTTTAATGTATGAAAAGGTCTTTTAGTAGGAATCAATCTATTTTTTAATAGAATCAATTAAAGTCTTTTCGTGGGGAATTAATTGATATATGAAATTATGATTTATTCAAAAAGAAATAGGAAACCATTTAAATCGATGCTTTTGACGGATTCGTCAATTTAAACTGTTATTCATTGTGTCAAAATCAACATTATGTCAGAATTTTGGTTTTGAAAACTCTAATCTAATGACATATTAGAGGATAGAATTATGATTGATTCAAACAATTCTAAGCAGATAAGTAATTAAAAATTAATAGAAAATTTATGAGAATAATTACCGAGTTAACCATGGTTGCTAAGAATTAATTAAGTTGTCAAATATATAAATTAACGTTATTAATTTATCCTTTAACATATGAAAAGGTCTTTTAGTACAAATCACTCTTTTTTAATAGAATCAATTAAAGTCTTTTCGTGGGGATGATTAATTGATAGATGAAATTATGCTTTATTCATAAAGAAATAGGAAACAGTTAAATCAATACTTTTGACGAAGTCGCTAATTTAAACTGTTATTCATTGTGTCAAAATCAAATCTAGATGGTGTTTCTAAAACCTAAATTTCATATTTTAAAGATATTATGAAAATTTTTCATCAATATATTAACCAATAATAAACTTTGAAGAAATCTTGAAGAAATAATCTCAATTTATTTAATGAAAATATTCACCTAAATTAATCTTCATAAACATTGTAACTAAATTAATTTTCCATAAAAATAATCAACCAAACATGATCTAATTTAATAAATGATCAGTAAATTAAAAATATCATTTAGAATAATACACAAATATTGAATCTATATATAGAATTAAATGAATACATAAAAGATTACCGATACCAATTGAAGATAGATGGGTGTGTCATGTTTGTAACTATAATCTTAATTCTCAAAGTATTCTTTAATATATAGATGTCTTTTGTATTTTCTGTAATCTAAAATACATCCAAAAGGTTTGTCTATTACTATATATGAATTGTATTGCAAAAAATGAAGAAAAATAAAAATCATAGCAAAAAATAAAAACCCAATATTACTCTTATGTTTCTACACATACAACATAGATGCTATAGTGTTTTATTTATAGAAAAAATTGAAAACTAAGGGCTTCAGGTGGATTGAAAGAATGTGTACTATGGCTAACTATTTTCCATGCCGCAACTCAAGATACGTATTGCTTTTCTATGTGTTACACTGTACAGGTCATGTCATGGCCCAACTATTCTTCATAGTGGCATAAAACAAACTTTGTGCCCACTAACTTCATAAAGTAAGGAGTGCACTACGACCCCTAAAATTTTCTACACACAATGCACTATTTGAATTCCTATTTTGCACCCCTTACATAGTGGTTGGTTCTACATGTATAGTTCACATGTATTGTTCCATTAAGCTTTAAGGTCAAAATGAGTGGTTTAGGTTTGATTCTTCATGTGTTGATCAATATATATTTTAGAAGCTAAAACAAGTGCCTGAAATATAAAAATATATATCCATAGATTTTAAAATATAAATTTACTTAAATAGCAATAAAATCATGTATATTCAAATATATTTATTACATTTAAGTGCATTGTTTAAGTCATTTATGTAAATAAAAAAATTAAATAAACTAAATTAAACTAACTGAAGCATTTATGTAGATTGACATGATTTCATTTAGCATATGCAACAAGATTTTGAACCCCAGGTTTCCATAGTGGATGAGTTTAAGTCTTGTGAGGGCTTTTAGTGATGGTAGCCATAAACGTCCTAGTATTAGGAATCCGAATATGCTTTAACTCTAATATTTTTTTCAAAATATCCTTTTTTTATAGATAGTGGATCTTTGTACATATGTGTATTTAGTGTGTATCTAATTTTGGCTCCTTGTGTTGTTGTTAAGGAATCTCATATATCTCTCTCTCTCTTTTAGAAGTTAATGATGACTCTATGAAAATAGAGTCATTATCACATATTTTTACTTAATATTTACTTGTTTTATTCAATAAATAGTATTTTTTGGGTCAAAAATATTAAAATATAAACTTTTCAATGAAAAGGAGTGAAAATATAAATTTTGGAATTTTTGACACAGGATAAATCAGGAGTTGTAACGTGGCATTCCACACAAGCAGAGGATTTGATTGGGCAAGTCACGCAAGCACGGAGAGCGAATCACGTCATGTCGCATGTGAGGAGGACAAAACACAAGCTACGTGTCAACACGATATTCAATTTGAGTTTAGAAATCGTTCAACGCGCCATGCCACACGTCCCTACGCCATTGCTCCATGCGTTCGACATGTGCGCCACGCTATCCCTTTTCGCAAATCACGTCATGCCACATGTTGCTAACTCAACGAGCATTGATTCTGACCGGTCTCCCCTACCAAGTGTCACTCCCTAATTTAACCAATGAATTCCCCTACCATGTGTCATGCTTTGATTGCCTGAAACTCTCAGTTTTACTTATTTTGATCATAGCCCTTAATATGAAGCTAATCGAACGGTATAGATTGCACTTGAGCTTTATTTAAGCCTCTAATCACTCCATAAACCCTAATTTGCCTCCATTAGCATAATTTTGCTCATTTTTTGGAGCTAAAAAGAGAGAAAAATACCGAAAAATACCGAAAAATTCAAGAGAAGACATAATTTTGGTGGAGATTCAAGAGGAAATTAATACTACAATTCAAGGGATTGATTGTATTTCTTTTTATACACTTTTGTTTTTTTGTCAATTTTATCTTTTCTTTATGAAAAATATGAGTTTTATGAATACAATTATGTGTAATTAATTTATTAATCTAGGGATTTTATGAACCCAATTTTCACCATGTGATGATCTATAATTTACTCCAATTATAATTATAATTTAATTATATTATATAATCTGATTTGTATGCTATTAATTGTTTGACAAACAATTTATCTACAGAGGTAAATAAATAGATTTGGGAGAATTATTTAATTGTTTGTCTTGAATAAATAATATGCATAGTTTCTAGGCAAAGATGTATGATTCTTATGTATGTGATCCATAATTGATGAACTTAATTAGCATGAAAGTGTGATTAAATTAATTACTATATGGTGTGTAGTTTACTTGAGAGAGGAACACATGCTAGGTTAGATTCAATTAATCATGTAATTAATTGATAATTATATTGGGGATTTTAGCGATTCGTATGTTTAGAAAATTGGAGAATTAAGTATTCCTAAATATTTTCTCATATTTCTTTTTAGTCACAAAATATGATTCAATTAATTATTGCTATTTATTTTTAGATATTTTAATTTTGCTTCCTTAAAATATAAAAACACAAAAAAAATTGATTTTTATTTTTTTTAGTTTTAAAAATTAGTTTCTAATAAAATAATCTCGGTGGAAACAATCTTTTTTTATCATTATATTACTTGTTGCGATATATATACTTGCATATTCATTACACACACAATTTGTGTGGTGATTAGTCAAGCATGAAGAAAATGGACAAACACTTTAAATTTTACTCAAGCCATTCCATCTAAGTAGAAAAAATAAGTACAAAAATCTTCATCAGATGTTAAAAATCCTAACATTTAATGCAAAACTTATAGATGTTAACAATTAACAATTTGAAATTGAGATAAAAGTGTTTAAAGGAATAGAAAAATATTATCACTCAAAATAAAACAATATAGGCTCAAAATATTCTCACAAGGTAGTCATCTTCTTAATCATCAATTTTGTATTTACCTCAATCTCAATATCTAAACATGAAACACAAACTATGATTAAAAAAACTAATTGAACATGTTCAAGATATTATTCAAACATTGTAAAACTCAATTATTCACTTTAAATCAACTGAGGGCACAATTATTTTGCAAAAAATTAAAAATTAACCTAAATATATCTCACCAACAAAATAAACCAAATAAATGCAAACAAAAGTAGACGCATATTTAATAAAAAATAAAAAATGCTTAATTTCATCTATAATTTTTCTTCCACTCCTAACCAAGAATCTATAATGTCCTCAATATTTCAAATATAAATTAAAGATAGAAAAAAAGTTACCCATTTCTCTTAGCTCATGTGATCAAGTAGTGATGTAGTAAGTCATGGTGTATCCAATATCTCCAATAATTTTTTCATTCAAACAAAATGCTATGTAATTTTCATAAATCATATCTTAAGAAATAGTAATAAATTAAACACTTCTAAATAAAAGAAACATGGTTCACAATAACAAAAAGTAAAATAAAATAAAGTAAAATACATTAAATGTAAAATAACAAGAAAAATAATAGTAAAAACCAAAATAAAATAAATAAAAGTCCATAAAAATAAATTGAGAACAAATTTAGAGCTCAATTTTCCATGTTGTCTAGTTCTTATTCAAACTTAGATGCAGATAGTAATATTTGGGATGAGAAAAATAAGAGCTTAGGAAGAAGAAAAGAAAATTTGTGTGGGTCTTTCAACCTAATTTTATCCCGAGAACCCCATGTCACAATAAGAATAAAAAAGCATGACGTGGCCTATATTTTATTCATTTATTCTTATTTAAAACTAAAACTAAACAAAAATAAACAATAAAAGTAAAATAATGATAAAAATAAAGTAAATAATAAAAAGTAGTTAACAAAAGAATTAGAAAGAAACAAAAAATTGAAATCAAATAAGCATATCAAAAGAAATAAAAATAAACAAGAAAGAAAAATAATTAAAACAAAGAAGAATAACTGGTCAGATCACAAAAAAAAAACAAAAAATAATAATAATAAATAAACAAAAATAAATAAATAACAAAAAAATTAACAAAACTAAAATAATAGATAAAAGGAAACAGAAAAAAAAAGAAAAAAAGAAAAAAATACATAACCAAAATAAATAAATAAAACAATAGAAAAACAAATGACAATAGAAACAAAAATTAAAATAAAAAAATAAAAAAATAAAATAATAAAAATTGAAGATTCTCATACATATAAACAATTGCACAATAGTCAATTGTTCTTTCGAATCAAATAAGTAACTTGGACTTAAATGA
This sequence comes from Hippophae gyantsensis, assembly GCA_030763125.1. Taxonomy (NCBI): domain Eukaryota; kingdom Viridiplantae; phylum Streptophyta; class Magnoliopsida; order Rosales; family Elaeagnaceae; genus Hippophae; species Hippophae gyantsensis. Next base: position 26,285,943 of record CM061029.1, on the reverse strand, counting down.
GAGATGAAAAGGCCAACCCATGGAATCTTTTCACAAGCTCTATATCAATTTGACCAAGCAGGCCTCACCTTATGAATTAAGTAATTAATATAGTGGAAATACAAAACAACATGTTTAATTCAACACACAATAAAAACTACCAATAGTAGGAAAGAAGTAACTATGTTAAACACACTAGTAGCAGAGTGCTTCATAGTCTTTTGTCCAGACTTGTAACAAACATATGCATGGAAAACAACTAACAATTGGTGATATAAGAATGCATACTAAACAATAAAGGATTTTCAATCACTTCAAGACTTTATATATGGGAAGATATTGAGTAAGTGATGATTGTACTCTTACAACATATGATTAATCTAAACATAGAAAATCAATTAAACAGTTCAACATCTAGGATACAACTTTGGTAAGAAGAATAAAACCTGATAGAGATTCATATCAAACTCCTATGGACATAAAAGACATAAGTAATATAAATTAATTATGGAGTATGTAGATTAATTTACTATAACATAAGCAATGATTAGACAGTTGTGGGCATAAAACATAGAAAGGAAAGAAAGCATGAAGCAACATATAACAAATACACTTTCGCATTAGAGTCTATATCTCATATATTAGATATTCATAATAGACTAATATGCAATCTGATCATGCATAACATCATATAGAAAAATATATACCTAATAATCCATGAAATAAACAATAAAAGCTTTCCAATTAGAGTATAAACTTTAGTATGTAGAACCATACCTCATTGAAACTCTAATTATACTAGCCAAACATTCAAGCATGCATAACAACATATATGATGGGGCAAACCCACATAAAAATCCTATCTAAATGGTGACATCTTTGGGTTGGTTAAAGCTACCATTCCACAGAAAATAATCCACTAATCAATAATTACAACTCTATAGAAAAGAAAACCACAAATACCTTTATTAGTTGGAACCTCTCTCCGAACTGCCTATTGCTTCTCTTACTTCTTGCTTTCGTAATTACCTAGTTTTGAAAACTGAACCTAGGTCACCTCCAAGCCCACACCATGTGATTAGTAACTATAAATTAGTAACAAGATGTGTGGAAACTCCCAATCTTGAAGACCATCCTCAAACTCAAACACTGATATCACACACAATAAGAGATATGCAAACTCAATGCATTTATCTTAGCTCACTCTCACAATGAGGTTCTCACAAATAAGTAATTACATCCAAGCAACTTCTACATGGCTCACATACAATACACCTACAAACACCACCTCTATACTCACCACTTGCAAGGATGATTTTGTATATAGTCATAAATAACTAATACCGAACAACACTCGAGGTATTATTGATCCGAAAATAGAAAAAATGATATGTCAATTTGATAGATCTTTGGTACATTTTTTATACCAAACAAAAAGAAATAAAGGTATTTATAAAAGTCAAATTTTCCACCTTACCAACCACCCCGTCAAGGGTGGTGGGGAGGGTAGTGGAAAGTTTGGTGCTGAGGTGCTAAAAATTTGCAATTTTTTGTTCCAAAAATTATCAAGTACTTTTCATAAATACCTATACCTAAACTGACAAAAAATACAAGTGACAACGTTGGCAAGGGAGTGCTTGGCATGCATACTAAAAAAGCCAACCCCATGGTATATGTAATCATGCTTGTATACAAAGTGTACAAATCTATAGTAACCAACCTTACACAAAGGAAGACAGAAACACTAAGTAAAATAAAGAGACATCGTGTTTTATATGTACATAGATACAAGTACAATGGCACTTGCATTTCCCCCTTTGGCTCTCCATGTCAAAACATTGCACAACTACACACAAATGCATATATTTTCCATGAATTCCAATAAGAAATGCCAAGCTATCAACCAAATGTTATAAACGTACAATAACTCACTACAATAGGAAAGCAAGGAAACACCTAAGAGGACATATGAAATAATGGAATGCAAACCATGCATGAAACAAGTAAAATTAACATTCTTGTTTATGTAAGGTTAATGCAAAGTGGTGTCAAGAAGAAGAAGGCATCCTAACATAACAATATAACATAAATTCATAAATAGAACAAATAAAACAAATGCAAAACAATATTAACACTTCCCTTGCCAACATGCAATTGATAGACACCTCTCACCCTAAATTTATGCATATGAGATGATTAACATGTTATGCATTTTGCACTCTCAAAATTCTCCCAAAATAAAAGCATCTACACACAATAGAAAATAAGCAATACAGAAAAAGGAAAACAAACTAAGCATGTTTAAAGAACTAGAGGGTCCTTAGAGATTAACCAATACACTCAACATAAATATCCGTATGGCTATCAATCTATGATGCATTCATATAAGGGTATGACTAAACTTGTTTACTCTATATACTATCAAGATAACCTCATGTGAACCAATAAATTAGAAATTTAGACTCAAATTGTACCATCCATCATATTTCCACAATTGGTATCCCTCTCCATTAATGTAAGTGCTAGCCTAGAATAATTCAATAGATCTTTCAATGTTAGTAATGAAAGACTAAGGCATCGTTAGGGGAGAGAGGACATTTAGGCTTGAACTCTCCTTTGTTTATCCAATCAAATAGATAAGTTCATAACCTTGACACTTATACCCTTAACCATGGGTTCTTTTTTCTTTACTTTTCAAACTTCAACCAATGAAGTTGCGAGAACTATACGTAAAATTTAGATTTTTTCCAAACAAATCTGAACAATTCATTTTTCTTTTCTTTTTTCTCCACATTATCATTTTTAAAATAACATTTCATTTTACCCTTCTCTTTTTTTTGTTTGATTGAATCAAAAGGGTAATACAGACAAACAAAAGAATAGACAAAATAGATTCTTAATCAAAGGGTTGATAAGGTAAATAGGAATAAATATTTATGGTAAAACATTTAGGTGCAAAGAAATGAAGATATAACGTAAAGGCTTGAAGAAAAAGAGACTATGGATAAGAAAACATTGGTGGCTATAAGGATCAAATGATACAAGGATGGCTTAAATCTTCTTGTTAACTAAGAAGCAGCTAGAATTTCACTTCAAGAGACAATAGAAGTGGATTCTAGAGCTTGTTAAAGATATATAAATCATCATGGCAAGAGAATCACAAATATTTCTCAAAATAACCATAAAAATTCAAAAAGTTATGACATATGAACATATAATAGGGTGTAGCAAATCAAAACATGTAGCCATACAAACTCTTAATGAATTACATGTCAATCGTAAAACATCATTAATCCTTCTTGATAATTGTATTTTATATAGTTATTTTCACCTATTTTATTAATTATAATTGCTATGTTCTTTCTATTTTTAGTTAATTTTAGTTTAATAAATTAGTATTTACTGTTTTTTATATATTTTAAGAAAATTAAATAAATTGTATCGAAAACGTACTTAATTACAAATTTGTGTCCAAAAATATAATTTCAAATAAATAAGTGCTTAATTACCATTTATAAAAGTCGCAAATATAATTTAAATTAAAATCGGGCTTAATCTTAATAATTAAAAGTTTAAAATTTAATTTAAATTAGAAAAAGGGCTTAATTGTAATTAAAGAAAGTTTAAAATGTAATTTGAATTAAATTTGTGGGTCAAAATGCAATTAAGGAAAGTTTTAATTTCTGCACAGGTGAGAAGAAGCCACGCGCCCTAATCCAAGCACGCAACGTGGACCGTCCGATCAAAGAAGAAACGGCCAGATGCGCGCGTTGCAAGCACACCCGACCAAGGAGAGTAGGTGAAGAATTCTAACTATCACGCGGCTCGGTGCGTCGAGTGGGGCCCACCTTCTGCGCAGGCCGCCGTGCAGGGTGGGACCCACCTGTCTGACGCCGTGCAGGCCCTGTCCCCCACCTTCGCACACCCTTTTTCCGATGCTGTTGATCCACGTGTGCTCGATTATTCCACGAACCAGAATCTACCACGTGTCCCACTTTATCTATCATCCAATAATTTTCTGACACGTGGCATGTTACAATGAGTGCGAACGCATAGGATCACGCCCGCATTGCACCCGTTGTCTCCCCTACGACAATCTATCGTGCGCCCGTTTCCCGCAACCAATGAAATGCTGCCACGTGTCCGCATTAAATCCTTGTAGCGAATCAGACGATGACACGTGGCATGCACTTTGAATTTAAAAATCAGAACGGCGCCTCTCTGTCTACGCGTGATTTTAATTAACGTTTTAAATATCGAAAATCGATACGCATGATTTTTATTTTTCGATAGAAATTGTTATGCGTGTATGATATTTTAATTTTTTTGATGTATTTTTTTAGCTATAAATAGGAGATATTATGATAGAGTAAAAAAGTTTTTGGAGAGTTTTTTGGGAAGTTTTGGAGAGTTTATAATTTTTGTGTTGTTCGATTCTGAACTGTGGAACACGCAGAAGCCATTTTTGGCTTCTATTGTGTTCTATGTGTGCCAAATATTAATGATACGACATGTTTTAATTTCCTTTGTTCTTCTTCTAATTTTTCTGTAGCTGTTGTAATTTTATTTTTAATTAATGAAGTAATTTAATTTTTCTAGGGTTGCATTTGATCTAAATTTATGAAGCTTTGATTTTAATTATTTTTGATAGATTTATAAGACGTTCGATTTGTTCACTCTATTTTGTGCTTAATGCTTTTTGATTATTTACGAATTTTATCAAAACGATATGTGGCACATAAATAAACTTGGAAGAGGAATTTGTGTGTATATTGCTCGTAGATAGAATGACATGTATGATGAAGGATAGGAATATACCCTAATTGTATGTGTGGCCATTTGAAAACTTAGAACGTAATGAATCTTGGTGAATTTAATTCTCATAGAGATATAGTGAATTAATTTAACGAGGTGTGTTTATACGGTGCTTGGAAGAGATGTATGAATAAAATTAGAAGTTTTCGGTTGACAAATTAAATATACTAAAAAATATAAATCAAAAGAAAATAATATGATAAGAGTGGATTAATTTGGTGAAAAATTGCAATCCTAGATTTCTTTTATTTTGTTAACTCTTTTCTTCTTTTTTCTAAATCAACAGTTGTTTTGGATCAAATCAGAGGGAAACAATTTTAGTACTCAACAATCTATAGTAACAAATCTCCGTGGGAACGATACTTTACTTATCAAATTTTATTACTTGTGACCGTGTATACTTGCACGTTTTATGTTCTCCAAAAGAGACAAGGATGGCTTAAATCTTCTTGTTAACTAAGAAGCAGCTAGAATTTCACTTCAAGAGACAATAGAAATGGATTCTAGAGCTTGTTAAAGATATATAAATCATCATGGCAAGAGAATCACAAATATTTCTCAAAATAACCATAAAAATTCAAAAAGTTATGACATATGAACATATAATAGGGTGTAGCAAATCAAAACATGTAGCCATACAAACTCTTAATGAATTACATGTCATAACATCCATATTTCAATTCAAGTCAAAAACATGCCAATCGTAAAACATGACTAATCCCTCTAAAAAGTTTATTTCATATGTAGAATGTTAGGAGGATAAAAAACATATACAACAATCATGGGAATAGAGAGAAAGGAGAAAAGGAAAATTCCAAACAACCAAAGATGAAAGTTTTTTTTTAATAGTAGTAAAGGAAGACAAACATAGTTTAAATAAATACACAAGTAAAATAACAAAAAATAAATTAGATGACATAGATGGTATCAAAAGAGATTATAGGACAAAAAGACAAGTAGGTGTATTAAGAGATATTATTAGCACAAATCACATCGTGTTTCCTCTAGAGAGAAATGGTAACAAACTGCACACAATTTCCTTAAAAGAAATAATTAGCAATACCCATATCATTAGTAGTCAAGAAAAGTAAAGAACATGTTTAACTACAGAGAAACACAAGGAAAACCCAAAGAGAGAGAAGAAACAATAGATGCTACAAAAACATCTTAGCATGTAAGATAGACTTAGGTTTCAATACAAAAAAGAGACATTCTTAGACAGGGTCAACACCTCAAACACCAAGAATTCCAACAAGACACTCTAGTCTAGACACAAAAATGCAAGTAAGTCAACATTTCTAAAGATAGGTAAACAATCTATATGACATGAAAATGTACATGGAAAACTCAAACTAGGATAGTATAAATAAAAACTCATGTATATAAACTTGCAACACACCTCAGTTTTCTCCAAACATCCATCTAAAGCATAAGAGATGGAAGTTCATGCAAAAGATAAACAATAGTCAAAGGAGATAAATAGAGAACTAACACACAAGATACTAGGTATAGGAGATGCATTCTATATGGCATTGTATATGAATGAAAAGAAAGTAAGAAGAAAGATCCTAATTCTTTGACACTACATGCAGAAAGTCAAACAAAAAAGCATGTAATATGCAAGAAAAACACACATGAAGAGCATATCAAAGCCACTAGTAAGGAATAAAATAAGCAGAGGATCAAATAGGCAAGCATAGGAGCAAGTAAAGAAAATAACATACCATGCAAGAAAAAGATATAGAGAGAGGAAAAGATATGCATGAATAAGAAAAAGGGAACATATAGACTATAAACGTTGATAGAGATACACAACCTTACAAAACAACAACAGTCCATACCATTGGTGAAAAAGGGAATATACATAAAGGTGTGTGTATGCATAGATAAAGCTCTAGGATCAAGCACCAGGGTGATTAAGCCTAAACAAGGTTGACCCACTCTCATACCAATTGAAGATTCCAATACATATGAACAATTACATAATTCGAATCAAACAAGCAATCAGGACCTAGATAAGGGGTGAAAAGGCCAACCCATAGTAGAAGCACAAAACAACACTAATCATGGTGTGTCTTGTAGGCTCCTCTGTAGACTAGCAACAAACATATACATGGTAAACAACAAACAACAAACAACAAGTGAGATAAGAATTCATATTAAATAACAAAGGATTTTCAATCACTTCAAGACTTCATATGTGGGAACTTATTCTATAACTTATGATTATACTCTCATAGCATGTAATCAATCTAAATATAGAAAACCATTTAATGAGTCTGACACTTGGAATATACCAAGGTTAGTAGATATAGACTACTTAGAGACTCATTTCAAACTCCCATGCACATAAAATACATAAGTCATATAAATTAATATGGGAATGGAAAATTAATTTACTATAGCATAAGAAAATATTAGAAAGTCATAGGCATGATACATATGAAGAAAAGAAAGCATGCAACAATATATAATGAATATGCTTTCTCATTAAAGTATACATCTAGTATTGTGGTCATACAAGATTGACATTCGTATTAGACTAACACATAATCTAATAATGCATAACATTCAACATATATACATATAAGTAATATTCATAGCAACAATACAAATAATCAATATATAGAAAGCATACAATAAACAATAAAAGCTTTATCATTTGAGTATAAATTTAGTATGTAGAAACATACACCATTTAAACTCTGATTGTACTAGCCACACATTCGAGCATGCACAATAGATAAAAGAGGTAAACCCACATAGAAACCTTCTCTATGTAGTAACAGTCTCATGTTGCTTAAGGCAACCACTCAATAACAAAAAAATCTAGTAATCATAAAATAGTTACAACTGTCTAAACTATCTATTACTACTCTTACTTGCTACTTCTACGATGACCTTGTTCAACACAAGAACCCAGCTCTCCTCCAAAGCCCATACAACCCAATATAGTGTGATCAATAACTACAAACCATTAACCTAAAGTGTGACAACTCCCATAAATTATCTATTGAGTGTTAATTGTTTATCTTCCTAGTTTTTGTTTGAATTAATTTTATTTCTATCTTTTAATTTTATATTAATAGATTTAACATTCCAAAACCAAACTATTGTGATAGAATGATTAAGTTTATTTTCGTATTGGTTGATAAGAGTCAAATTATTGCATTTTTGTTATGATTTAAATGTTGATATTTGTGTGAAAATTGCGTTTACTTGATTATTTAATCCACAAATGTCATTTCATGGGTATTTTGTGTTTAAAGTGCAATTTCAGGTAAAATCATGATTTTGGAGAAGTTTGGGACAAAGTTCAATGACTGGGATTGAGTGAAAATAAAAAGAAAACAAAGTTTCAAAATTTGGAAATCCCGCCACCGGCTAGATTATTCTCGCCGCCGGCGAAATTCATCTCGCCGCTAGCCAAATGCATCTAGCCGCTGGCCAGTTTCGTCCGAAAACACATTTTTTGGTTGTTTTGTTCCAAAATTACCCCCAAAACCCTAGATCTATATATACAATATGATGGAGAAAGGGGCCACGGCAGAAAGTGGAATTCAAAGACATTTTTGGAGGAGAGAAAGAAATTTTGGAGAGAAAGTTGGGAAAAACTTTAAGGATCTTCACCATTGTTGCTACCAAGTCTTCATCTTCTAAAGTTTTTCATCTCTTCTCCTTAGCTTTTATATTCTGCAGTTTATTCAGTTTTGTTATTCATGAATTCAATTGAAATAATGGTTGTTCTTATTTCTGTTATGAACTAATTCGTTTTTGCTAAGGCTATGATGTAGTTGAATCAAGGAAATCTGATTTCTTTTGTTATTGTTATATGAGTTCATTGTTTTCAAGTTGAGTATTTATTTCCATGCTTAATGCTTTTAAATTTCTGGCCAAGATTTAGATGATTAGTTGCATTATATTGAGACCGAGAGGAGATATGTAATGAATGCTTCTTGTGTTAAATAACATATGTTGAATGCGAGTGTAAGAGCTAATGCATGATGTATGTGGTTATTCTAAAAACTCCATAAATCGTAATGTGCTTGTTTGTGATTAAATCTTCATAGAAATATAGTTGTTTTTCATAGATAAGTAATTCTAATATAACTCGAGAGAGTATATTAGGTAAATTTGGGTTTTTCAACCATCACTTTTAGCTTTGATTCTCATATAACATGACTTGAAATTGGATTGAATTGATTTAGCGAAATCAAATGCCTTAGCGTTTTTAATTATTTGTGAACAACATTAAATTTTGTTATTTGCGTTTAGTTTTATGTTAATTTGCTTTTAAAACAATTTCAACAATTCGGTTTTCAAATAAAATTAGGGTTAGTCAATTTCGGTACTTAGTAACGCCATTCCTTGTGGGTTCGATATCCATACTTTTGTAGACTTTATTACTTGAATGATTCGTACACTTGCGAAAATAAGCATCAAGTTTTGGCGCCGTTGCTAAGGAATGGTTTGATTTTATTAATATCGATACTACCTAATCTTAGTTTTAATTTGAAGTTAATTTGCTTTATCATTGTTTCATTTTTAATTTTGTTTATTTAGCTGTTTTATTTTATTTATCATAAAAAAAAGTAACTTTGTGTTGTTTTTGTGCTAGTTGATTTTCTGGTTGTAAGATTTGTGTATGAGACGTACAAGAAGCCTTAACCTTCTTCCATTTGATCGGGAGATTGATAGAACATATAGGCATCTAAACCGAGAGAGAAGACATTCAACTTCAGCTCATAATAGACAATTAGCCATGGATCCACCATTTGTTGAGGGAGGTGGAAATCATAGAGCTTTGAGGGATTATGCTGCGCCTAATGTTGCTGGAACTACTTCAGGTATAAGGAGGCCAATTGTTCAAGCCAATAACTTTGAGATAAAACCATCCTTTATCCAAATGGTTCAAACAAATAAGTTTGGGGGAATGTCAAAGGATGATCCAAATGCACATATTGCTTACTTTCTGGAGGTGTGTGATCTTTACAAGATAAATGGTATGTCTGAAGAGGCTGTAAGATTGAGAGTTTTTCCTTTTTCACTTAGGGATAAAGCCAAGGAGTGGTTAAACTCATTACCACCGGGATCAATTACAACATGGAATGAATTGGTTCAAAAATTCTTGTCCAAGAATCATTGTATGAAGCTTGGGAAAGATTCAAAGAAATGATGAGGAAGTGCCCACATCATGGTATACCAGTTTGGCTGCAAGTCTCTACATTTTATAATGGGTTGGTTTCAAACTATCGTGCAATGATTGATGCTGCAGTTAGAGGGTCTTTAATGGGAAAAACACCGGAGGATGCTCATGAGTTGTTAGAGATTATGGTAGAAAACAACAATCAGTGGCATTCAGAGTGGGTAATTGCAAAAAGACCAGCAGCAGTGCATGAAATTGATTCAGTGAATGCTTTGTTGGCTCAAGTTGCTGTTCTTTCAAGAAAGATGGATTCTTTGTCATCCAAATTCGAATCCAAACCAACTACACAATGTGATTTATGTGGTGGAAATCATGCTAGTATCGAGTGCCAAGTTGGAAATCCATTTGCTTCACCAAATGCTGAGCAAGCAAATTATGTTTCAAATTTCCAAAAACCTCAACATAACCCACATTCGAACACCTACAATCCAGGTTGGAGAAATCATCCAAATTTTTCATGGGGAAATAACCAAGGGGGATTCAAACCGTCATCATCTTCCTACCAAACCCAAGAGAAAAAACAAACAAATTTGGAAGAAATTTTGGGAAAGTTCATTGAGGAGACAAGAGAAAATTTCAGAAATCAAGAGGTAATCAACAGGGACATCCAAAACCAACTGGGGCAGTTTTCAAAGCAGATTGCAGAAAGGTCTCAAGGATCGCTGCCTAGTGACACAATAAATCCCACAGAGCATGCAAAGGCTATCACATTGAGAAGTGGTAAAGAACTTGAATTGCAGAGGAAATCGGAGAAAAAGATGGAAGAATCTAAAGAAAATCCATCAAGATCCCAAGATATTCAACCTTCCCCATATGCGAAATATGAGCCTCCTATCCCATATGCTCAAAGATTGAATAAGAAAAAGCTTGATAATCAATTTGATAAATTTCTGGATATTTTTAAGAAATTCCATATTAACATTCCTTTTGGAGAGATGTTGGAACAAATTCCCAAGTATGCAAAATTCATGAAGGAAATTCTATCAAAGAAGAGGAAGTTGGGAGATTATGAAACTGTCGTGCTAAATGAGGAGTTTAGTGCAGTTCTTCAAAGAAAACTGCCACAGAAATTAAAAGACCCAGGGAGTTTTACTATACCTTGTACTATAGGAAGTTGCAATTTTGATAAAGTCCTATGTGATTTAGGAGCAAGCATTAATTTGATGCCACTTTCTGTTTTCAGGAAACTAGGCCTGGGAGAAGTGAAGTCCACTTCAATCTCTTTACAATTAGCGGATCGATCGGTGAAATATCCTCTAGGGGTAATTGAGGATGTTTTAATTAAAGTCGAAAAATTTATTTTCCCTGTAGATTTCGTGGTGCTTGACATGGAGGAAGATAGAGAGATACCGTTGATATTGGGGAGACCGTTCCTTGCAACTGGAAGAACATTGATTGATGTTCAACAAGGAAAGCTCATTCTACGGGTGCAAGATGAACAAGTGACTTTTGATGTTTTTGAAGAAATAAAATTTCCAAGTGACGTACATTCTTGTTTTCAAATTAACACTCTTGGTGGGTTGATCTCAGAAACTTTTGAGGAGAGAACTCCATTGCTACGACTAGAAGCTTGCCTTGTGAAATCTGCAACAATTGAGGAGGAAGATGAGGGGATGAGACAATGTTTTGAATTGCTGGCAGTACCTGATGAATATTTGTGTAGTGATGAAACATTTAAGGAGGAAGATGAGGGTATGAGACAATGTTCTGAATTACTGGCAGCACCTGATGAATATTTGTGCAGTGATGAAACATTTAAGGAGTTGGGAACAAATGAAACTCCAACCTCAGTGGTAAAGAATGGAGCCAACAAGATTGAGCTAAAGCCAATGCTATCCCATATAAGAAAAAATAATCTTACGTTCACCGCCGGTGAGGGCAGTTTCACCGCTGGCAGAAAGGAGATATCTCTTTCCTTTCTTACATTGAGGAAAATGTAAGGTTTTGGTTGGGGGTGCGGTAAACGGTAAATCTTTTCTTCCCTTCATTTTTAGTAGTTTTGTTTGTGTGTTTATTTGTGTTTAATTTTGATTTTCCATTTATTTTTCTGCATTTTGATTTAATTTCTTTTATTTCTTTATTGTCTTATTTTTATTTTTATTATTTTATTTTATTTCTCATTTACATTTTACTTGTTTTAATTTGCACGTTGATGATAATAATGTGATTGTGATAACAAGTAGCTTTTAGAAGACATTAAATTTTGCTTCGGTTTAAAGATAATTTCAAATGTTGATTTTACCTAGTTGGCGACTCTTTTGGTATGTGGTATGATTTGGTTGATTAGTCTAAATGCTTAGAGAAGTCTTATGTGTGAATTTTTCATGGACATTTTTGTGATCTCAACAAACTCTAGAACTCTTTTGAAAACCTCTTGAGGTGAAATAATTTGGAATTGCACTGTTTAGGATATGATGTAGGCCATTTTTGGATCGATTGTGCCATTTTAAGCCTACCTTGTTATCCTTATATCACTAGTAACCTCTTTGAGCCTATTTAAATATATTGTTAGCCTTACTTTTCTTTCTTTTTGCCTTATATAACCTACCTTTTATTGAGCCAAATATATATATATATATATAATTCCTACCTTATTTGTTAAGAGCACTTAATTTTGAACACAAAATTTTCAAGAGCAATTGGAGAAATCTTCCACATATATTGGAGGAAATTGGTTGGGGGTTATGTCTTTTCAAGAGCAATTGGAGTAAGGATGAAAAAAAAAACAAAAAAAAAACAATTTCCACATATATTGGAAGAAAGTGGTTGAATTTTCAAGAGCAATTGGAGAAATCTTCCATATATATTGGAAGAAATTGGTTGGGGGTTATATCTTTTCAAGAGCAATCGGAGTAAGGATGAAAAAAAACAAAAAAACAAAAAAACAATTCCACATATATTGGGAGAAAGTGGTTGGCTTTTCAAGAGCAATTGGAGTAAGGATAAAAAAAAGAAGAAGAAGAAAGCCTTTGCATTCTAATAAATAGAAGAGTGTTACTGATGGATGTACTGAGGTGAAAGATTAAGGAAGAATTTTGTTTATCTTTGGAAAAATGGGTTATGATCGGAAGAAACAATTTGGGTTAAATGGTGCTACTCTTTTACTTAATTGGTTGTGATTAATCTAATAAGTGCCCTTATTTGTATTTTGACACTTCCCGTTCTTTCTTAACCAAATACCTAAGCCTAACATTACAAGCCTCGTAAAGTCCTATTGATCCGAAGTGGTGTATTTTTCTTCATTAGAAGAGAGAGGTTTGAAAAGTGAGCCTATGGAGTTTGAGATTTCACCTTTTTGTTTGTGGATGTTGTGCATAATATTATCTGGGCATTATGGCTATTGGTTTGTGGTTTGATGGATGTTTAAGAGTCAATAACAAAAGTGAAATTGGCATTTGAGATTTCTTAAAGCTTAGGTGACATTTAATTATTCAATATGTTGGGTGTTATTTACAATTTTTGAGACATTTGTGCAAATTATTTGTTATGTGATTTTATTGTTTTAAGTTAGGATAGTTATAGGTAAGATGTTTGTGGGTATCATCACTGGAAGCCCTCACGAGACTACAAATCGTTCTACTAGGGCCGCCTAGGGGTTTAAAGGCTTATTGCATACACTTAATGTAATGTTGTAAATAGAATAAATTTCCTTTGAATTTTTCTTTTAATGTCTCTTTTGAAATTATTCATAGATCGCTTTTGTTGCTAGAGACTAGCAAGAAGCTGGTTGGGGGTTGTTGATAAGAGTAAAATTATTGCATTTTTGTTATGATTTAAATGTTGATATTTGTATGAAAATTGTGTTTATTTGATTATTTAATCCACAAATGTCATTTCATGGGAATTTTGTGTTTAAAGTGCAATTTCAGGTAAAATCATGATTTTGGAGAAGTTTGGGACAAAGTTCAATGATCGGGATTGAGTGAAAATAAAAAGAAAACAAAGTTTCAAAATTTGGAAATCCCGCCGCCGGCTAGATTATTCTCGCCGCCGGTGAAAATCCTACAGAAAGCACGACGAAAATCTTCCCAAGAGCACAAATTTTGGCAAATTCATCTCGTCGTCAGCCAAATGCATCTAGCCGCCAGCCACATTAATTTGGCCACCGGCCAAAATCAGAAAACCAAAAATTTTAATTTCTAGAAATCTCACCGTGGTGAGAATAATGTCACCGCCGGCGAGTTTCGTCCGAAAACACATTTTTTTGGTTGTTTTGTAACAAAATTACCCCCAAAACCCTAGATCTATATATACAATATGATGGATAAAGGGGCCACGGTAGAAAGTGGAATTCAAAGACATTTTGGGAGGAGAGAAAGAAATTTTGGAGAGAAAGTTTGGAAAAACTTGAAGGATCTTCACCATTGTTACTACCAAGTCTTCATCTTCTAGAGTTTTTCATCTCTTCTCCTTAGCATTTATATTTTGCAGTTTATTCAGTTTTGTTATTCATGAATTCAATTGAAATAATGGTTGTTCTTATTTCCGTTATGAACTAATTCATTTTTGCTAAGGCTATGATGTAGTTGAATCAAGGAAATTTGATTTCTTTTGTTATTGTTATATGAGTTCATTGTTTTCAAGTTGAGTATTTATTTCCATGATTAATGCTTTTAAATTTCTGGCCAAGATTTAGATGATTAGTTGCATTATATTGAGACCGAGAGGAGATATGTAATGAATGCTTCTTGTGATAAATACCGTATGTTGAATGCGAGTGTGAGAACTAATGCATGATGTATGTGGTTATTATATAAATTCCATAAATCATAATGTGCTTGTTTATGATTAAATCTTCATAGAAATATAGTTGGTTTTCATAGATAAGTAATTCTAATATAACTCGAGAGAGAATATTAGGTAAATTTGGGTTTTTCAACCATCACTTTTAGCTTTGATTCTCATATAACATGACTTGAAATCGGATTGAATTGATTTAGCAAAATCAAATGCCTTAGCGTTTTTAATCATTTGTGAACAACATTAAATTTTGTTATTTGCGTTTAGTTTTATGTTAATTTGCTTTTAAAACAATTTCAACAATTTCGGCACTTAGTAACGCCATTCCTTGTGGGTTCGATATCCGTACTTTTGTACACTTTATTACTTGAACAATTCGTACACTTGCGAAAATAAGCATCATTGGTTTTTAAAATTTTTTCAATTATTTAAAATCATGTACACTACTACAATACATACATATGGTCTCGAGAATTTAGCTTCATTTTTTAAAAAAATCGAGGCCATAGACATACCATATAACCGTGTTATTTAAAAACCGAGCCCATAAACATACTCTATCAATTTTTTACACCACATACCTAATTTATTTATCAATTTTTTTTATTTTTCTCTCACAATTTTTTCTTTTCCCTTTTTTTTCCCTTTTCCTCTTTTTTTCTCTTTTTCTTTTTCCCTCCCTCTTCTTTTCTTTTCCTTTCTACTTTTCTTTTCCTTTCTACTTTTCCCCAACATGTCTCCTTTTCTTTTCTCTTTCCCCCCATTCCTTGCGACCCAACTCCATAAACGCAATAGAGATTCTCATATCGATCACCTCTCTGTCACTTTGCGTGTGTCACCATTAATGGAAACAACATTGATCTTTCACTTCTCGAAGCAGTTGAGAAATCACAAAATGTAGTGGAGATTGTAGACCTACTAACCCTAACTGAGACTTTAACTTTCTTTATGCTCAATGGCTAGTTGATTCGATCATAACCCTTTTGCCAAGGAAGAAGAAGAGGTCAATCTCTTCTCGGTAAGTTACTTTAGCTCTAATTTCCTATGCCTTTTTATTTTGCTAGGATTAAATTAAAAGGAATTGATTGGTTGTCAAGATTGATTTGCATGGTCTTTTGTTTGATTTCTATAGCCTATTTATGGTTGTGGATTTTTGATTGGCCTTGTTTTCACATGAATTTTAGATCTGATTATTTCTTTCTTTCTTTTTCTTTTTTTTTTTTCAGTTTGTTTAATCTTTTTAAGTTTTTAATCTAAATTCTATGATGTACGCAAGTTATATAAAAATATAGAATTAAGTGATAATCAATTTGTGTTGTTCATATTTGATTTTTTTCTACATATGTTGATTTCTTTTCTCTTTCAACATTTATTTGAAATGGTTGAGATGTTTTGATAAGTCAATTTGATTTTTTTTTTCTATGTTAGATAGAGATATGGGCTTATGGGGGAATAGAAAAAACTATAGATGATTCATCACTTATTATATTGGATTATCTTGCAAATGCTATTCTTGTCCTATTTGAATGTCCATGATTAGGTGCTTCTATTTTCATTTGAGACTGAAGGGTATGAAATTAAATAGCTTTACAATTAAAGATTGGCAAATGGATAATTGTGTCGTGATTCTATAACGACATGTAATATGTTTACAACTATTCAATTTTAAGTGTCCCCAGAATGTCCTGTGGAGCATTTGCACTACCAAACATGCCCTCCCTCATATGGGTGGTTTTAGACTGATCTTCTGGATGTGATCACTTGTTTCTACCCATAGGCCTACTATTTAATTTATGGCCATAGACTATTCTACCCTTTACAATGACTCCTCTTATTTCCTTTGTTTGCCTAATTTTTTTTGTGAAGTTAAAATGTTTGTGATAAATATCAATATAGGAAGTGTAAAATTGAATGATGGAGTCATACTTGAGGGTACGTAAGATTTTATCTTGATTATACCCTTGTTACTCAATTTATTCCCTTTTATTTATTTTTGTATCTAACATAAGTTGTTCCTCTTGTATGCATGGTTTTTTTCTGGTGCCTAATGCCTGATGCCTAGTGCTTGGTGCCTAGTGTCAATGCTTAGCACTTGGTGCATTTGGTGCCTGATGGCGGTGCCTAGTGCCGGATGGCTGTGCTGGTGCCTGGTGCCTAGTGTTGGCACATGATTTTTCTCCCAAAAAAACATAAGATTAGTTACTTGTGATTAGTTACTTGTGGTGTTTGTATATGTGGATGTAGTGTTTCTCCCAAAAAAACATGAGATTAGTTACTTGTGTTGTTTGTAGATGTGGTTGTGGGGCTTCAAGCAAGAACCAAAACACAGTCATCTACCATTTCAATTTTTAGTTAGCATAATTAAGTTCATTGATGTTAATAGCAAGTGGCATGTTAAAAGGTTGATTGCTATCTATGCATATATGTTATTCAAGTTTTATTTTTGTTATTTTCTTTTTCATGGTAGGCATCAGGCGTAGCAACACCATGCGTATGATTTTTCAATGTAGGCACAAGGCGTAGTAACATTAGGTGCACCATTGCACCAGCACACTAGACGTACTAGCACTAGCACACTAAACGTACCAGCACCAATCCACAAGGCACCAGGTGCATCCATAATAGCACTAGTGCACCAACGCACCAACACTAGGCACACCAACACACCAGCATATCAATGTACCTCACTCTATGGACCTCTGATATACAGGTAATGGAAAAGTGAAATGATTTCTCTGTTAAAATTCCTTGTTCCACTAGTGTTTCTAGTACGCCCAAATATATTATACTTATCTGAAGTATATTTTATTCTTAAACAGGATGATGAGGCTAATGTGATTAAGGAAGCTCCACTCATGGGCCATGAGGCTCAGCAGTTGGGAGTATAGCTCATCACAAATTAGTGTGGAACTTCTCCTTTATATGTCTTTCTGTTGGACAGTCTTAGTGCATTCAATTTTTTTGCATGTATTTCATATTTTGGAACAGTTTAACTAGCTAATTATTATAAGGATCTATTATATGTTAGTGCATTAAAAAACATTCAAATGTAATTTCATTCTTAATTTTAATATAACAACTTTTAATTTTTTTCAATTTATCAATTTATTAAAATTTATATTAAAAAATAAGGTTAAATGGTATGTATATGGTCTCAGTTTTTATAAAAACCGAGGCCATAGGGTATTTCTATGGTCTCAGTTAAAAAATCGAGGTCATAGGTAACAGTCTGTGGTCTCTCTCACTTAGGCCTCAGTTCTTATAACCGTGGTCATAGACCTACGATCACGATTAAAAACTGAGGCCATATGTATGTATTGTAGTAGTGGTAGTTTCTTTTTAGATGGACTTTGGAACTATACTTATTACATATATATATATATATATATATTATTTTTTTATTTAGTTGACTTTAGTTATTTATTGATTTATTAATTTAGTTTCTTTTTAATATTGTTGAACAAAAATTTAATTTTTTATTTTATTTATTTGATTATTAACTCATTCATTTTCTTTTCTTTTCTTTTATTAGTTTATTTATTTTTGTTAATTATTTTGTTGACTATTTCTGTGTAATGACTTATTTCCTGTAAGATATACCTTATTAACTTGTTTTAGTTATTTATTTAAATTGTATTATTGTCTAAATAACTTTCTTAAATCATATATATTGTATATTATATTTATTTTGTCTTTTTATTTTTATTTATTTAGTTTTCATTTTGTCCGTATTTTTTTGGGTACCCAGTTTACTTAATTGTTTATTTTTCATTTGTTTTTGTTTTTGTTCATAGTTCTAATAGTATTTTTTTAGTACTAAGTTCTCTACTATCTTGATTTTTAGTTTTATTAGTGCATAAAAGATCACATATCTTTGAGAAAGGAATTGATATTTTTTATTATTAAGATCTACAATATTGAAACATTTTTAAGGAAGCTGGACATTGATACTCAGGAGAAAGAGGTACAAATTTCAAGTAGAAATAAACATGGGTGATGCTAGAGATAAGTAAAAAATGATGAAGGAGTAGGCAAGGCCATTCATTTGCATTACTATCACTTGCATACAACAGGGAGAGGTTGCAAAGAATTATTAATTGAAAAAGATTTATTATTCCATGTTGCCTTCATTTCTTGGTATCTCTAATAAAGACCATTTAATTTTTTTTTGAAATTTTTATGATATTGTGCAAACATATTCACTGCATAAAATTGATAAAGATCAGATTGGGATGAGATATTTTCCTTACACACTCAAGGATAAAGCTAAGTCTTGTTCATGACTCTATAGTTAGCTTCATTAACTACTTATGAGGTAGTTTACAATAGATTTATGGGTAGGTTTTATCCCTACCAAAAGACTACCAACTTGAGGGCAAAGAAAACAACGTTCTTCTAATTGGGTAGGAAGCCTCTACATATTGCTTGAGACAAATTCAAACTCCTTTTAATTCAATGTCCACACTATAGTTTTCCCTTATAGTAACAGAACCAGTTCCTTTTATGATGGATTGAAAAAATAATGTCAGTATGTGGGTTATAATGTTTCCATAGCACATATGGGAGAAAAGGCAGTAAAACAAACTTATGAGCTATATGAGTTATTGGCTATAATTAAAAAAAAGAATGTTAGAGGAAGAAGAGTAGGGGTCAATGAAGTTGGCTCCTGCAACAAAATGGTGTTGCAACTTGTAGAATTAACTAAGCAAGTGCAACTCCTCATTACACAGAAAATGCTAAATCAAGAAGTATATGGAGGTTGTGGTATAATTGGGCATAGTGCAATTATTGAATGTGTTTCTAGTGTAGGTACCTTGTTGGAAGCCAATCTTATGCAAAGATATAATTCTAACACTTACAATCACCCTAACCTTTCATGGAAACCAAACAAAAACTTAGTATATACTTATGGCCAACTTTAGAAGATAATTTGAATGCCTTTATTCAAGTTAGTAGGGATAACTAGATGAAAAATAATCAAAGGTTAGATTCCTTAAAGGGTTTAGTAAAAAGGTTTAAAGATTAAGATGGGTAGCTAGTGGAGCTTATGCAGAATTAGGGAAAAGCAATGCTACCCAATCAAGTAGAAAAAGCAAAAGATGTCACAATGCTTTGAAGTAGTAAGGTAGTCAACAAAATTTTAACTAAAATTTTTAATGATTTACAATTTAGTGTAGGTAATAAAGAAGATGAAAATAAAGTCTCAAGAAGGTAGAGAGACAAGTTCCAATCAAGATAAACCTTTTAAGGAAAGAATTGAGTGAACAAACATTCCCAAAATACAAAAATGATGAATAGTTGAAATGTATTAATATTTTGTGGTTTTATTGCAATTAAATGTGAATAAATAGATTTGATTTTGCATGTTTCTACAATTCTTTATGCAAATCTATATGTTCGAAATCATGGGTATATTCTATTATATTTTAGTTACTTCTAGCATCATATATATATATATATATATATATATATATATATATATATATATATATTGATTAATGTATGAGTAATCACACCAACATAAGAGACTGAAAAGAGAGGTTAGATAGAAATTGTAGTAGAAGTTCTATTTTTCTTAGTTTTGTAAAAGGCATATCCTTTTTGAGATTTTCTAGATCATAAATCATTACAAAAGTTCAGCATATTGAAGAATACATTGTGGTATTTTACTTTAATTGTATTCAAATTTTTACAGATTATATCTTTATTTATTTTTCTAAGTACTATTTTTAATATACTGTCTATTTATTAAATCAAACATGTTTACTACATATTATCATGGGTTATTAGTTATGCTTCCATTTTTGTGGAAATTAATTTCAGTGAATCTTTTTATAAAATAAATTGAGATTATTTCTTTATTCAAGATTTCTATAAGGTTTATAATTAAAAAAATATATTGATAATATATTTAAAATTTGAAAGTTAGGTTTTAGAATCTAATTTTGACCCCTTAGATGAGAGTCTAAATTGATAGCCATGTCAAAAAAATCAATTTAAATGGTTTGTTATTTTCTTAGAAAAAAAGTATAATTTAATGTTATCACTTACTGATCCCAACCAAAAGACTTTAATTTATTTTATTAACAAATTAACAAACAAATTTATCCCTATCAAAAGAATTTTTCATACATAAAAGAAAAAATCAATAATTTAAATTTATTTCTTTAATAACCAAATTAATTATAAATAAACATGGTTAACTAGCTAATAATTCACATGAATTCTCCTTTGAGTGTTACTAATCTATCTCTATACAATTGCTTGAATCAATTCTATTCCTATCTTTTAATTTTATGTTATTAATTTAGATTTTTCAAAACCCAAAAATTGTGATAAAATATTTAGGTTTTTCTTTTGTATTTGTTTTTAAGAATTTTGTTGAGTTATTTAAAACTACATACTTCCTCTTTAGACTAACCTTTGAATTATACTTCTCACTTTTTATAAGTAACTCGTGCACTTATGAGATTATTATAAATTTTATAAAATTTGACTATCAAGTTTTTGTACATCAAGTTTTGACACTTTTGCGACAAAGGAATAGTATTTTAAAACTTTATTATAAAAATTCTAAAACCTTTTTGTAAGTATTTGTGATTTTTGCATGTTTTTTTGTGATTTGTGGCGTGTTTAATTTAAAAATTATAAAAAATTAATAAAATTAAAATTAAAGAATAATAATAATCATGAAAATATTTTCATTTATTTTGAACTTTTTTAACTTCTTTTCTTTATTAATTTGATTTTAGTTTCTAATTTACTAACTAAATTTCTTTTGCTTCTAGTATTTTGGTGTACTAAATTTTATTTTAACAGTATTTTATTATATTTACTAACTTTATCTCTTTTATTATTTTCTTTTATCATGTCTTTTCATTTCTTTTATTATTTTCTTTTAATTGTTTACTTTATTTTATTTTAATTTTTTTATTTGTTATTATTTATTTTTGGTTTATTTATTTTTCTTTTATTAATTTTTAGTTCTTTATTTATTTTTATTTTCTTTTATATGTTTACTTTATTTTGATTATTTATTTACTTCTTTAGTTTTAATATTTCTTTTTATTTTTCTGTGATCTATCCAGTTATTTTGCTTTCTTATTTACTTTTGTTTGAATTTTATTTTTATTTATTTATTTTATTTATTTATCTTAATTTAATATTTTTGTATTTATCTTAATTTAATATTTAGTATTATGTTAGTAAAAAAACAATATGGGGTGTAACATGGTTTTTCTACTCGCCGCGGCATGGGGATATCATAATACAATTAGGTATAAGGAATACAATAGATTATATTTTTGTTCATTCCATGATCCGTAATGAATATTTAAACTGAAAACCTCAAAAAACGTGTTTTAAATCAAATCCACATAAATTTTTCTTCTAGAAACCCTATTTTCCCCATGTCTTAACCACGAATAAGTTTGAAACTACTTTCAAAGATTTTGAATGTTTTAATATCAATATCACCATTGGTGAAACAAAAGAGGTAAATTTCATGTTAGACCTAGGTGCAAACGTTAATTTCATACCATATGCATTATAGTTGCATATAGGAGTGAGTGAGATGAAACCCATAACCATGTTCCAAAGTCAATGGATAAATCACAAATATATTTAAAGGGCATGGTAAAGGATTTAATTGCATAGGTAGATAATATTATCATACCTATAGATTTTTTAATTGTAAATGTGCAACAAACTTAACGACGAGGGGCACGTTGAGTGAATTAAATTCTACAAATTATAACCCTCTCCCAAAAGGCATCTTGCTAGGAGTAAGCCTTAAATGGGAGGTAGCTCATTAAACTTTTTTTATTTTTTTGTTTCATTTATATTTATTTATCATTTATTATTTGTTAGTTATAATTTTTTAATTTTAATTTTATTTTTAATTGTATTATGTTTCCTTTATTCTAGAATTAATGTAATTTGCTTTATTCTATTTTATTTCTACTTAATGTGAACTCATGTTTTATTTTATTTTGATGTGTTAAATTTATAATTGATTGTTGAGATATGATGTATGAGAAGTATACAACATTCTATCCATGTGATAAAACTAAATTAGATGATATATCCACCTGATGGTTTTGGAGTAGTGGGACTAGACCTTGATGTTTGGGACCGAAAAATTTGTTTCTTTAACTACCTTTCCCCCTTAATTTCCATGTGGACCATGTCCTCCATCTCTACATAATGATGAAGTTCCACAATGTTGGAAAAGTCTGGATTAAACCCACTAAGAAACCTAGCCATGGTGGCCTCTCTATCTTCCTCGAGATTAGCTCTTATCATCTCCACTTCCATTTCCTTGTAGTACTCAACAACAGATTTATATCATTGAGTCAATCTTTGTAGGTGTTGGTGTAACTCTCTATAGTTGTAGCTAGGCACAAACCTCTTCCTTATGATGGCCTTCATGTCCTCTAAATTATCTATAGGCCTTTCACGGTTTCTCCTCCTACTATTGACCAATTGATCCCATCAATTGAATGCATAGTTAGAAAACTATATTACAACGAGTTTTACTTTTTTCTCCATAGAGTAGTTATGGAATTCAAAAATGTGCTTCACCTGTAAATTCACTCAATACCTCAAGTGTTTAGTGCACGCAGATTGATAACTCAAACCCTCTTAGCTCCTAATTAAAGCAACCAAATCCAGAAATTCCAAACAATTTGTATAATTATAAAACACCCAAAAAGGTAGTTCATAATATCCCACTTGTTAAAGCACAAAGAAAACTAACTCAAAGTGTTTTGGATCTTAGATTAAAATAATTAAGCACAAGGGAAATAAAAAGATCAACAATATTGGAAGAATAATAATTTCCTCAAAGAACTCAACACACAATTAGAAATTTATAATAATAGGGAAAGGTTTTTGGAACTATGAGTTCAAACACTCACTAGAAATTAGCATATGTAATTTGGCCTCTTTTCTTTGTCTTTCTTTTTTTTTTCTTTTTCTGAATAAATTATGGCCACTCCTTTTCTGTTTTTTTTACCTAATATGCTAAT
Organism: Hippophae gyantsensis; assembly: GCA_030763125.1. Taxonomy (NCBI): domain Eukaryota; kingdom Viridiplantae; phylum Streptophyta; class Magnoliopsida; order Rosales; family Elaeagnaceae; genus Hippophae; species Hippophae gyantsensis. Next base: position 26,262,174 of record CM061029.1, on the reverse strand, counting down.
AACTCAAGAGTAAATCCATACAACACCTTCACTATGAGTTTGAGGAATTTTTTATATTATATGCAAGATAGCACATAAATTACGACACAAAGGGAAAATGAAATATCTGTAGGAACTACCACAGAAATACTAGAAAACTATCAAGAAACTACAAAAAATATCAAATACTGCAGAATATGCAAGGAAAAATGCATAATAGTTTTAGAAAAAGTAAAATTTGCAAGGAAAATACATAATATGAAAAATTATCGACACAATAGAATTTCCAAGGAAAATACAGAAAAGAAAGTGGAAACAAAGAAGAACAATATTTTTAGGGTTTGAAAAATAAATTTCAACAAGAACACACCACAATGATATTTTTTTTCTTCTTTTTCTATGTATCAATGATGCTTATTTTCGCAAGTGTACGAATCGTTCAAGTAATAAAGTGTACAAAAGTACGGATATCGAACCCACAAGGAATGGCGTTACTAAATACTGAAATTGACTAACCCTAATTTTATTTGAAAACCGAATTGTTGAAATTGTTTTAAAAGCAAATTAACATAAAACTAAAGGAAAATAACAAAATTTAATGTTGCTCACAAATGATTAAAAATGCTAAGGCATTTGATTTCGCTAAATCAATTCAATCCGATTTCAAGTCATGTTATATGAGAATCAAAGCTAAAAGTGATGGTTGAAAAACCCAAATTTACCTAATACTCTTTCTCGAGTTATATTAGAATTACTTATCTATGAAAATCAACTATATTTCTATGAAGATTTAATCACAAACAAGCACATTAAGATTTATGGAATTTCTAGATTAACCACATACATCATGCATTAGTTCTCACACTCGCATTCAACATACGGTATTTATCACAAGAAGCATTCATTACATATCTCCTCTCGGTCTCAATATAATGCAACTAATCATCTAAATCTTGGCCAGAAATTTAAAAGCATTAAGCATGGAAATAAACACTCAACTTGAAAACAATGAACTCATATAACAATAACAAAAGAAATCATATTTCCTTGATTCAACTACATCATAGCCTTAGCAAAAACGAATTAGTTCATAACGGAAATAAGAACAACCATTATTTCAATTGAATTCATGAATAACAAATCTGAATAAAATGCAGAATATGAAGGCTAAGGAGAAGAGATGAAAAACTCTTGAAGATGAATACTTGGTAGCAACAATGGTGATGATCCTTCAAGCTTCTCCAAACTTTCTCTCCAAAATTGACTCAGATCTGTTCTCTCTGCCATGGCCCCTTTCTCCATCATATTGTATATATAGATCTAGGGTTTTGGGGGTAATTTTGGAACAAAACAACCAAAAAAATCTGTTTTCGAACGAAACTCGCCGGTGGCGACATTACTCTCGCCGCGGTGAGATTTCTGGAAAATAAAATGTTTGGTTTTTTTTATTTTGGCCGGTGGCCAAAATAATGTGGCCAGCGGCTAGATGCATTTGGCCGACGGCGAGATAAATTTGGCCGGCGGCGAGATGAATTTACCAAAATTTGTGCTCTTGGGAAGATTTTCGCCGGCGAGAATAATCTAGCCGGCGGCGGGATTTCCAAATTTTGAAACTTTGTTTTCTTTTTATTTTCACTCATTCCCGATCATTGAACTTTGTCCCAAACTTCTCCAAAATCATGATTTTACATGAAATTGGACTTTAAACACGAAATACCTGTGAAATGACATTTGTGGATTAAATAATCAAATAAATGCAATTTTCACACAAATATCAACATTTAAATCATAAAAAAAATGCAATATTTTGACTCTTATCAATCAGGAATAAAACAAAAACACAAGGGTTAGGACCTATCTAATTTTGAGATTATATAGTAAAGGGTTTCTCCACAAATCAATGGATATTACCCACCATTTATCTAAGGCGAAAGATACCACAAGGAGGTGTTATTTCCTTGATAAGTCTAGCATAAATGACACCCTAACAAGTATGAATATTACTCACCAAAAATGCTTGGATGCTGAACAACACCACAAAGGTTGCCAATCCCTTGTTAAGTTGCTTAAATAGGAACAAAGAGCATGAATGAGCTATCAAATGATCTGAAAAATCAAATTTCATTCAAAATGTAAAATCCCTAGCAACTGAGTTGCTCTTAAGTATTTATAGGATACAAATAAACCCTAAGCTCTACTACATCATAGCCCTTGATCTCATCCAAGGGTTGAAAATAAAAACAACCAAAAAGCACAAAAGGTAGTAGAAAACATAGAGAAAAATAGGGTAGCTGACTACAGGGGAATCCTATGAAAATATTACATCTTAGCACTTGATTTCATCCAAGGGCTGAAAAGAAAGTTTCCTAAAATCAGTCCAAATGGCACAGCAAAAAATGGATCTAAATGTGGGGCAAAACATGGAGCAAATTGTGGTGCAAATGGGATAGCAATGTGCCTATTTTTCTTTTGCTAATTTGTCTATAATTTCCATCCTAGACTTGTCCCAATTCTTACACTCCCAATTTGGGTCCCCTTGGTTATGCATGACCTATTAAATGAGCCCATTTAAAGCCTCTTTAATTTGTGCCCTCCTAGACCTTTTTATTGGTCCACTTGGAGTTTGTAGGGCTCGATGATTCTCATCATTCCTCCTCCTTATGCTACACGCCCAAAATGGTAAAGAATACCGCCAGATTTCTTTCTCTCTAAATCACATGCCTAAGATTAGAATAAGGAAACTAAACTAAATGGCACATTCCTTATTTATGTTATCTACAAATTGAAAACAATCCCACATATCATTCATATTGAATTCACTAATTTTTTTGAATTTCCTTGCTGGATTAGTCTAGAATTCGTAGCATGTTAACACATCTTTTATGAACATGTAGGCCTTCCTCCATAAGCTCACATGAATTTTATTGAGCCCAAACTTCTTGCACAACCCATTCAAAGCATCCTTGAATTTCTTTGTTCCTGCTCTTGTAATTGGACCAAGTGGTTCAAGTGGGTCCACACTCTCTTTGGTAGCCATATTTCCATCATTCCCCTTCTCTTGAAAAGGATTTTTTCTTAAATACCTACATCAAAAGGACTCAGATTAGAAATGTTAAATGTAGCATTGACAATATACTCACCAGAAAAGTCTAGTTTGTAGGCATTGTCATTGATCCTTTTGATGATTTGAAATGGACCATCTCCTCGTGGTAGCAACTTTGACTTTCTTTGTTCTAGAAAAGGCTCTTTTCTCATGTACACCCACACCTAATCTCTAAACTTAAAGATGAGCTTATAACGCCCTTTGTTGGCTTGTTTATCATATTGTTCGGTCCTCTCAATGTTGAACCCATCTTTCTCATGAATTTGTTTTCTTTTTGCCATCTAAATTAACACGCTCAATAATGGGTGGTGGTGATAAATCCAATGGAGTGAATGGATTAAAACCATAAAGAATTTCAAAAGGTGAAAATTTAGTAGGAGAATGAACAGAATTATTATATGCAAACTCAACATGTGGTAAAAAATCTTCCCATATTTTCATGTTCTTTTTTATGATAGCCTTTAACATTGTAGACAAGGTCCTATTCACTACTTCAGTTTGACCATTAGTTTATGGGTGACAAGTAGTAGAAAACAATAACTTAGTTCCTAACTTATACCACAAGGTCTTCCAAAAGTAACTCAAGAACTTGGCATCTCTATCCAAAACAATTGTTCTAAGCATCCCATGTAACCTCACAATCTCCCTAAAGAACCAATCAGCAACATTAGAAGTGTCATTTGTTTTGTGACATGGAATAAAGTGTGTCATCTTAGAAAATCTATTGACAACCACAAACACACTATCCCTACTATGATTAGTCCTAAGCAAACCTAACACAAAATCCATTGAAATATCAGTCCAAGGTGTACTAGGAATGGGTAGTGGTGTATAAAGTCCATGGGGTTGTACTCGAGATTTAGCTTGCCTACAGATGACACATCTACCACAAAGTGTCTCAACATCTCTTTTCATATGTATCCAATTAAAGTTCTCTTACAATATAGCTAAAGTTTTAACTACCCAAAAATGACACATCAGTCTTCCACCATAAGACTTCCTCACTAACAAATCCTGAATTGAACAATTTGGAATGCATAGTTTATTTCCTCTAAACAAGAACCCATCAAGCCTAAAGAAATTTCCATTGGCTATCTTTTCACATGATGCATACTCTTTATTAAAATCTTGGTCTAAAAGATATAACTCTTTAATATGTTCAAAAGTGAGTAATTTTGCATCAAGAGTCGAAAGAAGTATGTACCTATGAGAAAGTGCATCAACAACCACATTCTCTTTACCATGCTTGTATCAGATGATGTAGGGAAATGTTTATGAACTCCACCCAACGTGCATGTCTCTTGTTCAACTTTTGTTGACCCTTCAAATGTTTCAATGACTCGTGATCAATATAGATCAAGAACTCCTTAGGCCAAAGATAGTGTTTCCACATTTCCAAGGCTCGAACCAATGCATATAACTCCTTGTCATAAGTAGGATACATTAAGACAGCCCTACTTAGTTTCTCAGTAAAGTATGCAATTGGTTATCCTTCTTGCATAAGAATAGCACCAATACCTATATATGAAGCATCACATTTAATCTCAAAAGTTTAGCAATGTTAGATAAAGACAATAAAGAAGGCAAACCAAAAGCTTTTAAAAAAATACTTTTCATTAATAATATTCATTCTTACCTCAAAATTACAAAGTTCTTCTTCTTTATAAGCAAGAAACCCTAAAAGAAAAAACCCTAGATGAAATAGGCCTAATAGGGAAATTCAGTTGTGGATTGGTCCTAATCCGACCTTATAAAAATGAAAGACTAAAAGACTTAAAATAAAAAGCTCACAATTCACTAAAAAATAGCTAAACATAAAAGGCCCATAATTATCTAAAATTTTAAAAAAATTGTTCCTAAATTAATCATTGCATCTAATTTAATATTCCAAATATATCCCTTGTGTAAGATCTTGGGACTATTTGTAGGACCTTGAGAATCTTTATAATATTTGTAAACATAAACTTGGTTAGCACCTCAATCTCCATTATTCCCCTCCTCTTCAAAAAGATTCATACTCGAACCTTAGCACTATAAGTAGGTCGATTTAGTATAACGGATCCATGTGTCAAGTCTATTTGATGCTCAATTCCTCTCAAGATACAATGACACTAGCCAAAGATGAGTTAAGATCATTAGTAGAAAGATAAAACTCAATTTTACATAAGTACAAGTACTTGTTGCCTTGCCATAATTACACTATTAATCTCTTGTTTTTCAACAAATGCACTTATTCTTTTATTTTTCTCTCCTTTTTGCTCACTATTCTCTCCTTTCTGCTCACTCTTTTTTCTCTCTTTTTTGCTCATTTTTTCCTCCATTATGCTCACTTTTATCTCCATTTTTCTCACTTTTCTCTCCTTTTTTACTCTCTACCTCACTTACTCTTTTTTATTTCCTTGCTCACACTTTTTTTTTCTCTCAACTTGTACTATTCTGTTATCCTAATTTGGTCTTCACAAGCTTGCAAAGCTTTGAGATGAGCTAATACAACTTTTTAGTTGTTCATTTCAAAAGAATAACGATTTATGTAACCACCATATAACGCCCTCCTATCAAATTGCCATGGTTGGTAGAGCAATTTGTGAGCTGCATACAATGGTGCCACAACACAAACAACCTCATCATCATATTTTCCAATTGAGAAAGGAACCCAAACTTATTTGTTAACCTCCACTTCTACTGATATTTTACCTAGTTAGGGTCTTTAGCATTGTAGATGCTTTTAACTTTCTTTACCACTAGGAGAGAGTCAATTTTGATGGTTATTTTTGTCTCTCCAAAGCATATCTAGCTTGAGACTAGCCAGTATAGCTTCATATTTAACTTCATTATTTGTTGCATGGAATCCAAACATCAAAGATTCTTTAAGAAGCTATTATTTGGGTTCGTAGAAAAATTCCTACTCCACTTTGCACATGAGGAACCATCTATTGTTAGAGTTCAGAGCTCATTAATTGAGTTAGGTTGCTCTCTAACTTCTAATAGTGATCCCGCTAGGGTAGTAGCTGTAGAATCTATCATCTTGGTGATGAAATCTACAAAAATTTTGGATTTGATTACTATTTGATGTTGATATTTGATATCATAGTATGTTGCTTAATTTTAATGCATACTTCATCATTATTTTTGGAGGTGTTTAGCTTATGAAGAAGCGCCCTTAAAGTATAGGAAAAGTTTCTTTGCTGCTGTTACTGGAGCTAAGGCCAACTTTTCCAGTATTGGATACTAGATTTCAAAATCTATGAAAACCTTGCTACTGTTATCATCTTTGGAAAGAAGTGCACTTATTGTAAATTTTGAGATTACTAAGTATATGGACAGTTCTTCTACGTGATCTGGCTTGACCAAAATTGAAGGAGATGTTATGTAGGATTTCAATTGTTGAAAAGCTTTCTCGTAAGATTAATTCCATTCAAAATTTGTTGCTCTTTACAACACTTTGAAGACAAGTGTTGAAAACATTGCTCTCCACATTTATTCACCCACAAAAAAAACAATCAAATTATAAGTAAAATAAAGTTGGGTTGCCTTACCAGTGTCACGTTTAACGTCCTTAACTAGATGATCATATCAACACCTAAGGTATATCCAATAAGGTTATCATGGATGTTTCATTTGATAATTGATCTTCATAATAGTGCTTCACCCTATACCTATTAACCATAAATTGCTCTTCATCTTTGTTTTTTAATTCAATGGCTCCATGGTTGGTCACCTTAGTGATGATGAATGGACTTGACCATCCACTCTTTAATTTTCCCATAAACAATTTGAGTTTTGAGTTGTACATTAACACTTTCTAACTTGGTTCAAAGATACGGTGCACAATTTTCTTCTCATGCCATCCTTTTGTCTTTTCTTTGTAAAGCTTAGCATTTTCAAAAGCATTCAATCGTAATTCATCCAATTCATTTATTTGAAGCATTATTTTCTCACTAGCTACATCTATGGACATATTCAACTATTTCAATGCCCAATATGCTTTGTGCTCCAATTCTAATGGTAAGTGACAAGCCTTTCCATAAACTAGCTTATCTGTGGTACCAATTGGTTTTTAAATGTAGTTTTGTATGCCCATAAAGCATCATCCAACTTAGATGACCAATCCTTCCTTGAGATGTTCATAGTTATACGTTTTCTCCAAAATTATTTTCACTTCTCTATTGGATACCTCTACTTGCCTACTTGTTTGGGGATGGTAGGGGGTAGACACTTTATGCGTAATCCCACACTTAGACAATAAAGAATTAAATGCTTTATTTCAAAAGTGACTTCCTTCATTACTAATAATAATCCTAGGAGTTCCAAATTTAGTGAAAATGTTTTTCTTCAGAAATTTCATGACAACTTTGGCATCACATTTGTTGCTAGCAATGGCTTCTACCCACTTTGACATGTAATCCACTCCTACAAGTATGTATTCATTACCAAAGGATGGAGAGAATGGTCCCATAAATTCGATGCCTTAAACATCAAGCAGTTCCACTTGAAGTATACTATTTAGAGGCATCTCATTTCTTTTTGAAATATTACCTATCCTTTGACATTTGTCACATATCTTTTACATAATTCTAAGCATATTTAAATAGTGTGGGCCAAAAATTACCAGATTGAAGTACCTTAGCTGCTATTTTTGTGCTCCCAAAGTGACATCCATAGTCTAGGCTATGACAATGGTAAAGAATACTTCCAACTTCCTTTTTGTCATACTTAGCCATTAAGTTTTTAGAATTTTGAATTTTGAGATTGTCACGAATAAAACGGTTACTTCTTGAGATTAGTTGGATTCTTTGTTTTTGTTAAGAACACAAAGGAGGTTGGTGTGAGCTTTGAGTGGTAAAAAAGAGTGAAAATAGTGTTAATAAAAAGAGAGTGATAATGATCTTATTTGAGAGCAAACACGTGAGGGAGTGTAAGGGAGATTGAGGTGCTAACCAAGTTTATGTCTACAAATATTCTAAAGATTCTCAAGGTCCTACAAATATTCTCAAGATCCTATACAAGGGATAGATTTGGAATATTAAATTGGATGCAAGGATTAATTTAGGAAGCAATTTTTTGTTTTAGTTAATTATGGGCCTTTTCATGTTTAGCTATTTTTGTTCTAGTGAATTGTGGGCTTTTTATTTTAAGGGCTTTAGTCTTTTATTTTTTAAGGTTGGATTAGGCCCAATCCATAACTAAAAAGGCCCATTTCACCTAAGTTTTTCTTAGGGCATAGATGTGGTGCCTAGGGTTTTTCTTTAGGGAAGTAGTGTCTAGGGTTTTTGTGCTTATAAAAAACATCAACAGCCATGTAAAAGAACAAATATAATTAATAAATAGTATATTTCAGAAAGATTATTCTTTGCCTTCTTGTGTTCTTGATTGAAAGCTTGAATTCCACTTATCAAAGGGAGTGATCATTTTTTGTGGCATCTTAAGATTGGGGTTTTAAAGACTTTCTTTCCTGAAGGTTCTAATATGATCATCTTTAACATGAGTTAGTGGTATCTTAGCATTTAAATCATTCATATTCCTTTGAGTTAGTGGGTTCTTAGGGTTATTCGCTTAGAGGGTCCACATCATTTGGTATCAGAGCTTTGGTTGCTGAAAATAAGTTATTTTGTTTTGAATTCTAGATTTAAAAAAAAATTCATCCTTTGATTATTTTTTGTGTTCTTGAGTCACAAATCACAAAAAAATTGAAGATATTTTGTTCTTTTGAATCTTGTGTTTTCTTTCAATTACGTTGTCATTGTTTTCATCTTTGCATTTCGTTTCATTGTTTTCTTTGAATTCTTTGTATCTTTTTCTTGTTCTTTATTTTTGTGTACAATCTATCTTTGTTCTTCAAACAAAATGAAGAAAGGGGCTGTTATTCACTTTCAATGGCCATAACTTTTAACTCGTGCCATTTCTGACCCTAAATTCCATCTTTTATACCACTTATCGAAGGGTTAAAGTTTTGTCACACATTTTTGCATTGTTTTTGGTTCTTGTTCATTAGTGTTGTGAATATTTTGTTTTTATGAATTTTCTATCCACAGTAGTAGGAGCAATAGTCAACATAAAAAAAGAAAAAAAGAAAAGAAGAAAAAAGAAGAAAAGGAGAATAAAGTAGTAGATTGTTCAAAAATCTAATTCTTGTTTTCTTAGGGATGTTTTATTGTTCTTGTTGAAATTGTTTTTACCTTTATTTTGTTCTTGCTTCCCAAGACTTATTTTAAAAAAAGAGAGTAATACTTGGTCAAGAGTCTTTCTTTAGGAATCTTTGTTCAACAAGCATCGAGGTAGTGTATTCGAGGAGTGGTGACCTCGTTTCGCACTGTTAAGAGTCTTTCTTTAGAGTTCTCTTTGATTAAGATTCTTTCTTCAGAATCCTCTTTGGCCAAGAGCCTGTCTCTAGAGTCCTCTTTGGTCAGGAGTCTTTCTTTGGTTTAAGAAAATGAATGCAATGTTAGATGATTTATAATCCTCTTCCAGTTCTAAATTACATAAAAAAAAGACATAGAAGACATGGGTTAGACAAAGAAGAAACTGATTCGAGTGTGAAAGAGAGAGCAAGTTGTACCCCTATCTCTATGTGATAACTGTATTTTATATAGTTATTTTCACCTATTTTATTAATTATAATTGCTACGTTCTCACTATTTTTAGTTAATTTTAGTTTAATAAATTAGTATTTACTGTTTTTTATATATTTTAAGAAAATTAAATAAATTGTATCGAAAATGTTCTTAAATGACAAATTTGTTTCCAAAAATATAATTTCAAATAAAAGAGTGATTAATTGCAATTTATAAAAGTTAAAAATATAATTTAAATTAAAATTGGGCTTAATTTTAATTATTAAAAGTTTAAAATTTAATTTAAATTACCAAAAGGGCTACATTGCAATTAACCAAAGTTTAAAATGTAATTTGAAATATATTTATGGGTGAAAATATAATTAATAAAAGTTATTTTTCTTCACAGGAGAGAAGTTCCACGCGTACAACGTGGTTCGTCCGATCAAAGCATAAACGGTCAGGATTGGCGCGTGTATATCAAACCCGACCAAGGAGAGTGGGTGCAGGATTTATTCCATCGCGTGGCTCGGCGTGCAAGTAGGGCCCACCTGCCGTGCAGACCTGTCCCCCACCTTCGCGCGCGCCTTTTCCAGTGCGGTTGATCCACGTGCGCCCTGTTATTCCACGAACCAGAATCTGCCACGTGTTCCACTTAATATTTCAGCAAATCATCTTTCGACACGTGGCATGTTACAATGAGCGCGACCGCGTTGGATCACGCCCGTGTTGTAGCCGTTGGCTCCCGTGCGACAATTCATCGTGCGCCCGTTTCCCACGGCGAATGAAATGTTGCCACGTGTCCCACTATTTATTTCAACGAATCATAACGCGACACGTGGCAGCGTGGAAGGAAAATAAAAACAGAAACGCGCAGCATCTCCACTCACATTTTCGATTCCATTTTCGATACATTTTTGTCCCCCACTCGTAATTTTAAATTATTTTCTCCATCATTATTTATCTCCCTGCGTGTATAAAAAAATATTTTTTTAAATATTTTTTTTTAGAAATTTTGTGTTATAAATAGGAGATAAGATGATAGAGTGAAAAAGTTTTTTTTAGTTAGGAGTATTTTTAGTTTTAGTTTTCGAAAGTTTTTTAGAGTGTTGAAGATTTTTTTGAGTTCCTAATTTTAGTATTGTTTGTGTGTTGGGTGTGGAACACGCAGAAGCCATTTTTGGCTTTTGTTGTGTTCTGCTTGTGCCAAATATTTTCATATTAGATGTTTTAATTTTTCTTTCTGCTTCTTCTAATTTTTCTGTAGTTGTTGTAATTTTTATTTTTAATTTATGAAGTAATTTAATTTTTCTAGGGTTGCATTTGATCTAAATTTATGAAGCTTTGATTTTAAATATTTTTGATAGATTTATAAGACGTTCGATTTGTTCGTTCTATTTTGTGCTTAATGCTTTTTGATTATTTACGAATCTTATCAAAACGATCTGTGGCACATGAATAAACTTGGAAGAGGCATTTGTGTGTATATTGCTCGTAAATAGAATGACATGTATGATGAAGGATAGGAATATACCCTAATTGTATGTGTGGCCATTTGAAAACTTAGAACTTAATGAATCTTATTAAATTTAATTCTCATAGAGATATAGTGAATTAATTTAACGAGGTGTGTTTATACGGAGCTCGGAAGAGATGTATGAATAAAAAAGAAGTTTTCGGTTGACAAATTAAATGTACTAAAAAATATAAATAAAAAGAAAATAACATGATTTGAGTGGATTAGTTTGGTGAAAAATTGCAATCCTAGATTTATTTTATTTTTTTACTTTTTTTCTAATCAACGAATGTTTTGGATAAAATCAGAGAGATACAATTTTAGTACTCAATAAACTATAGTAACAAATCTCTGTGGGAACGATCTTTACTTACAAATCTTATTACTTGTGACCGTGTATACTTGCACGTTTTTGTGTGTTGTAAAACACACAACAAGTTTTTGGCGCCGTTGCTGGGGATTTGTTTTACTATTTTCATTGTTGATATTAATACCAATCAATCTGATTTTAATTCAAAAAAAAAATTTAAAAATAAAAAAAAATTATGCTTATTGTTCTTGTTTATTTTATTTTAAAAATTTTCTCGTAAGTTGAGATTTTGTTTGACACACAAATCTTAACTTACAAAAAGAAAAAAAAATATTTACTTATTGTTGTTTTATTTTATTTTTCAATTTTCTCGTGGGTTGAGATTTTGTTTGACACACAAATCTTACCTCACAAAAAGAAAAATAATTTTTTTTTGCTTGTTGTTGTTTGTTTATTTTATTGTGCAATTTTCTCTTGAGTTGAGATTTTGTTTGACACACAAATCTTAACTCACAAAAAGAAAAAAAAATTATTTGCTTATTGTTAGTTTATTTTATTTTATTTTATTTTCTCGTGGGTTGAGATTTTGTTTGACACACAAATCTTAACTCACCAAAAGAAAAAAAAACAAAAAACAATTTTATGGTTCTTGTTTCTTGCTTAATTTATTTTTCAATTTTCTCGTAAGTTGAGATTTTGTTACACACAAATCTTAACTTACAACAAGAAAAACAAATTGAGAAGTCAAGCTGAAGACTATAAATCAAGCGCTTCTTGGGAGGCAACCCATGTGTTTTATTTTTTATTTTTCGCATGTATTACTTTTTATATTATGTTATGTACTTTTTTTTTCGTAGGTGCAAATTGGAGGTAATGAAGCAATTTTGGCTTAACTAATCAAACAAACCAGGAAGTTTCTTTAAACCCATCTCATATGTTCTTTAACATTCACACATTGAGGACAATGTGTATATTAAGTTTGGGGGTGGTAGATACACTGAACCTAATTGAAATACTTTCTGGATGTTATTGCTTGTGAAATTTTTTTTTGTTTGTTTGGTTTATTTAAGATATTTTACTATGAATAATGATTTATTTTTATTTCTTCGATTTAAATGATGCATAATTCTTTGAAAAATTTGAATATTGTCTAAGTGATGAATAATTTTCACGTATGTTTCGTTTTTACAAGAATAAATATTCATGAGCACTAGTCTTGATTTTTGAGTTGCTATGATAATTTAGAGAAGGTTTATATGAGTATGGAATTCGATTGATTTTTGTGGTGTCACAGTTTTTAGAATTTTTTTGATTTTCTCTCGAGGCGAAATTATAGATAACATTTAACTAAGAAAATGATTTAGGCCATCTTTGGATCGTTTGAGCCTTTCTATCTACCATGACATGCATTATCCATAGTATACCCCTTTTGAGCTTCAAAGTTATATATATATTTTTCTCATTTCAAAAGCCTATCCAAAAAAATATATATATGTGTGTAGATATATCTATTTCTCTTATCTCACTAACATTTGACAATTGTTAGTAAATATTTAAAGATATATCGGGAAAAAAAGGCATACTGAAAAAAAAGAAAAAAAAGAGATTCTGAAAAAAAGGGAAAAAAATATAGAATCTAAAAAAAAAATGGTTATTGTATGTGATGATAAATCCCAAATCGGTTGTAATTATTGTTATGATAGAATTATCTTTTTCAATCCTGAAATGTTATGCTCGGGAAAAGTTTTAAGCTAAATATTATCCTTCATCCTACCTTTACCTAAGCCATACATTACAAGCTTAATAAAGTCCTATTGATTTTGTGTTTTGTGTTTGTCTACATTAGTGGAGAGAGAAATGAAAAATAAACTTATGAGATTTGTGATTTCATTAAAAAAAATTTAATTTTATATTTGTATAAACTGATCCGGATTGCATGTGATGAAATATGAAAAGACTTCACACACACACTAAAATTCATTGTGAAAATGTGATATACTTTTAAATTGATTTTGATGCTTAGATAAAATTCTTTTATTTCTTTGAGTTATGTAATTTCAAAAGACAAAAAAATATTTTGAAAATCACTATTTTAAATGCAGTTATCTTTGTTTTATTTCCTTCCTTTTGCTCGAGGACTAGCAAAAACTTAAGTTTGAGGGTGTTCTCTATGGAAAGCACAAAAAGGACATTATTCCCTTATATTGCTCATTTTTCTAGGCCATTTAACATAGTCCTTACCTTCTAGTATAGCTATACTTGAGAGCTGGTTAATATTCTATCTTGTAGTCGAGACTTACATCTTCTTTTTTGTTCTTTGGTCTTGAGGAGGAGCTTCACTTTTTTGGAGACTAAAGGGGCCTGTATCTTTTCTATAGCATGCTCATGTTCATGCATAGAATGTCTCCGCATCATCCACTATGATGATGTATTGTTTAGCATTTCTCAGCACCTCATCAAGGGTAAGAGTTTCTTTCTTGGTGAGGGACTTCCTAAAGCTACTCCGTTCGAGTAATCCTTTCTGAATTGCCTAAATAGCCACGTCCTCAGAACAATAAGAATATCCACATCCTTAGAATAATCCTTTGTCAAGTTGAAGCATTGAAGAAAGCTTCATATAGACTCATTATTTTTCTAGTCCACTTATAAGCTTCTTTCCTTATCTTCCTACTACTGGAAAATTGGTTGATGAAAACCTAAGCAAGCTGAGGGAAAAATTTAATGCTTCCAATAGAGAGCATGTATAACCATGTGATAGTAGGTTTTGAGAAATTGATGCAAATACTTTGCACATCATCTTATCCAATACCTTTTCAGGAACATAATTAGCCATCATCTTTTGCTTGTAATCCAAGATGTGCTCCATTAGATCACTTTATCATGTATAGGTGTTAAACTTGAAAGCTAAGAATCTATGTGGTGGTTCCAATATCGAGACTCTATCTATTAAAGGATGGCTCATGGAAATTAGTTGGTCAAGAATTTATTTAGAAACATCAGCTTGGTCATCCATGTGTTGGCAGATTCTTTTTTATCACCTACTGGTTGTGAATTGAGTTGTTCTTGTGATAGATTTTCATCTATGAACAAAATTTGTGTAGTTGGTGATTGATCTATAAAGGAATAAGCTTTTCTAAGGATTTTGAGGACTCCTTCTTCAATCTCACGATCAAAAAAGAGTTTCTACAGACTATATTAAACTATTGATGTTGATTTCTACACAGTCAATAGTAAGCGTGCAAGATGGAGCAAATGTGAGAACCCAATGGGAGACCACAATAGAGGGTTGTAGTCAATAGGTGATCAAATGAGAGAAAAGTAGAGAGAAAGTGAGTAGCTAAACAAGAATAAATAAGATAACTTATGTGCAATCCTCTGAAAGCATGCATAGACCGATTTATCTATTTATAGTATTTCATGAGCAATTTTGTAGGAGCTTGTGATTTATCCTCATTCTATCACAACTAGGGGTGTGCAAAAAATCCGATCATCCGATCAATCCAATCCGATCCGTTGATTTTTCATCCGATCCGATGGTCGGATCGGATGAAGATTTTTTCCATCCGTTAAGTGCGGATTGGATGGCGGATTTCACTACGATTCATCCGATCCGATCCGATCCGACCGAAATTAATTATATATATTTAATTAATATATATTTATTAAATTATATATATATATAATTAATATATATTTATTTAATTTTTTAATGTTTTTTTAAGTTAAATAATTTTATGTTATGATTTATGTAAAAATTTAAAAAATTTATTTAAAAATACAAAAAAATAGAGTTAATTAAATTTATTGGTCGGATCGATCGGATTGATCGGATGTCATCCGACTAATTTACGGATCGGATTGAGCGGATGTAAGAAGTGATCAGATCGGATGTGGATTAGGATGTTTCAATCCGAGCGGATGGTCGGATCGGATCGGATGACAGTAAAATCAGCGGTTTCGATCCGATGAACAGCCCTAATCACAACTATGATCGCCAACTAGTCATATATAATTAGATAAGGAGTGATATTTTCACAAGATTGGAAACTATTCCACAGGTCTTAGGAGGTCCCTGTGGTATACTAGAGTTTTTTTAGATAATATAACAAATTTAATTCTTTTGAATGAAAATCACAAGTAGAACTTTTGGAGGGGATAGGTAGACAGTTGACATAGGTATGTCAATACTTCTATAAAACATCTTGTTATGATAATTTTTAGGAGATAGGGAAGAAGAAGAAGACATAGGTAAAAGAGCTGATTTCATATATTTTTGGATCTCCTTTCCCTAAATACTTTAGCCATATTTATTGGATTACATGAGGCTAACTGATTCTGACATTTATCTAATAAAATCAATGGTCTCCCTACTCATACTCCAAGCCACTGTTCCTTTCTGTTAGGGATCCCCTCCTTTGCTCGTGACTTTGTGTCCACCTGTTCCCATAGGTGTTGCTCGACTCCTTGTACTGTTGGTACCTTCTTCTATGTGCTTGCGCTCCATAGGTGCTGTGCCAAGCAGCTCGAGCTTTTTTTCTCATAACATTCCATCCCCCTTTAAGAATATGACAGAAAATAAGTACGCTGCTTATGAATGCCTTCCCTTTTGGTTGGTCTAGTTGAGAGGCAATTTGATTGGAGTGTTTGTCTTCTCAAAAAAAGTGACGATACGTATTTTTGTGATCACCTCTAGTGCTAAGGAATTGTCTTTTGAGTACGCAATATGGTAGTCTTCTTCAAGAGCGAAAAATAGGGTTTCTATTCCTGTTAAAATTTCACCTATTGACCTAACTGCTGTAAAGGGCCATTCAGCCATAGAAGGAACTTAATTAACTTAAGCTTTTCTTGGTCGTGTGGGATAGGTTCATACTTCTTATATGGTAATGCCTTTCCATCCTTGACCCAAGGTGCAACATGATTTGGCTCTACATTTGGTTTCAAATATTTATGTTCGTCATTAGTCTGAATGATGATCAGAGGAACTTGATCCAATTTAAGCCTCAAGTACTGGAAGGCTCCCTGACTAGCTTCAATATCTCCTGACAGAAAGCTTATGTCCTCTGCCCTGTATTTCTCAACAACTTCACAAAATATTTTGATCTAAAAGCTTTAGAAAACTCACTACTGAAGTTGAGAAACAACATTACCTGTGCATTTGCATTATTAAAGAATTCCACAACAATTGGATGATTTCTTGGGTTATTATTAAACATGGTCACAATTGGTACACTAGCTTTTTCAAGAAATTTCTCCACAGTATCAATGCAAAAAATCCTTAAAGTCAACATAAAGTTCATCAAATGGGTTGAACAACCAAATTACAGGACTAGAACTGATGATTCGTCACGTGGAAGTAGCTTGGAATCCAAAGTATGACCAAACTCATAATCAGAGTGCAACTTCTTAGCTACATGGCATCAACTTCATGAAAGTTGGGATGCCTTGAAGTATGAGAGTAACACAATGAGCTAGAAACCCCAACATATTTGGACACTTGAAGGCTCTCAAGATTTGAATATTCTTCTTTCTTGGATATCAAAGTTAGATGTGTGCCACCACCCATAACTTCACCATTGATCCAGACAATGATTATATTCATATCTTGAATGGTTGATAGACGGTGAGCAACAACAAGTATTTTTCGATCTATCATTATCTTGCATAGAGCTTTTAGAATGATGAGTTCAGATTCGGAGTCAAGTGTACTAGCAGCATCCTCTAGGATGGGCATCCTTGGGTTTCTAAACACTATTCTAGCTATAGAAATTTTTTTCCCTTTTCTTGATACCTTGCCTCCTCAAGAAACCCAATTGGCAACAGGTTCTTAAAATGGTTCTGAAGTGACCAATTAAAAAGGATTCCCTTCTCAAGCATTCCCTCCTCCACTGTCTTGAGTTTACTAATAGAGATAATTACAGTTACCCTGCTAGCTGGTTGAGTTTTTCCACTACTAATCTTCTACAAATAGAGTGGATTCCTTTGAAAATGGTTGGCATTATTTTCTCTAGTTAGTCCTTCTATGTCTATCCGATCAAGAACCTTCTTAGGAACAACCTTCTCAAGGCCCAAATGACTTATAGTTGCAACAAGCCCTCCTCCAATTATTTTCATCATTTTATTGCCAAGTTGAATGGGATTATCATTAAAATCTTCCTCTGTTGGGGCTTGCGAGCACATAGGTTGGGTTGAGGAAGTAACCAATGTCACACTGTTAGTAATTAGGCGTGCCTGTGTTGTGGAATATTGTAAACTAGCATTAGAACAATTGCCATAATCAAACTGCTTCAAAATTTTATCATCACATTGTTCCATTGTTTTAGCTTTTGCATGAATCCCATAAGGTTTAACTATAGCTTGGTTGGTAACCTGTGTAGCCCATTTGATTTATGTCCCTAAATTCTCTCAACCATTGATTCTGTATTTCTGGCTAAGTTGAGGAGCATCAGAGTGACTTTCTCAATGATCTGTAGGGGCACCACTTTAACTGAGGTAGATTGGTCTGTCTGGGTTCAGAGGAAAATTATGGCAAAGCTAAAACAAGTTCAAAGGAGCTAAAAAATTAGGGTCGGGTGTTCTTCTTCTAGAGAATCTGCAATACTCAAAAGAGCCCCTTTCAGGTGCTTTCCCCCCCATGAATTTGCCTTGGTATTCATAAGAAAGTGAGACTATTTGGTAGTTCTATTAGGTTCTACATTCTCAGATAGCATGGAATGGAATCCTTGTAAGGCAATTTTCCATTCCTCTAACCGACACAGAATTACCATCCATGTGTTACAAAAAACGTACTCCTTTTCCACAATCTCTTCAAACACCTTGCGTGCGTAAGCTGTACCTCCCCATTTCTTATTCCATTTTTCCAAGTTACTAATTTCAGGAACAGAATAGGACACATACTCAATTCTTATATTACTGGTATGAGTTCGAATTTCTAACCACTCATTTCGAAGATTCACTGTTGTTTTCCGAGTAGATGTGGAAACCTCTTTCAGGAGAATACCCATATGGTTGTCAAAGATTGGTAGAGGAGTGCATTCGTGGAGCTGATTTTCCTGATGAAGCTCCCTCTTATGACTGTCTCAAGGTTCTCTGATTGAACCTTTGTTAGTATGAAGAGGCTTCGATCTCACGCAGCGATGGTCTACAACAACTCTCTTACCACAATAAGGACATAATCTTTCTCTTCCTTGCTCGCGAGTCCCTCGAGGGGTTGATTGATCCATGGTTCTGATTATTTTTAGAGAAGGTGTAGATGAGAGATAGCTAGTCTTTTTATGGGTAGGGGTTATAAGGCTAGGTGATGGGCCGGATCCAAGCCCAATGCGAGGCAGTTCAGTTGATGGAGAGGCTACCCTTACGAGATAGGCTGGTTCTTTAGACTGGCTCATAGGCTACTTCTAGAAGCCCAGGAGCTGGTGATTCATAGAGCTTAGGCCCGATGTCGTTCGTTGCTTCTCTATAAAACCCAAGAAGCAATGGGTTCTCTCTAGTTTGGGGATTTTTCAGAGATTTTTATGAACTGGTACCAGAGGTGAAGGAATTAGTGATTGTAGTCTCAGGGTTCTCGAACGTCTCAGGCGATCTATTCCTCTGATTGCCAAGAGAGGTTGCTGGTGGTGAGCTGTGAGAGGTGCTCGTAGCTCGATCAATATCGTCTATATAGCAGCGATCACTCATTGGAATTTGGACTCATGTCATGCCAAGATCTCAGATACCTCATTGAATAATTTGGCATCGGAGCAGTTGTCTATGGCTAGAACCGGCTTTGATACCATTTTTACGATAATTTTCAGGAGATAGGGAAGAAGAAGAAGACAGGGGTAAGAGAAGCTGATTTCATATATTTTTGGATCTCCTTTCCCTAAATACTTTAGCCATATTTATAGGATTACACGAGGCTAACTGATTCTGACATTTATCTAACAGAATCAATGGTCTCCCTACTTATATTCCAAGCCAACGTTCCTTTCCTTTAGGGGTCCCCTATTTTTCTCATGAATTTGTGTCCACCTATTCCCACAAGTGTTACGTGAATCCTTGTACTGTTGGTACCTTCTTCTACGTGCTTGTGTGCCATAGGGACTGTGCCAAGTAGCTCTAGCGTTTTTGCTCGTAACACATCTCTTTCTGAAGTCCTAAAACAACCACAAATATTAGTCCTTCTTGATCTTTCCCTATTTCTTTGTTCCTTATACAGATACAACACCTTTTAGAAATAACTTCATCTGTGAACTTTGAGGTGGTGAAATAAAATAGCATCACAGTCTCATGCACAGTTTGTTGCTAAACAATTCCTCCTTAAACAAAAAGATCGAACCTTTATATCTCACAATTTGGTTTCTTTTAGTTTTTCTTTTACCATCACAAAATTACATTATTATATTTCACTATCTTGTCAACAAAAATAAGCCAAAACCAAAGCTGCCTCCTTAAGAAGTAATACGCAAAGAAAGAAGGTATGTGAAAGTATGAAAATGACGAAATCTTAAGAAATATTTTCCCTGAAAGAAATTGCAAAGGTTTATACAAAATATTTCTTAGCACATAGTCAGTGCAGTAAAAAACTAATGTTGAATCTACAAAGCAATTAGTAATTTAGAAGGCAAGAAAAAGTTGAATAAATAGTAGACAACATCTAGATACAAGAAACAACACTTGTGGATTGTTGACTGATTTTGGAAGAAGCTAAGAATTGAGCGTCTGTTCAGGTACCGAAGGCCCATATCATGATTTTGCAATAGAAAAAATGTCAGAAACTATTTCTAGACCTCCAAGTAAGGCTGACGCCTCTTTTAGATTTGGGGTTACTAAGTCAGCCATAGGAAGAAGCCCTTTTATATAAGAAGGAACCAAATACTAAAGTTACCAATGATCAACTATTGCTATGAGCGCTAAAGTTCCTATATTTTTTAAATTACTTTAGTCCTGTTATATACAGTAATAGTCCTATTAATAACAAAATTGAGTACATTTAATCCTATAATTATTAAAAATGATGATTTTAAATCCCATAATTATTTTAAACAATGCATTTTTAGTTTAATAAAGAAAACTAATTTTTATACTTAAGTGTCAAATTTTTATAAATAATAGAACTAAAAATGCCTAATCCATAAATCATGGGACAAAATTTTATTTTTGCACATAATAACAACTAGAAAAGTTTTCCCTGTTCTATAAATATAGGATTTCTTCTCCCACTTATACCTACTTATGAATTTGACCCAGAAAAGCTGTGAAAAAGAGGGAGCGAAAGGAGTGTTAACCTAAGTCCTACATCGGCCAGGAATTTGACAGCAATGTTACATATAAGCCTGGGCAATCCTCTAACTTACAAGCTGGCTTTTGGGTTATGAGTTAGGCCTGGGTACTAGTTTGCATACTTCAACTCATTATTTGTGTTTTGGTCATTTACATTTATATGTAGCACTGTTGCCGAACTCCTGGTTGATGTGGGACTTAGGTTCCTTAACACTCCCTTTCCACATTGGTAAGGGTGAGCGGGCGGAATGTGCCCTAAGTGCCGACGGGACGGATGGACCAACCAATACATCTCCACTTGTAGATACCATGACAAGGTCAATAACTAAAGCTGAGTTCAATGGTTTTACCAAGATAATTAAGATACTACTGCTATAAAATAGAAAAGATAGAAACAAAATGAACATTAAAGATGCTAGCATACTTTCAACTAGAAATTCTCTAAGACTATGATGAAGAATTTTTACTACACCAACTAAAGGTAACATGCCCATTTTCACCTAATTTTACATCATAATTTGCTAAGGTTAGCTCACAATAATGCTCTTCAATGAATAGAATTTCATTATATGTTGACATAAGCATACCTTCAATTCAAAGGAAGTAAAAGCAAGATCAATCAAGAAATCACAAATTTACATTTGAAAATTAAAAAACATTATTAACAAGGTCATAGAGATTCTATTTTCATTGACATGTACGCACAATTATGTTAACTTATCGCATCAACTCTTATATCAAATAGCACTGACTTCAACTGTTTTTCAATAAATTCCTTAGGCATGGTACACCCTAATATCAATCCTTTTTTCAACATTATTTTCTAGTATTTTATTCTAACAATTTCACGGTAAGGAAAAATAAAAACAAACAACCTGAACCCCAAAAGTGTAACAACTATAATAACTATAGAACAAAAAGCACAAGCTTTAAGGTCTGCTTGCATTCCAACTCTAGCCCCTGAATCAGAGCTCGCAACACTGAACACATGTGCAAATTTGATCACAAAATGATCATTAGTCATTGAACCCTTATCACTATGTGCCTTCATAAAAATCTCAATCTCATAGTTAATAGAATCCTCCCAGTGGAGCTTGGAATAGGTTTAACAGTTAATAGATACAAAAGAAGTAAGTCGAGTCATCCTAAAAGTCCATACCTATGCCCGTGCCTATAATAAAACTAGTAGTATGGGTCTGCCTACATATGAGACCCTTGGTATTGTAAGGTTGACCTCCAGAATGACCCATGGTGTGGTCACAACTTAAGCTTTGAATGTGTTTTCTTTCTTTCTTGTATCCTTCTGACATGCTATGATGTTTACTCTTTATGTAATCAACAAGTGTATATATAATTCTATATATACATGGACCTCATAAGAGATCCACACATTCCAAAAAAACACTTTCAATTTTCTCTAATTTCTTTCTTTGCAAATCGGACCAATCCCAACATTTTGGCACCCACCGTGGGGCTCAAATTTGAAGATTGAGCTTTGATTTTTTACCCTGTATCTTCAAGGATTCACCCTGAGTTCTAAGAGATAGTGATCAAGTATAGTTTTCCAAAATCACAAACCACAATGGTAGGAAAATGAGCCAAAAGGCGATTGAGAATAGCGAACGAGAAGGTAGCACCGACACAGAACCATAATTTGTTAGCCTGTAACGAGGCCAGAGTGGAGGCCAACCCCCGCCAAGAGCTAGCATGCCAACTTCTTGAGCTAAAAAGATAGTCATGCTTCAACTCGAGCCAAATACACTATGCTATTCGCTAAGGCTAATAAATGGGAGGGTGAGGCTATTGACAAGGAGGAGAAGCTATCTAATGCCAAAGACAAGCTGAATGATATCTTGAGACATTTCGACTAACTTAGGGAGGCCTAGAGGAAGGTTAAGGCTTATAGACTCTAAGAGACCTATAGAAAGTGCAAGCTTGAAGGGATGAAGGAACAACTCTCTTCGAGTATCGAGATAGGGTATAACCTGGCTATAAACTCCTTCAAGGATGAGGCCAATTCAATTTGGGACTAGAGTTGTCATTTTAGATTGCATAATTTTTCCTTTATATTTTTTCTGTTCAATACACAAATATCAATTTAAGTTTTAGAAATTACCAAATAAAGTTTATAGATTAAAAAAATTATATAAATATATATATTTGATAAATAAATGATAAAAATATGTTAATGGAAAATATATTTGTAATTTCATTAATTATAGTGATTAAATAATTTTAAAATAAAACATTTATTTATAAAATTATATATATAATGCAATATATATAGTAAAAATTAAATACAAAGTGCAAGTAAATTAGTATAAAAAAACATTACAATTATATAAAATAATTAATAATAACAATAGTACAAATAGTAATGAAATCAAGTAAATAAGGTGTAAGTAATCAAATATTCATCATTCTCAAGAATAAAAAATATTTTCAAATAAATATATAGTTTATTATGAAATAAATAACAAATAAATGATCATTAATATCAAAGATGCAAAAAATATGTATACTATTATATTATTAATTGATAAAAATATTTATTATGAATAAACCACTAAATATCCTTTTAAGAGTAAATCAAATATTAATAAAAGTACATTTAGAGAATGAATTGATATACCAATAAAATTAACACTTTTAGATAATAGAATAATAAATAGAAAAAAATGTTTTATTAGAAATAATCCATGAAAACCTAGAATAACATAAATTAAAATTCACATCATGCCCTTGATTTTCCATCAATATTAATGATAAAAACTTAAATCAAGTATTAAATTTAACCTATGAATTTGAAATAAGAGATTTAATAAAAGAAAGAAATCTTCCATTTTCAGTATACTACATAGTAGGATATTTAATAATAAACAGTCATAATAGTTCAATATATAGACAAAATAAATTGATATATAGATAAAAAAATTCAAGAAATTAGACATAATAAAACCAAAATATTAATATATTTTGAAATACTTGAAAAATAGAACTTAGATGTCAATGCAAAAACTCTAATACCAAGAAGAATAAGTATTGTAGCAAGAAATAGTAATGTATCCAGGTAATATATCTAATAAAGAAAAATAAGTTATATATCTAAAACAAGAAGTTATAATAAAAGCATTAGTTCATGACGTAATACTAAGAAGAAAATAATATCATTGTTATCCCAATAATGTTCAAAAATAAATTACAAAATATATAATTATATTTTAATAGAAACCTAATAAACATATATTAAAAAACCAAATAACAATAATGAAAGCTTTAATTGTTTTATAGAAGAAATGGATATAGCACAAGAGTCAAATAATATGTCCTTACAAAACATAAATAAGACAAAAAGAATTCCTAAAAGAAATAAAAAAAACATGGTTATAATAAAAAATTATGATAAGACATACATAAAGAATTTAGAGAATTAAGAATGAATGTAAATAACATACCTAGTGACAATGAAATTAAGGTTATAAGTTTGATCAATTTGTAAGATTAAATGAAGAACCACATGTGAGATTAAATGTATTGATACCTAGGAATGAGAAAACTCAAGAATTAAGAAGCTATAATTTCAGTTTAATGGAATATAGAAAAGAAAGAAGAACAGTTTATGAACTCTAAAAATAGCAACATAGAAAAATTAGTTAGTTTGTTAACCTTAACGAATGAAGAATTAGGAAAACATTATGATTAAAAACTTTGTACAAATAAATAGTAAAATAATATGATAATAATTAGTTAAATTGATTATAAACCAGAAAATATGATACCAAAAAATCATATAAACTAATTTCATTACCTATTCCTTACCAAGAAGGAACATCTGACCCACATAAAAAATAAAGAAATAGATAAAGGCCTTCTCTAACCACAATCAAACCCTTTAACATGTAGAGTCTTAATAGCGCAAAACATGATATAAAATGTTAAAATTTGGTTTACAAATTTAATATAACAACAAAATTTACAATACAAGAGAATACTTTCACAGGTAGATAATACCTAGACATTGTAGTAAATGAAATATATAATAAATTTATTAGAGAAGATCACAAAGGTAGACATATCACTGAATATAATGAAAATAAAATTAAAGAAGCCAAATAACATTTAACAAATATGAAAATATGTGACATGTATTATATAGACTCATTTATTTGTGAATATAAAATATATTATCATAAGTTACCACCCTCCATATAAGAAACTTATAAGGAAATATGTTTTCAAAAATCACCTGAAAAATTACATAAAGTTGTAACAGAATGATGGAATAAAAGAAAAATGTAAAAAAAAATTATTTTAGAAGAAAAAGATATAAGCCACCAAAGAACAAAAATTATGCCCTACTAAGAAAAAAAGAAATGCAAGTGTTGGATTTGCAATGAGGAATGATATTATGCTAATGAATGTCGTAACAAACTTCAATATAAATAGGAATTTAAAAATAAATTTTCACAAAAAACAAAGATATTAGAAGAAGCTTTAAAGATAAGAATTAGAACTAATTAAGGAATCAGATATATATGATACTTGAAGTATTTATTATCTATTGGAAGAAACTAAGGAAGAAATAGTTGACTTTGAATATAATTTTTCATAATACTCTTCATCAGAAGATGAATGATTTGTATAGTATAATAAATCCAAAGAGTACTTATATTACGGTATGATTAAAATTTAAAAGTTACACAAGTTACCACTTATATACATATTAAATATGTATTCTCAGATAACCACTAAGCCTTAACATGTATAATGTATACTCTAGAAGACATTATTGAATTTGAAATATAAATTCAATAAATTTTAGAACTAAACGTTATAATTCCAAGTAATTTACCTCACTTTAGCACAACATTCTTAGCAGAAAAAGAAAATGAAAAAAGAGAATGATATTAAACTTTAAAGTAATGAATAAAGAAACCATTGATAATGGATACTTTATTCCAAAGAGAACGTACATAATCAAATTCCACTAACCTTGATATTGTTCCATTCATTAGTCACTCTGAAAATATCAATAAAATGTTTGCCTAAGATATGGAGAAATTCATTCATAATTATCTCATTCTATGTGACTGAATTCCCAATAAAAGATCCCAGATCACCTTCCATACTAGCTATTGGTAAAGAGGAACCAAATCCTTTGGATGGAGTATCATCTTTCCTAAACAAGGAGCGAACAACACGACTTAGCCTCTCAACACTTTCAACCGAATCATTTTTCTTATCTGTGTAACAAACAACAAAAAAAATTAAGGAACTGGCTACACTTGGAGATAAAAACTGTACAATAGGAAGCCTGTTGGTTCCCATTTTCTTTTGATTCAAAGTATCTAAAATGTGTAACAAACAAAGGTTTTGTACTTTTTCCCTCAAGAGCTTTGATCATCTATAACCTACATCAAATAAACATTTCAAACATAATGGTCTTTACAAATGAATGCAAAAGAAAGATCCAAATTGACATATTTATACATATAACAGCAAAATCCATTTCCAAAATTAGTTTATGTGTTGTTTGCTTCTTGTACGAACACAAGTATGCATGCTTGAATTATTAAGAGAAAACAAATGTCATCAATTGGATAAAATTTATTCAGAAGCTTAAGCACCTATATCTAAACAGCCTTTATATCATGAGAAAGATCAACAGTTAGGTGTTCTACTTTTTCCCTCGAGAGCTTTTGATCATTTATAACCTGCGTCAAATAATTATTTGAAACATAATGGCTTTTACAAATGAATGCAAAAGAAAGATCCAAATAGACATATTTATATATATAACATCAAAATTCATTTCCAAAGTTAGTTTATGTATTGTTTGATTCTTGTACAGACACAAGTATAAATACTTGAATTATTAAGAGAAACAAAATGTCATCCATTGGATAGATTTTTTTCAAAAGCCTAAACATATGTTTCCAAACAGGCTTCATATCGTGAGAAAGATTAATAGTTAGGTGTTGTACTTTTTTCCTCAAGAGATTTTGATCATCTATAACCTACATCAAATAAACATTTCAAAAATAATTCCCTTTACAAATGAATGCAAAAGAAAGATCCAAATAGACATATTTATACATATAAGAGTAAAATCCATTTCCAAAATTAGTTTATGTGTTGTTTGCTTCTTGTACGAACACAAGTATGCATGCTTGAATTATTAAGAGAAACAAAATGTCATCAATTGGATAAAATTTATTCAGAAGCTTAAGCACCTGTTTCCAAACAGCCTTCATAACATGAGAAAGATCCACAATCTCCCCCTGGAGTCATTCCTTCAACAACTAAGCATCCATAACTTTCCAAACCACAAAGCAATTTAAGTAGGAGCACCAAGATACTAGCATCAATGTCCAAATTATTCAAATAAAAAAATAAGAGAAATAATAAAAGAATGTTTTATGGGTTGCCTCCTATAAGCCCTTGTTTTATATTCTACAGCCAGACTTTTCCATCTTCATCAATTAGGATATTGTATAAAGACCTATCCATCTTGATCTTAACTTACCCTTCAAGTCTATAGCTCCAAAAACTTTGCCAATTATATAAGGACCTATCTATCTTGTTCTTAACTTACATGTGAAGAGTTTTAGTCGTGAATTGAAAAGTAAAACCTGTTATCCCAGAGCAAACTCACGCTTAAGAATCTATTTTTCATGCCACTTCTTTGTCCGTTCTTTGTAGATCTTTGCATTTTCATAAGCATCGTTCCGAAACTCATCCATCTCATTCAATTGAAGAAGTTGTTGTACCCCTATTGCCTTCAAATCAAAATTATTCTTTACACCTCAATAAGCTTTATGCTCCAACTCAATAGGGAGATGACATAATTAATTTAAATTGGATTTAAATAAATCTTTATTTAAATTTGAAAGTCCTAAAATGATATGTTTTCAAAATTTTGGATCTTCACTATTTTCAAATCTGCAATAAAATTTAAATAATAATAATGAAGTCTAAATTCAATAAAAAATAAATAAATTTAAAGTAAAAAAGTGATAAATTGTACTAAATTATGCAAGTCATCAACTATGTACACGTTTTGCTTGACAATTATGCATAGAATTGCTACAGCATGTAAAATTCGCGATTCTTTACTTGTTCCAAATAATAAATTTCAACAACTACAAAAGTTTTAGAGCACCGAAGTTAATTAAAAATATGATGGGTGATATTTGATATTTTCACTTTTTATCCAATTGGGCAAGAAAGGAAAATATTCTACTTATAGAACTTCATAAGTACATGGGAGCTTACTCCTTTAAGTCTTTAAAGGTCCTTAAGAGATTGGAACTATTCCAAAGGTCCTAGGAGGTCCCTGTAGTATGCTATAGTTTTTCTTAAAAAACATTATTATTACTATATTATAATTTTTTCCCAAATCATATTTTTAATAAGTTAATTTTTATACTATGATAAATCAATAATTCAATCACACAAATACACTACAAATCAAATCCATAAAATTAGTTTACATGACACAACCTGATTTACTTTTAGACCAACACAAATAACATGAATCATCCTCCCTATCTATATGAGATGGATACTTAACTCCTTATATTTTATGAAAATTTTCAAAAAAAAAAAGGTACAATTGGAATCGTATCAACAAGTCTTTCAAAGACACTTCTCTTCGCTTATGCTTAAGGGAGGCCTTGAACTCTATCAGAATGCTTCCATGCTTCAATAGCACTAGCAGATTGAAAATCTTCTTCAGTCAAGAACAAACTTCTTCGATCTCTCTACCACAACATGATTCATTGGAATAGAAACCGGTAACATTAGAGGTTACCTCATGAGGCACAAAAGGCCTCATCATTTGGTTTACATTAGAACCACCCACAAAAATTAGTTTGGGACTAGAGTTGTCATTTTAGATTGCATAATTTTTCCTTTATATTTTTTTTGTTCAATACACAAATATTAATTTAAGTTTTAAAAGTTACCAAATAAAGTTTATAGATTATATATATATATACATAATAAATAAATGATAAAAATATGTTATTGGAAAATATATTTCTAATTTCATTAATTATAGTGATTAAATAATTTTAAAATAAAAAAATTATTTATTTATAAAATTATATATATAATGCAATAATAGTAAAAATAAAATACAAAGCGTAAGTAAATTAGTCTTAAGAAACATTACAATTATATAAAATAATTAATAATAACAATGATATAGAAAGTAATGAAATCAAGTAAATAAGGTGCAAGTAATTATAATAGAATATATATATATATATATATATATATATATATATAACATAACAGATATATAACAAAATAGATAAATATAACTATTATAAATAATCTGTTTTTCTTAAAATATTTATTAATTTGTTTTTGTATTTGTTTGCACAAAAAGGATGGGGAAAATTATCTTAAGATTGTTACAAAAAATAATCGAACAAACAATTTAAGAATGAAATTATTTTATTAAAAAAAATTAGAAATATATACAAGTATATAAATACAAATTTAAATAATATATATAAATTAAATAAATAAATAAAAAATAATAATCAAAGCTTGTGTATCACAAGTGTCCTTAAGATAATTTTTCCGCTCATCGTGGGTATTTGAGAACAATAGAAATTTATCTTTCAGGATACAACAATTAAATAATAATAAACTTACACTAAAACGATGAAATCAACTAAATAAGGTGCAAGTAATTATAATAGAATATATATTGCATAACAGATATATAACATAATAGATAAATATAATTGTTATAAATAATCTGTTTGTCTCAAAATATTTATTAATTTGTTTTTGGTATTTGTTTGTCCAAAAAGGAAGGTGAAAATTATCTTAAGATTGTTACAAAAAATTTAAGAATGAAATTATTTTATTAAAAAAATTAGAAATATATACAAGTATATAAATACAAAATTTAAATAATATATATAAATTAAATTAAATAAAATAATAATAATAATCGAAGCCTATGTATCACAAGTGTCCTTAAAATAATTTTTCCGCTCATCGTGAGTGTTTGAGAACAACGGAAATTTATCTTTCAAGATACAAAGATTAAATAATAATAAACTTACCCTAAATTTTATTATTCTACGAACTTTAAAGTGTCTTAACTCTATCGAAAGAAGGTACTCTAGATAGAAAATATATGACCAAAATAATAATAATAATAATAATAAATAATATATATTACACCTATTTCCGTGCTTCTTCTTTTTTCTTTTTTCTTTTTTCTTTTCTTATTTTCTTTTTCTCTTTCTTCTTAACTTTTTTCTTCTTCTTCTCGCCACCCTCTCTCTTTTCTTTGTTTTTTTCATTTTCTTTCTCAGATCTTCTCTCTTTTTTTGTATTTTATTTTTCAACTTTTTTCTCTATTTATAGAAGAATCATATAAAAACGAAAAATAGAATTAATGTAGAGAAGCGATTGGAATTGAAGAAGAGAAACAATTGGAATTGAAGAAGAGAAATGCCTAGAATTGAAGAAGAGAAACAGAAGAAATCAAAAGGGAGGTAACGGAAAATTTAAAAGAATTGAAACTGAAAATTGAAATTTTTCTTCAATAAGTTTTTAAGATAGAATTAGAACTAATTAAGGAATCAAATATAGATTATACTTGAAGTATTTATTATCTATTGGAATAAACTAAGGAAGAAATAACTGACTCAGAATATGAATGTTCATAATACTCTTCATCAGAAGATGAATGATTTGTATAGTATTATAAATCCAAATAGTACATATATTAAGGTAAGATTAAATTTTAAAAGTTACACAAGTTACCACTTATTTGCATATTAAATATGCATTCCCA
Source organism: Hippophae gyantsensis (assembly GCA_030763125.1). NCBI lineage: Eukaryota > Viridiplantae > Streptophyta > Magnoliopsida > Rosales > Elaeagnaceae > Hippophae > Hippophae gyantsensis. Next base: position 26,231,631 of record CM061029.1, on the reverse strand, counting down.
GATGACCACTAAAAACAAGCTAAAGCCTTAACACGTATCAAAAATGGTTGTTAGCATAAAATTAAGAAACCCTCGTTAGACTAAAACTTATAATGTATACTCTATAAGACATTATTGAATTTGAAAAACAAATTCAATAACATTTACTTTTAGAACTAAACGTTATAATACAAGTAATTTATCTCACTTTAGCCCAACATTCTTAGTCGAAAAAGAAGCTGAAAAAAGAGAATGATATTAAACTTTAAAGCAATGAATAAAGAAATTATTGATGATTGATATTTTATTCCAAAGAAAGAAGAATTATTATCATTAACAAAAGGGAGGTAATATTTCTCAATTTTTGATTATAAAAATGAATTTTGACAAATAAGATTAGAATCTTAAAACTAAATGTATTTAGTTGCCCCTAAGAATAATTCTAATAAACCCAATTTGAGGGAGAGTGTAGAATTTTTGAGAGATTATTTTTCATTAGACTATATTAGTGGCTGTATAGGCTGTGAATTAGTTGTTGAATAGGCTATAATTTAGTTATTGATACTAGCTGTGTTAATCTTAGATCTATTTGTCTAACTCTTATTAGTGGTTGTATAGACTGTGAATTAGTTGTTGAATAGGCTATAATTTAGTTGTTGATATCAGCTATATTATTCCTAGATTAGTAGTCTATTTGTCTAACTCTTAGTCCTATTTATATTATTGTACATACATTTGAAAAGAATCAGAAAAAAATAAAACTAGTATTGAGTTTCTCTTCGCCATCTCTCAATATTTTCTTCAGACGGTAATAAGAATACTACAATTTTGTTTAAAACAATCCCATATTAGAATGTTACATCATATTTTCATGCAAAAGACTCAAAGTAGATGTTTCACTCCTTTATCTTATAATCTGTGACACATAAATTAAGCTTATAATCTGTGACATACAAATTACTAGTGAAAAATTGTCAGTTTTGTCTGTCTTAAGTTATCATGTTAGGTTATCGTATTTGTTAACATGTGAAAAATTAACATGATTTTTTTCTAGGTAGTCTATACATCGAATATTAAAGATCAATTATGACTAAAAAACTTTTTCTGTTGTGTTGAGCCCTAGTTGAATTAATAGGTCGTACTAGTGATTGCGGCCCCTTCCTACAAACAAGAGAGAGAAAAGACCTACGTTTATTACCTTATAGATGTTCTTCCCATTCTTGATCTCTATAAATACACACAAATGAAAACCACTATCGATGGTATAGAATAGGCAACCGAAGGGGATCCATGTCGGTTGGAAAACACATATTTGTTAAGTAGACTAGACCAACAGGGGCCTTCAACAAAGGCTCCATCATTCTAATACATGCTTGGCTAATCTCTCGCTTCAGTACCTAATTAAAAAAAATCCAAATTAAAAATAAACACAACCAAAAAACATTAAAAACTAATAATATGACACTACAAAAGAGAAATTTAAAAATAAAATCTTCTAAAACCAAGATCAATTTGAACAATTTATTCAATGCCTACACAAATTGTCATCACCATCATCCTTGATTCTAAAAGTTTAAGGCATGCCTTTATGATTGCATCATCCTTGATTTCTAAAAGTCTAAAAGTGTGCGCACACAAGTGTCAATACAAAATATGCACAGTAAAAACATAACAAACAATATTGTTTCTTCTTTTAAAAATGCATTTTAATCAATATAATGAACATAAAAAGCTATAAAGAAAACTAGGTTGGAGCTGTAATCTGAATCTATTATAGGACAAAGCGAAGACCCTTTATGATTGCAATTACACTTGAACAATTTGACTCATCTCTTTCTTGACAGATGCAAGTCAATTCTTTCAATAAACTCTAGTGTGTGCTCTTCATTTCATCCGGAGAGGAAAGCCTTTGCAAAGTGACTAGTGCAAACTCCAAGATTTTCCCTAAGTAATGAATGTCCAGATTATCAGATTTAAGGACCTTGAAGCAGAAAATAGATGTCAATATTCGAAAGATGGCTGATTAAGCTAACTTTTACAGAGAGAAAAACAGATGACTACCTCGGAGATACTGTCCAAATCATTAACTTAGATAATTTCTTGTCTCTAGCTTTCGAGAGCAACCTAGCAGAGTTTATCCTTTATCTCCCTCATGACTTGTAGAACTTACTCATATTTGGGTTCATCCTGCTTCATTGATTCTATGATGTTATCCCAGAAAGCACTCTCTATTGCACCACTTATCATTCCCTGCAAATAGTAAGGAAACAAATTACTAACATTTTAAAATTTCTAAATGAGCTATAAATTTTCAAGAAGTAAGCTACAAAAGCAAGAACTCAACTATTTTTATCAAACTGTTTCTTGCTCTTTTAGAGACATGAGAGAACGTACATAATCAAATTGAACTAACCTTAATGTTGTTCCATTCATCAGTCACTCTGAAAATAATAATAAAACATTTGCCTGGTATATGGAAAAATTCATTCATAATTAACTCATTCTCTATGATCAACTTCCTAATGGAACATCCCATATCACCTTCCGTACTAGCTGTTGTTATAGAGGAACCAAATCCTTTGGATGGAGTATCATCTTCCCTAACAAAGAAGCGAACAACACGACTTAGCCTCTCAACACCCTCAACGGAATCATTTTTCTTATCTGAATAACAAATAGCAGAAAAAAATTAATGAACGGGCTACACTTGGAGATAAAAACTGCAAAACAGGAGCCCAGTTGGTTCCCATTTTCCTTTGCTCGAAATAATCTAGAATGTGTATAAGACAAAGGTGTTATACATTTTCCCTTAAGAGCTTCTGATCATCTATAACCTGCATCAAATAAACATTTCAAACATAATGCCCTTTACAAATGAATGCAAAAGAAAGATCCAAATAGACATATGTATACATACAATGACAAAATCCATTTCCAAAATTAGTTTATGTGTTTTTTCCTTCTTGTACAAACACAAGTATGCATGCTTGAATTATTAAAAGAAAAAAAAAGTCATTAGCTACATAAAATTTATTCAGAAGCATAAGCACTTGTTTCCAAAGAGCCTTCATATCCTGAGAAAGATCGATAGTTAGGTGTTGTACTTTTTCCCTGAAGAACTTTTGATCATCTATAACCTACATCAAATAAATATTTGAAACATAATGTCCTTTACAAATGAATGCAAAAATAAAGATCCAAATAGATATATTTATACATACAACAGCAAAATCCATTTCCAAAATTATTTTATGTGTATTTTGCTTCTTGTACATACACAAGTATGCATGCTTGAATTATTAAGAGAAACAAAATGTCATCAATTGGATAAAATTTATTCAGAAGCTTAAGTACCTGTTTCCAAATAGCCTTCATATCGTGAGAAAGATCAAAAGTTAGGTGTCATAGTTTTTCCCTTGAGAGATTTTGATCATCTATAACATCAAATAAACATTTGAAACATAATGGTCTCTACAAATGAATACAAAGGAAAGATCCAAATACACATTTATACATACAACGGAAAAATCCATTTCCAAAATTAGTTTGTGTTTTTTCCTTCTTGTATGGACATAAGTGAGTATGCTTGAATTATTAAGATAAACAAAATGTCATCAGTAGGATAAAATTTATTCAGAATCTATAGCACCAATTTTCAAACAGCCTTCATATCGTGAGAAATATCAACAGTTAGGTGTTGTACTATTTCCTTGTAGAACTTTTGATCATCTATAACCTACATCAAATAAACATTTCAAACATAATGACCTTTACAAATGAATGCAAAAGAAAGATCCAAACAGACATATTTATACATACAACAGCATAATCCAGTTAGAAAATTAGTTTATGCGTTTTTTGCTTCTTGTACAGAGAGAAGTATATGCATGAATTATTAATAGAAACAAAATGTCATCAGTTGGATAAATTTATTTAGAAGCTTAAGCACTTGCTTCCAAAGAGCCTTCATATGATGAGAAAGATAAAAAGTTAGATGTTGTAGTTTTCCCTTAAGAGCTTTTGATCATCTATAACCTACATCCAATAAACATTTCAAACATAATGACCATTACAAATGAATGCAAAAGAAAGATGCAAATAGACATAATTATAGATATAATGGTAAAATCCATTCCAAAAATTAGTTTATTTGTAGTTTGCTTCTTGTACGGACGTAAGTATGTATGCTTGAATTATTAAGAGAAACAAAATGTCATCAGTTGGATAAAATTTATTCAGAAACTTAAGCACCTAAATCCAAACAGCCTTCATATCGTGAGAAAGATCAACAGTTATGTGTTCTACTTTTTCCCTTATGAACTTTTGATCATCTATAACCTGCATCAAATAAACATTTGAAATATAATGGCTTTAACAAATGAATGCAAAAGAAAGATCCAAATAGAAATATTTATACATATAATAGCAAAATCAATTCCCAAAATTAGTTTACCTGTAGTTTGCTTCTTGTACGGACACAAGTATGCATGCTGGAATTATTAAGAGAAACAAAATGTCATCAGTTGGATAAAATTTATTTAGAAGCTTAAGCACCTATTTCCAAACAGCCTTCATAACGTGAGAAAGATCAACAGTTAGGTGTTGTACATTTTCCCTCAAGAACTCCTAATCATCTATAATCTGCACCAAATAAACATTTGAAACAATATGGCCTTTACATATTAATGCAAAAGAAAGATCCAAATTGACATATTTATACATACAACGGTAATATCCATTTCCAAAATATGTTTTTTGTGTTTTTTGCTTCTTATATGGACACATGTATGCATTCTTGAATTATTAAGAGAAACAAAATGTCATCAATTGGATAAATTTATTTAGATGCAAAAGCACCTGTTTCCAAACAGCTTTCATATCATGAGAAAGATCAAAAGTTAGGTGTTGTAGTTTTTCCATCAAGAGCTTTTGATCATCTATAACCTAAATCTAATAAACATTTCAAACATTATAGACATATATATAAATATAATAGCAAAATCCATTTTCAAAATTAGTTTTTGTGTTGTTTGCTTCTTGTACAGACAAAAGTATGCATGCTTGAATTATTAAGAGAAACAAAATGTCATCAATTGGATAAAATTTATTGAGAAATTTAAGCACCTGTTTCCAAACAACCTTTAATCGTTAGAAATATCAAACGTTAGGTGTTGTAGTTTTTCCCTCAAGAGCTTTTCATCATCTATAAAATGATTCAAATAAACATTACAAACATAATGGCTTTTACAAATGAATGCAAAAGAAAGATCCAAATAGAAAAAAACACTTATACATATAATAGCAAAATCTATTCCCAAAATTAGTTTATTTGTAGTTCTAAATCACCATTTAAGAAAGCAGTTTTAACATCCATTTGATGTACTACTAAATCATGGATAGCAGCGAGAGAGAAAAATACACGTATGGAAGTTATTCGTGTAACTGGTGAAAAGGTATCAAAGAAATCTACATTTTCCCTTTGCCTATATCCTTTAACTACAAGACAAGCTTTATATTTTTCAATAGTACCATCGGGTTTTAATTTCTTTTTTAGTATCCATTTACATCCAATGGTTTTGCAACCAGGAGGTAAGTCAACTAAATGCCAAGTCTTATTATACTCAAGTGAGTCCATTTCATCATTTATGGCTTCTTCCCATAAGTTGGCATCTAAAGAAGATAATGCTTCTTTAATAATTTGGGGATCTTCCTCTAAGGTATAAGCATAAAAATCAGACCCAAAATCCTTAAGGGTTCGAGCTCGTTTACTTCTTCTAATTTCAGTGTTTAATTCTTCAGTTTGTTCACTAGTTCTAGTTATAGGTAAACTACTAGAAGACGAGCCCCCACTATTCTTAAATTTAAAGGGAAACCTATGTTCATAGAAGTCAGCATCATTTGATTCTATAACTACCTGATCTTTTAAGTCATAGAATTTATAAGCTTTACTATTCACAGCATATCCTATGAATACACATTCATATGCTCTACTAGCAAGTTTATTTCTTTTAGGATCAGGAATTCTAACATAGGCTAAACAACCCCAAGTTTTAAAATAAGTTAAATTAGGTTTCTTATTTTTCAAAATTTCATAGGGTGAAATTTTATTTGTAGATTTAGGCACTCTATTTAGTACATAGCAAACAGTTAATAAAATTTCTCCCCACCAATGGGAAGCAACACCAGAGTTTAATAAAATTGCAACAACTGATTCAGTAAAAGTTCTATTTTTTCTTTCAGCTTTGCCATTCATTTCAGGAGAATAAGGTGCAGTTTTTTCATGAATGATTCCATGAGTTTTATAAAAATCATTGAAGATATTGGAATCATATTCGGTGCCTCTATCACTTCGAAACCTTTTTATTTTTCTGTTAAGTTGATTTTCAATCTCAGTCATAAATATTTTAAACATATCAAATGCTTCACTTTTATTTTTCATTAGATATACATAAGTGTAATCTGAACAGTCATCTATAAAAGTTATAAAATAACGTTTTCCATTTCTTGTTAAATTTCCATCAAGTTCACATATATCAGAATGAATTAATTCTAAAGGTTCAGATTCTCTAACTACTAATTTATGTGAAGTTTTGGTTATTTTAGCTTGACTACAAAAATCACATTTTTTAAAATCATTTAAAGATAGTTTAGGAATTAGTTCTAAGCTACTCATATTCTTGATTATGCGTTTATTAACATGAAAAAGTCTAGCATGCCAAATATTAAAAGAACTCAACATATAAGCAGAAGAAGAGGTTTTATTGATTTCAACATTTAATTTGAACATTCCATCAGTGGTGTACCCTTTCCCAACAAATATATTATTTTTAGTTATAGTATATAAATCAGCCCCTATAGTTTGAGTAAACCCAGCTTTGTTAAGAAGATAGCCTGAAACTAAGTTCTTTCTCATCTCTGGAGTATGCAGGACATCCTTCAAGATGACAGTCTTTCCAGAGGTAAACTTCAAAACCACCTCACCAGTACCAGCAACTTTAGTGGAGTGGGAGTCACCTAGCCGCACTTTCTTATCCTCAAAATCAGAATAGGATTTGAACATGTCTCGATTATAGCAAACATGGCGAGAAGCACCAGTGTCTACCCACCACCCCTCGGATCCACCAACAAAGTTGACTTCAGATATCATAGCAATAAGTTGATCTTCGGTAAGGTTCGCCTGTGGGGCAGGACGATTCCTGTTCCGATAGTTCCTAGCCAAGTGACCAGATCTATTACAACTATAACACATGAATGTGTTATTCCTTAAGGGGGTTGAGGTCCATTCTGGGGAGGATAACTTCTATTTCTATTTTGGTGGTGGCAGTTTTGATTATTACTACGATTATGATTTTTCATATTTCTACCTTTAGGTTTCAGAATTGTAGAGGAGGGTTTCTTATTGGTACTATTATTTGAGACTACGAGTACTTCATCTCTTTGGTCTTACTTTCGAGCTTCTTCTTCTATTCTTAAACGGGTTATAAGACTTTCTAAAGAAAATTCCTTAGTTTTATGCCTAAGTGTATTCTTAAAATCTTTCCAAGCAGGGGGTAATTTATCTATTATAACAGCTACTTGAAATTGTTCATCTAAAGTCATACCTTCAGAAGTTATTTCGTGTGCTATCTTCTGTAGTTCGTGTGATTGAGCTTCCACTGATTTTCCATCAATCATTTGAAACTTCATGTATCTACTAACATCATACTTTTTAGTTCCAGCTTCCTCAGTGTCGTATTTCTTTTGAAGTGCTTCCCAAATTTCCTTAGCAGACTTATCATAGTTATAATAATCATACAAGTCATCAGCTAAACCGTTAAGAATATAATTTTTGTAGAGAAAATCATTTTCCATCCAGGTGTCTAAATCCTTAGTTACAGCTTCAGTATGAGGATTGGACTGTATTGGTTTTTCAGTAGTAAGAGCAGAAACGACTTTTTTCATAGTTAAGAAAAACAACATTTTTTGTCTCCATCTTTTAAAGTGTAATCCCTCAAAACGGAATGGTTTGTTTAGATCAGCTGTTAGCATTTCAGTAGACATGGCAGATTGAATTTTTCTTAAAATTGTTGATGCAAGTTTATAATAATAGTGTAGGAACAATTTTCCGATAACTTGAAAGTAACTGCTTGGGTTGAGTCGCGGACTAGGTCGCTCTCTTTAAGAGGTTTTACGGCTCTGCCCAATTTGTGCAAGCAAACACAGCCTCGTCATCCCCAGGATAAAATAGCCCAGAATCTTAATCTCTGTCTCAGAACTTCATTACATTGATGAAGACTGGAATGCTACACCTGAAAATTTGTTGCTCGAAAAACTAAAAAAAACTTAGAAATTGTAGAGAGAATTTTTTTCGTAGGGAGATGAGATTGCTGATTGTTGTGTTAAAAATGAGAGCTGAAGCCTTATTTTTATAGGTTTTAGAAACCATGTGGCAATTATGAATAAAACGGTAATGTCTGGGAATTAAGAGCGTAACGGCCATTCTGAGTAATGAAGAGTAACGGCCATTTTCAGATTAAAGAAGAGTAACGGATATTTTTGTGAGTAAATATGAGCAACGGCTCTTTTTTCTAAATAAAGAAGACAAACGGCCATTTAATGGCCATATTCTTAATAAAAGAAAATAACGGTCATTTTTCTGAAAAAAAAAATATATATATATAACAACCATTTTTGTAAGTGGAAAAGTTTTCCTTAAAAGAATATTTTACCAAAAAATAAAATACCATCTCACCTCACACACACACACACATGCACTCAGACTCGGACTTGGCTCGGCTCGGCACGGCACGGCCGGTCGGTCGGACGGACGGCGGCGGTGGTGGCGGTGGGCGCGCGCGTGTGTGGTATCACATTTGCCTAGGTCCTCTCCCCTTCCACAAAAGTGGGTGCCCCTTGGGGCCCAATCCCAATAGCCAACTCTTCACTATTTATACCTCTTTAAAATAATGTAAAAAAGCAATGTGGGACAACGCACATTTTCCAACAATCAATTTTTTTAGTAAATTTCATCTTTTTGCAACAATATATCAACAAAATCCATTTCCAAAATTAATTTATATGTTATTTGCTTCTTGTACGGACACAAGTATGCATGCTTGAATTATTGAGAGAAAAAAAATGTCAACAGTTAGATAAAATTTATTCAAAAGCTTTAGCACCTATTTCCAAATAGCCTTCATATCGTGGGAAAGATCAACAGTTAGGTGTTGTACATTTTCAGTCAAGAACTTTTGATCATCTCTAATCTATATCAAATAAACATTTGAAACATAATGGCTTTTACAAAAGAACGCAAAATAAATATCCAAATAGACATATTTATACATACAACGGCAAAATCAATTTCAGAAATTAGTTTACGTGTTTTTGCTTATTGTATGGAGACAAATATGCATGCTTGAATTATTAAGGGAAAAAACATGTCATCAGTGGGATAAAATTTATTCAAAAGCTTAAGCACCTATTTCCAAACAACCTTCATATCTTGAGAAAGGTCAAAGGTCAGGTGTTGTAGTTTTTCCTTCAAGAGGTTTTGATCATCTATAACCTGCATCAAATAAAATTTCAAACATAATGACCAATACAAATTAAGGCGAAAGAAAGATCCAAATAGACATATTTATACAAATAATAAAAAAATCCTTTCCCAATATTAGTTTATGTGTAGTTTGTGTCTTGTACGGACATAAGTATGCAAGCTTGAATTATTAAGAGAAACAAAATGTCATTAGTTGGATAAAATCTTTTCAAAAGCTTAAGCACCAATTTCCAAACAACTATCATTTCATGAGAACGATCAAAAGTTAGGTGTTGTACTATTTCCTTCAAGATATTTTGATTATCTATAACCTGCATCAAATAAACATTTCAAACTTAATTTCCTTTACAAATGAATTAAAAAGAAAGATCCAAATAGACATATTAATACATATAACAACAAAATCCATTTCCAAAATTAGTTTATGTGTTGTTTGCTTCTTGTATGGACCCAAGTATGCATGGTTAAATTATTAAGAGAAACAAAATGTCATCAGTTGGTTAAAATTTATTCAGAAGCCTTAGCACCTATTTCCAAACAGCCTTCATATCGTGAGAAAGATCAACAATTAGGTGTTTTACATTTTCAGTCAAGAACTTTTTATCATCTATAATCTACATCAAATAAACATTTGAAACATAATGGCCTTTACAAAAGAACTTAACAGAAAGATCTAAATAGACATATTTATACATACAACGGCAAAATCAATTTCAAAAATTAGTTTAATTTTTTTTTGCTTCTTGTATGGAGACAAGTGTGTATGCTTGAATTATTAAGAAAAAAAAATGTCATCAGTTGAATAAAATTTATTTAGAAGCTTAAGCACCTATTTCCAAACAACCTTCATATCGTTAGAAAGATCAACAGTTAGGTATTTTCCCTCAAGAACTTTTGATCATCTATAATCTGCATTAAATAAACATTTGAATCATTATGGCCTTTAAATATGAATGCAAACGAAAGATCCAAATAGACATATTTATACATACAATCAAAAAATCCATTTCTATAATTAGTTTATGTGTTTTTTGCTTCTTGTATGGACAAAAGTTTGCTTGCTTGAATTATAGTGAGAAATAAAATGTCCTCAGTTGGATAAAATTTATTTTGAAGTTTAAGCACCTATTTCCAAATAGCCTTCATATCGTGTGAAAGATCAAAAGTTACGCGTTGTAGTTTTTCCATCAAGATATTTTTATCATCTATACCTTCATCAAATAAACATTTCAAACATAATGACTTTTACAAATGAATGCAAAAGAAAGATCCAAATAAAAATACTTATACATATAACAATAAAATCAATTCCCATAATTAGTCTATGTACAATCTACTTCTTGTACAGACACATGTATGCATGTTTGAATTATTAAGAAAAATAAAATGTCATAAGTTGGATAAAATTTATTCAGAAGCTTAAGCACCCGTTTCCAAACAGCCTTCATTTCGTGAGAAAGATAAAAATTTAGGTCTTGTACTTTTTCCTTCAAGAGATTTTTATAATCTATAATTTGCATCAAAGAAACATTTCAAACATAATGCCTTTACAAATGAATGAAAAAGAAAGATTCAAATAGATGTATTTATATATATAACAGCAAAATCCATTTCCAAAATTTGTTTACGTGTTGTTTGCTTTGTATATGGACACAAGTATGCATGCTTGAATTTTTAAGAGAAACAAAATGTCTCAATCTGATAAAATTTATTCAGAAGCTTAAGCACCTATTTCCAAACAACTTTCATATTGTGAGAAAGATCAATAGTTAGATGTTGTACTTTATCCCTCAAGAACTTTTGATCATCTATAGCCTGCCTCAAATAAACTTTTGAAAAATAATGGCCTTTACAAATGAATGCAAAAGAAAGATCCAAATAGACATATTTATATATATAATAGCAAAATCCATTTCCAAAATTAGTTTATGTATTTTTTTTCTTCTTGTACGGACACAAGTATGAATGCTTGAATTATAAAGAGAAACAAAAAGTCATTAGTTTTATAAAATTTATTTAGAAGCTTAAGTAACTATTTCCAAACATCTTTCATATCATGAGAAAGATCAAAACTTAGGTGTTGTACTTTTTCCATCTGGAGCTTTTGATCATCTATAAGTTGCATCAAATAAACATTTCAAACATAATGACCTTTACAAATGAATGCAAAAGAAAGATCCAAATGTCATATTTATACATATAACAATAAAATCCATTCTAAAAATTAGTTTATCTATAGTTTACTTCTTGTACGGACACAAGTATGCATGCTTTAAAATGATCAAATTAGAAACCTTAAGAACATGAACTGAAAACAACGCAATGAGTTATGACCAAACTTTAAGACGTCACTAAGTAGTGTAATCGATGGAATATTTTTTCCAAAACATGTAGGAGTGAACTAATGCTATTTTGTGTTTTTCGAAATTGAAACAAGATTTGATTTGATTTATTATAATAGTCATTTGATAAACAAATTAAAAGTTATAACATTTTAAACTTGCAACCTCAATTAATAACTTTGTTTTTTTGAAAATATGAATCGTAACAGTTCTTTTATTTTTTTGAAGAACAAATATAGATTGAACCCATAAAATAAAGAATAGGAAAAAGATACGAAGAATTTAAAGAAAACTAGGAACCGAAATAAAAAGAATAAAACAAGAACAACAATATTGATAGAAAACAAAAAACTTGAATGGAAAATTTTCATTCAATGTTTCGTGATTTATGACTCAAGAACGCTAAATAAAATCGCATAAAGATTGTTTTGAAATCTAAAATTGAAAAATAGATAGGGAAGAATAAGAAAATATATATATATATATATATATAAATTGTAACAAATCTCTTGGTTTTTCGAACAACAAATATAGATTGAACCCAAAAAATAAAGAATAAGAAAAAGATACAAAGATTTTAAAGAAAACTACAAAACATAATCCAAAGACAAAAACAAGAGAAATAGTATTGATAGAAAATGCAAAACTTGAATGACAAAATTTCTCCCATTGTTTTGTGATTTATGACTCAAGAACGCTGAATAAAATTGAAAAATGATTTTTTTGAAATCTAAAATTAAAAAACAGATAGCGATGTTTGAAACCCAAATTTCCAAGACTTGGCCTTTAATACCAAATAATGCTGATACTTTAGACGAACAAACTAGGAACTCAACGGAATTGGAACGATTGAATTGCTCAGAATGTTATTAACATGATCATATTAGTGCCCTTAAGAACATGAACCAAAAAAACGCAATAAGTTGCGACCAAACTTTAAGACATCACTAAGTAGTGTAAACGATGGAATTTGGTTTGCAAAACGTAGAGAACTGAACTAATGCTTTGTTGTATTTTTAGGAATCGAAACGAACTTCGATTTGATTTATTAAAATTGTCGTTCGATAAACAAATTAAAAGTTATAACATTTTAAAGTTGTAACTCAATTACTAACTTTGTTTTTTAAAATATGAAATGTAAGATCTCTCTTGTGTTTTTGAAGAACAAAAATAGATTGAACTTAGAAAATAAATAATAAAAAAAGATATGAAGAATTTAAATAAAACTGGGAAACAAAATCCAAAACCGAAAACAAGAACAACAATATTGACAGAAAACGCAAAACTTGAATGACAAAATTTCTTTCATTATTTTGTGATTTATGACTCAAGAACACTAAATAAAATTGAATAACAATTTTTTTGAAATCGAAAATTAAAAAAATGATAGGGAAGTTTGAGAACAATTTTTCAAAGACTTAGCCTCTAATACCAAATGATACTGACACTTTTTACGAACAACCTAGGAAGTCAAAGGAATAGGAAAGATTGAATTGCTCATAACGTGATTAAAATTATCAAATTAGAACCGTTAAGAACATGAACCGCAAACAAAGCAATAAGTTGTGACCAAACATTAAGATGTCACTAAGTAGTGTAATCGATGGAATTTGGTTTCCAAAACGCGTAAAAGTGAACTAATGCTTTTTTGTGTTTTTAGGAATTGAAACATGATTCAATTTGATTTATTATAATAGTGGTTCGATAAACGAATTAAAAGTTATAACATTTTAAAGTTCCAGCCTCAATTAATAACTTTGTTTCTTTTTTAAATCTGAACCGTTACAGCTCTTTTATTTTTTTGAAGAACAAATATAGATTGAACATAGAAAATAAAGAGTAAGAAAAAGATACGATGAATTTAATGAAAACTACGAAACAAAACCCAAAGATGAAAACAAGAACAACAATATTGATAGAAAACACAAAACTTGAATGACAAAATTTCATTCATTGTTTTGTGATTTATGATTCCAGAATGCTGAATAAAATTGAATAATGATTTTTTTTGAAATTCCAAAATTAAAAAACAGATAGGGATGTTTGAAAACCAAATTTCCTAGACTTGTGCTCTAATACCAAATGATGCTAATACTTTTGACGAACAACCTATGAACTGAAAGGAGTAGGAACGATTGAATTGCTCAGAATGTTATTAAAATGATCATATTAGATGCCTTAAGAACGTGAACCGAAAACAACGCAATAAGTTGGGACCAAACTTTAAGACGTCACTAAGTAGTGTAAACGATGGAATTTGGTTTGCAAAATGTGGAGAACTAAACTAATGCTTTGTTGTGTTTTTAGGAATCGAAACGAACTTCGATTTGATTTATTAAAATTATCGTTCGATAAACAAATTAAAAGTTATAACATTTTAAAGTTGCAACTCAATTAATAACTTTGTTTTTTTAAATATGAATCGAAACAACTCTCTGGTTTTTTTTGAAGAAAAAATAGAGATTTAACCCAAAAAATAAAGAATAAGAAAAAGATACAAAGAATTTAATGAAAACTACAAAACGAAATAAAAAGATGAAAACAAGAATAACAATGTTGATAGAAAACGCAAAACTTGAATGACAAAATTTCATTCAAATTTTTGTGATTTATGACTCAAGAAAGCTGAAAATAATCGACCAATGATTTTTTTGAAATCTAAAATACAAAAATAGATATGGAAGAGTGATAAGAAATTTTCCGCAACCAATCCTCACATACCAAATGATGCGGATACTTTAGACGAACAACCTAGGTACTCAAAGGAATAGAACAATTGAATTGCTTAGAACCTGATTAAAATGATTATATTAGAATCCTTAATAAAATGAATCGAAAATAAACAATAAGTTGAGACCAAACCTTAAGACGTAACTAAGTAGTGTAATCGATGGAATTTGGTTTCCAAAATGTGGATAAGTGAACTAATGCTTTTTTGTGTTTTTGGGAAGCGAAATGAGATTCGTTTCGTTTTATTATAATAGTTGTTAGATACACGAATTAAAAGTTATATCATTTTAAAGTTGCAACCTCAATTAATAAATTGGTTTTTTTGAAAATATGAACCGTAACAACTCTCTTGTTTTTTTGAAGAACAAATATAGATTCAAACCCAAAAGTAAAGAATAAGAAAAAGATACGAAGAATTTAATGAAAACTATGAAACAAAATAAAAAGATGAAAACAAGAATAACAATATTGGTAGAAAACGCAAAACTTGCATGAAAATATTTCATTTATTGTTTAATATTTCATGACTCAAGAACGCTGCAAACAATCGACTAACGATTTTTTTGAAATCTAAAATTCAAAAACACAGAAGGAAGATTGAAAAGCAATTTTCAACGACCAAGCAAATGATACCAAATGATGTGGATACTTTAGACGAACAAGCTAGGAACTCAACAGAATAGGAACGATTGAATTGCTCAGAACGTTATTAAAATGATCAGATTAGAACACTTAAGTACATGAACTGAAGTAGGGTAAACGATGGAATTTAGTTTCTAAAACGCGGAGAACTGAACAAATTCTTTGTTGTGTTTATAGGAATCGAAACGAACTTCGATTTGATTTATTAAAATTTTCGTTCGATAAACAAAATAAAATTATAACATTTTAAAGTTACAACTCAATTAATAACTGATAACTGTATTTTATATAGTTATTTTCATCTATTTTATTAATTATAATTGCTATGTTCTTTACATTTTTAGTTAATTTTAGTTAAATTAATTAGTATTTACTGTTTATTTGTTAAAAAATATATTTTTAAGAAAATTAAATAATTTGAATCGAAAACGTACTTATTTGCAAATTTATGTATAAAAATATAATTTCAAATAAAAGAGTGCTTAATTGCAATTTATAAAAAGTCTAAAAATATAATTTAAATTAAAGTTGGGCTTAATTTTAATTATTAAAAGTTTAAAATTTAATTTAAATTAGAAAAAGGTCTTTATTGTAATTAAACAAAGTTTAAAATATAATTTGAAATATATTTGTGGATTAAAATGCAATTAAGAAAACTTATTTTTCTGCGCAGGAGAGAAGAATCTACGCATCATCATGCACGCGTACAATGTGGACCGTTATATCAAAGCATAAATGGTTAAGATGCACGCGTGTCCTTCAAACCCGACCAAAGAGAGTGGGTGTAGGTTTTCCTCTATCACGCGGCTTGGTGCCCGAGTGGGGCCCACCTGCCGCGCAGGCCGGTGTGCAGGGTGGGACCCACGTGTCTGATGCGTTTTCAAGGAATGATCTTGTGCGGCCATTTTCACATGCACCCAGTTATACATCGAATAGAAAGCTGCCGCGTGTCCCACTTTATATTTCAACAAATAATATTCTAACACGTGGCAAGGTTTTGGCGAGCGCGAAAATGCAGAATCACGCACGCGTTCTAGCCGCTGTCCCCCACTTTCTCGGTGCCTCTACTCCTGTGTGGCATTTCTGCGTGCGCCCGTCCTTGAGCGCCAATGATATGCTACCACGTGCCCCACCTTAGCTTTCAGCGAATCCCATGGCGACACGTGGTAGTGGGAATTGAAAAAAAAAGAAGCAGCGACGCGCATGTTCGTAGTTTGCGTTTTCGATATCAGTTTTTATGTTTCGATACCATTTTGTCACCATATATATTTTTAAATTAATTTCCCCTTGTCCCCCGCATGTATTAAAAAAAATATTTTTAAATGTATTTTTTTTTAAATTTGATGTTATAAATAGGGGATAGTATGTAGGAGTTTTAGAGTTTTTTGGGGAGTTTTGAATTTTTGTGGTGTTAGGGGCTGGACTGTGGAACACAGAGAGGCCATTTTTGGCTTCTGTTGTGTTCCATGTGTGCCAAATATTTGCGCTACGAGATGTTTTAATTTCCTTTCTTCTTCATCTAATTTTTCTGTATTTGTTGTAATTTTATTTTAAATTTATGAAGTAATTTAATTTTTCTAGGGTTGCATTTGATTTAAATTTATGAAGCTTTGATTTTAATTATTTTTCATAGATTTATAAGATGTTTGATTTGTTTATTCTATCTATACTTAATGCTTTTTGATTATTTACGAATTTTATCAAATTGATCCGTGGCACTTAAATCAACTTGGAAGAGGCATTTTTGTGTATATTGCTCATAGCTAGAATGACATGTATGATGAAGGATACGAATATACCCTAATTGTATGTGTGGCCATTTGAAAACTTAGAACATAATGAATCTTGGTGAATTTAATTCTCATAGAGATATAGTGAATTAATTTAACGAGGTGTGTTTATACGGAGCTCGAAAGAGATGTATGAATAAAATTAGAAGTTTTCGGTTGACAAATTAAATGTACTAAAAAATATAAATCAAAAGAAAGCAATATGATAAGAGTGGATTAATTTGGTGAAAAACTGCAATCATAGATTTCTTTTATTTTTTTTATTAACTCTTTCCTTAAATTTGTTCAAATCAACGATCATTTTGAATAAAATCAGAGGAAAACAATTTTAGTACTCAACAAATTGTAGTAACAAATCTCTGTGGGAACGATACTTTACTTACAAATCTTATTACTTGTGACCGTGTAAGCTTGCACATTTTATGTTCTCTAAAAGAGACAACAATAACTTTGTTTTTTTAAAATTATGAAATGTAAGAGCTCTCTTGTGTTTTTGAAGAACAAATATAGATTGAACCTAGAAATTAAAGATTAAGAAAAAGATATGAAGAATTTAAAGAAAACTACGAAATGAAATCTAAAGACGAAAACAAGAACAACAATATTGATAGAAAACACAAAATTTGAATGACAAATATTCTTTCATTATTTTGTTATTTATAACTCAAGAACACTAAAAACAATCAACTAACGATTTTTTTTTAAATCTAAAATTAAAAAAAATAGGGAAGTTTAAGAACCAATTTTCAATGACTTTGCCTCTCATACCTAATAATGCGGATACTTTAGACAAAAATCCTAGCAACTCCAAGAATAGGAACAGTTGAATTTCTCAGAATATGGTTAAAATGATCAAATAAGAATCCTTAAGAACATGAACCAAAAACAACGCAATAAGTTGGGAATAAAACTTTAAGATGTCACTAATTAGTTTAAACGATGGAATTTGGTTTGCAAAACGCGGAAAACTGAACTAATGCTTTGTTGTGTTTTTTGGAATCGAAAGAAACTTCGATTTGATTTATTAAAATTGTCATTCGATATGCAAATTAAAAGTTATAACATTTTAAAGTTGCAACCTCAATTAATAACTTGGTTTTTTTTGGAAAATATGAACCGTAATAGCTCTCTTGTTTTTTTGAAGAACAAATATAGATTGAACACAAAAAAAAAAAGAATAACAAAAGGATACGAAGATTTTAAAGAAAACTACAAAACGAAATAAAACAACGAACACAAGAATAACAATATTGATAGTAAACACAAAACTTGAATGACAAAATTTCATTCATTGTTTTGTGATTTATGACTCAAGAACGCTGAAAACAATCGACTAACAAGTTTTTTGAAATCTAAAATTCAAAAACAGATAGGGAAGATCGATAAGAAATTTTCAACGACCAAGCCTCTGATTCCAAATGATGCTGATACTTTAGATGAACAAACTAGGAACTCAACGGAATTGGAACGATTGAATGGCTCATAACGTGATTAAAATGATCCTATTAGAATCCTTAAGAACATGAACCAAAAACAACCCAATAAGTTGCCACCAAACTTTAAGACGTCAATAAGTAGTGTAAACGATGGAATTTGGTTTGCAAAACGCGGAGAACTGAACTAATGCTTTGTTGTGTTTTTAGGAATCGAAACGAACTTCAATTTTATTTATTAAATTTTTCGTTCGATAAACAAAATAAAAGTTATAACATTTTGAAGTTGCAACTCAATTAATAATTTTGTTTTTTTTAAATATGAAATGTAACATCTCTCTTGTGTTTTTGAAGAACAAATATAGATTGAACCCAGAAAATAAAGAATAAAAAAAAGATACGAAGAATTTGAAGAAAACTAGGAAATGAAATACAAAGACGAAAACAAGAACAACAATATTGATAGAAAACACAAAATTTGAATGAAAAATATTCTTTCATTATTTTGTTATTTATAACTCAAGAACACTAAAAACAATCAACTAACGATTTTTTTGAAATCTAAAATAAAACAAAATAGGGAAGTTTAAGAATCAATTTTCAATGACATAGCCTCTCATACCTAATAATGCGGATACTTTAGACAAAAATCCTAGCAACTCAAAGAATAGGAACAATTGAATTTCTCAGAATATGGTTAAAATGATCAAATAAGAATTCTTAAGAACATGAACCAAAAACAACGCAATAAGTTGGGAATAAAACTTTAAGATGTCACTAATTAGTTTAAACGATGGAATTTGGTTTGAAAAATGAGGAAAACTAAACTAATGCTTTGTTGTGTTTTTTGGAATCGAAACGAACTTCGATTTGATTTATTAAAATTGTCGTTCGATATGCGAATTAAAAGTTATAACATTTTAAAGTTGCAACCTCAATTAATAACTTGGTTTTTTTGGAAAATATGAACCGTAATAGCCCTCTTGTTTTTTCGAAGAAGAAATATAGATTGAACCAAAAAAAAAATAATAACAAAAAGATAAGAATATTTTAAAGAAAACTACCAAACGAAATAAAACAAGAACAACAATATTGATAGAAAATGCAAAACTTGAATGACAAAGTTTCATTCATTGTTTTGTGATTTACGACTCAAGAACGCTGAAAACAATCGACTCACGATTTTTGGAAATCTAAAATTAAAAAAAAATAGGGAAGTTTAAGAACCAATTTTCAACGACTTAGCCTCTCATACCCAATGATACAGATACTTTAGACGAAAAAACTAGGAACTCAACAGAATTGGAACGATTGAATGGCTCAGAACGTTATTAAAATGATCATATTAGAACCCTTAAGAACATGAACCGAAAACAACGCAATAAGTTGTGACCAAACATTAAGACGTCACTAGGTAGTGTAAACGATGGAATTTGCTTTGTAAAACGTAGAGAACTGAACTAATGCTTTGTTGTGTTTTTAGGAATCGAAACGAACTTCAATTTGATTTATTAAATTTGTCGTTCGATAAACAAATTCAAAGTTATAACATTTTAAAGTTGTAACTCAATTAATAACTTTGTTTTTTAAAAAATATGAAATGTAACAGCTCTCTTTTGTTTTTGAAGAACAAATATAGATTGAACCCAAAAAATGAAGAATAAAAAAAAGATACAAAGAATTTAAAGAAAACTAGGAAACAAAATCCAAAGAGGAAAACAAGAACAACAAAATTGATAGAAAACGCAAAACTTGAATGACAAAAATTTCTTTCATTATTTTGTGATTTATAACTCAAGAACGCTGAAAACAATCGACTCACGATTTTTTAGAAATCTAAAATTAAAAAATAAATTAGGGAAGTTTAAGAACCAATTTTCAACAACTTAGCCTCTCATACCCAATGATACAGATACTTTACAAGAACAAACTAGTAACTTAACGGAATTGGAACGATTGAATGGGTTAGACCGTGGTTAAAATGATCAAATAAGAAGCCTTAAGAACATGAACCAAAAACAACGCAATAAGTTGGGAATAAAACTTTAATATGTCACTAATTAGTTTAAACGATGGAATTTTGTTTGCAAAATGTAGAAAACTGAACTAATGCTTTGTTGTGTTTTTTAGAATCGAAACGATCTTTGATTTGATTTATTAAAATTGTCATTCGATACATGAATTAAAAGTTATAACGTTTTAAAGTTGCAACCTCAATTAATAACTTGGTTTTTTTGAAAATATGAACGTAATAGCTCTCTTATTTTTTGAAGAACCAATATAGATTGAACCCAAAGAAAAAGAATAACAAAAAGATACGAATATTTTAAAGAAAACTACAAAACGAAATAAAACAACGAAAACAAGAACAACAATATTGATAGAAAATGCAAAACTTGAATGACAAAGTTTCATTCATTGTTTTGTGATTTGTGACTCGAGAACGCTGAAAACAGTCACCTAACAAGTTTTTTCAAATCTAAATTTCAAAACTAGATAGGGAAGCTCGATAAGAAATTTTCAACTACCAAGCATCTGATACCAAATGATGCGGATATTTTTGACGAATAAATAGGAACTCAACGAAATTGGAACGATTGAATTGCTCAGAATGTGATGAAAATGATCATATTAGTACCCTTAAGAACATGAACCAAAAACAACGCAATAAGTTGCGACCAAACTTTAAGACATCAATAAGTAGTGTAAATAATGGATTTTGGTTTACAAAAGGCGAAGAACTGAACTAATGCTTTGTTATGTTTTTAGGAATCGAAATGAACTTCAATTTGATTTATTAAAATTGTCGTTCGATAAACAAATTAAAAGTTATAACATTTTAAAGTTGCAACTCAATTAATAACTCTGTTTTTTTAAAATATGAAATGTAACATCTCTCTTGTGTTTTTGAAGAACAAATATAGATTGAACTCAGAAAATAAAGAATAAAAAAATACGAAGAATTTAAAGAAAACTAGGAAACAAAATCCAAAGCCAAAAACAAGAACAACAATATTGATAGAAAACTCAAAACTTGAATGACAAAATACCTTTCATTATTTTGTGATTTATAACTAAAGAACATTGAAAACAGTCGACTAACGATTTTTTTGAAATCTAAAATAAAAAAATAGGGAAGTTTAAGAACCAATTTTCAACGACTTAGCTTCTCATACCCAATGATGCGAATGCTTTAGACGAACATCCTAGCAAGTCAAAGAATAGGAACAATTGAATTTCTCAGAATGTGGTTAAAATGATCAAATAAGAACCCTTAAGAACATGACACAAAAACAACGCAATAAGTTGGGAATAAAACTTTAAGATGACACTAACTAGTTTAAACGATGGAATTTTGTTTGCAAAACGTGGAAAACTAAACTAATGCTTTGTTGAATTTTTTGGAATCGAAACGAACTTCGATTTGATTTATTAAAATTGTTGTTCGATATGCGAATTAAAAGTTACAACATTTTAAAGTTGTAACCTCAATTAATAACTTGGTTTTTTTGGAAAATATGAACCGTAATAGCCCTCTTGTTTTTTTGAAGAAGAAATATAGATTGAACCAAAAAAAAAGAATAACAAAAAGATAAGAATATTTTAAAGAAAACTACAAAACGAAATAAAACAACGAAAACAAGAACAACAATATTGATAGAAAACTCAAAACTTGAATCACAAAGGTTCATTCATTGTTTTGTGATTTATGACTCAAGAACGCTGAAAACAATCGACACACGATTTTTTTGAAATCTAAAATTAAAAAAAAATAGGGAAGTTTAAGAACCAATTTTCAACGACTTAGCCTCTCATACCCAATGATACAGATACTTTAGACGAAAAAACTAGGAACTCAACGGAATTGGAACGATTGAATGGCTCAGAACGTTATTAAAATGATCATATTAGAACACTTAAGAACATTAACCAAAAACAACGCAATAAGTTGTGACCAAACATTAAGACGTCACTAGGTAGTGTAAACGATGGAATTTGGTTTGTAAAACGTGGAGAACTGAACTAATGCTTTGTTGTGTTTTTAGGAATCGAAACGAACTTCAATTTGATTTATTAAAATTGTCGTTCGATAAACAAATTAAAACTTATAACATTTTAAAGTTGCAACTCAATTAATAACTCTGTTTTTTTAAAATATGAAATGTAACATCTCTCTTGTGTTTTTGAAGAACAAATATAGATTGAACCCAGAAAATAAAGAACAAAAAAAAATACGAAGAATTTAAAGAAGACAAGGAAACAAAATCCAAAGACGAAAACAGGAACAACAAAATTGATAGAAAACGCAAAACTTGAATCACAAAAATTTCTTTCATTATTTTGTGATTTATAACTCAAGAACGCTGAAAACAATCGACTCACGATTTTTTTGAAATATAAATTTAAAAATAAATTAGGGAAGTTTAAGAACCAATTTTCAAAAACTTAGCCCCTCATACCCAATGATACAGATACTTTAGACGAACAAACTAGTAACTTAACGGAATTGGTACGATTGAATGGCTCAGACCGTGGTTAAAATGATCAAATAAGAAGCCTTAAGAACATGAACTGAAAACAATGCAATAAGTTGGGAATAAAACTTTAATATGTCACTAATTAGTTTAAACGATGGAATTTTGTTTGCAAAATGTGGAAAACTGAACTCATGCTTTGTTGTGTTTTTTAGAATCGAAACAATCTTCGATTTGATTTATTAAAATTGTCATTCGATACACGAATTAAAAGTTATAACGTTTTAAAGTTGCAACCTCAAATAATAACTTTATTTTTTGGAAAATATGAACGTAATAGATCTCTTATTTTGTGAAGAACAAATATAGATTGAACCCAAAGAAAAAGAATAACAAAAAGATACAAATATTTTAGAGGAAACTACAAAACGAAATAAAACAACGAAAACAAGAACAACAATATTGATAGAAAACGCAAAACTTGAATGACAAAGTTTCATTCATTGTTTTGTGATTTATGACTCAAGAACGCTGAAAACAATCAACTAACAAGTTTTTTCAAATCTAAATTTCAAAAATAGATAGGGAAGCTCGATAAGAAATTTTCAACTACCAAGGCTCTGATACCAAATGATGCGGATACTTTTGACGAATAAACTAGGAACTCAACGAAATTGGAATGATTGAATTGCTCAGAATGTGATGAAAATGATCATATTAGTACCCTTAAGAACATGAACCAAAAGCAACCCAATAAGTTGCGACCAAACTTTAAGACATCAATAAGTAGTGTAAATGATGGAATTTGGTTTACAAAACGCGAAGAACCGAACTAATGCTTTGTTATGTTTTTAGGAATCGAAACGAACTTCAATTTGATTTATTAAAATTGTCGTTCGATAAACAAATTAAAAGTTATAACATTTTAAAGTTGCAACTCAATTAATAACTCTGTTTTTTTAAAATATGAAATGTAACATCTCTCTTGTGTTTTCGAAGAACAAATATAGATTGAACCTAGAAAATAAAGAATAAAAAAATACGAAGAATTTAAAAAAAACTAGGAAACAAAATCCAAAGATAAAAACAAGAACAACAATATTGATAGAAAACTCAAAACTTGAATGACAAAATCTGTTTCATTATTTTGTGATTTATAACTAAAGAACACTGAAAACAGTGGACTAACGATTTTTTTGAAATTTAAAATTAAAAAAAATAGGGAAGTTTAAGAACCAATTTTCAACGACTTAGCCTCTCATACCCAATGATGCGGATGCTTTAGACGAACAACCTAGCAAGTCAAAGAATAGGAACAATTGAATTTCTCAGAACATGGTTAAAATGATCAAATAAGAACCCTTAAGAACATGACCCAAAAACAACGCAATAAGTTGGGAATAAACCTTTAAGGTGTCACTAATTAGTTTAAACGATGGAATTTTGTTTGCAAAACGTGGAAAACTAAACTAATGCTTTGTTGTGTTTTTTGGAATCGAAACGAACTTCGATTTGATTTATTAAAATTGTCGTTCGATATGCGAATTATAAGTTATAACATTTTAAAGTTGCAACCTTAATTAATAACTTGGTTTTTTTGGAAAATATGAACCGTAATAGCCCTCTTGTTTTTTTGAAGAAGAAATATAGATTGAACCAAAAAAAAAAAGAATAACAAAAAGATAAGAATATTTTAAAGAAAACTACCAAACGAAATAAAACAACGAAAACAAGAACAACAATACTGATAGAAAACGCAAAACTTGAATGACAAAGTTTTATTCATTGTTTTGTGATTTACGACTCAAGAACGCTGAAAACAATCGACTCACGATTTTTTGAAATCTAAAATTAAAAAAAAATAGGGAAGTTTAAGAACCAATTTTCAACGACTTAGTCTCTCATACCCAATGATACGGATACTTTAGACGAAAAAACTAGGAACTCAACAGAATTGGAACGATTGAATGGCTCAGAACGTTATTAAAATGATCATATTAGAACCCTTAAGAACATGAACCGAAAACAACGCAATAAGTTGTGACCAAACATTAAGACGTCACTAGGTAGTGTAAACGATGGAATTTGCTTTGTAAAACGTAGAAAACTGAACTAATGCTTTGTTGTGTTTTTAGGAATCGAAACGAACTTCAATTTGATTTATTAAATTTGTCGTTCGATAAACAAATTCAAAGTTATAACATTTTAAAGTTGTAACTCAATTAATAACTTTGTTTTTAAAAAAATATGAAATGTAACAGCTCTCTTTTGTTTTTGAAGAACAAATATAGATTGAACCCAGAAAATGAAGAATAAAAAAAAGATACAAAGAATTTAAAGAAAACTAGGAAACAAAATCCAAAGAGGAAAACAAGAACAACAAAATTGATAGAAAACGCAAAACTTGAATGACAAAAATTTCTTTCATTATTTTGTGATTTATAACTCAAGAACGCTGAAAACAATCGACTCACAATTGTTTTGAAATCTAAAATTAAAAAATAAATTAGGGAAGTTTAAGAACCAATTTTCAACAACTTAGCCTCTCGTACCCAATGATACAGATACTTTAGACGAACAAACTTGTAACTTAACGGAATTGGAACGATTGAATGGCTCAGACCGTGGTTAAAATGATCAAATAAGAAGCCTTAAGAACATGAACCGAAAACAACGCAATAAGTTGGGAATAAAACTTTAATATGTCACTAATTAGTTTAAACGATGGAATTTTGTTTGCAAAATGTGGAAAACTGAACTAATGCTTTGTTGTGTTTTTTAGAATCGTAACGATCTTTGATTTGATTTATTAAAATTGTCATTCGATACACGAATTAAAAGTTATAACGTTTTAAAGTTGCAACCTCAAATAATAACTTTATTTTTTGGAAAATATGAACGTAATAGATCTCTTATTTTGTGAAGAACAAATATAGATTGAACCCAAAGAAAAAGAATAACAAAAAGATACGAATATTTTAGAGGAAACTACAAAACGAAATAAAACAACGAAAACAAGAACAACAATATTGATAGAAAACGCAAAACTTGAATGACAAAATTTCATTCATTGTTTTGTGATTCATGACTCAAGAACGCTGAAAACAATCAACTCACAATTTTTTTGAAATCTAAAATTAAAAAAAATAGGGAAGTTTAAGAATCAATTTTCAACTACTTAGCCTCTCATACCCAATGCTACGGATACTTTAGATGAAAAAACTAGAAACTCAATGGAATTGGAACGATTAAATGGCTTAGAACGTTATTAAAATGATCATATTAGAACCCTTAAGAACATGAACCGAAAACAACGCAATAAGTTGTGACCAAACTTTAAGACGTCACTAGGTACTGTAAACGATGGAATTTGGTTTGTAAAACGCGGAGAACTGAACTAATGCTTTGTTGTGTTTTTAGGAATCGAAACGAACTTCGCTTTGATTTTTTAAAATTATTGTTCGATACACGAATTAAAAGTTATAATATTTTAAAGTTGCAACCTCAATTAATAACTTTTTAAAAATATATATAAATTGTAACAGATCTCTTGGTTTTTTGAACAACAAATATAGATTGAACCCAAAAAATAAAGAATAAGAAAAAGATATAAAGATTTTAAAGAAAACTACAAATCATAATCGAAAGACAAAAACAAGAGCAACAATATTGAGAGAAAATGCAAAACTTGAATGACAAAATTTCTTCCATTGTTTTGTGATTTATGACTCAACAACGTTAAACAAAATTGAAAAATGATTTTTTTGAAGTCTAAAATTAAGAAACAGAGAGCGATGTTTGAAACCCAAATTTCCATGACTTGGCCTCTAATACCAAATGATGCTGATACTTTAGACGAACAAACTAGGAACTCAATGCAATTGGAACGATTGAATTGCTCAGAATGTTATTAAATTGATCATATTACTACCCTTAAGAACATGAACCAAAAACAACGCAATAAGTTGCGACCAAACTTTAAGACGTCACTAAGTAGTGTAGACGATGGAATTTGGTTTGCAAAACGCAAAGAACTGAAATAATGCTTTGTTGTGTTTTTAGGAATCAAAACGAACTTCGATTTGATTTATTAAAATTTTCGTTCAATAAAAAAATTAAAAGTTATAACATTTTAAAGTTGCAACTCAATTACTAACTTTGTTTTTTAAAATATGAAATGTAACATCTCTCTTGTGTTTTTGAAGAACAAAAATAGATTGAACTTAGAAAATAAATAATAAAAAAAGATATGCAGAATTTAAATAAAACTTGGAAACGAAATCCAAAGCCGAAAACAAGAAGAACAATATTGATAGAAAATGCAAAACTTGAATGACAAAATTTCTTTCATTATTTTGTGATTTATGACTCAAGAACACTGAATAAAATTGAATAACAAGTTTTTTTGAAATCTGAAATTAAAAAAATGATAGGGAAGTTTGAGAACAATTTTTCAAAGACTTACCCTCTAATACGAAATGATACTGATACTTTTTACGAACAACCTAGGAAGTTAAAGGAATAGGAACGATTGAATTGCTAAGAATGTGGTTAAAATGATCAAATTAGAACCGTTAAGAACATGAACTGCAAACAAAGCAATAAGTTGTGACCAAACATTAAGATGTCACTAAGTAGTGTTATCGATGGAATTTGGTTTCCAAAATGTGTAGAAGTGAACTAATGCTATTTTGTGTTTTTAGGAATTGAAACATGATTCAATTTGATTTATTATAATAGTTGTTCGATAAACGAATTAAAAGTTATAACATTTTAAAGTTACAACCTCAATTAATAACTTTGTTTTTTTTAAATATGAACTGTAACAACTCTTTTATTTTTTTGAAGAAAAAATATAGATTGAACATAAAAAATAAAGAGTAAGAGAAAGATACGATGAATTTAATGAAAACTACGAAACAAAACCCAAAAACGAAAACAAGAACAACAATATTGATAGAAAACACAAAACTTGAATGACAAAATTTCATTCATTGTTTTGTGATTTATGATTCAACAATATTTAGAATGCTGAATAATGATTTTTTTGAAATCTAAAATTAAAAAACAGATAGGGATGTTTGAGAGCCAAATTTCCTTGACTTGGGCTTTACTACTAACTGATGCTGATACTTTTGACGAACAACCTATGAACTCAAAGGAGTAGCAACGATTGAATTGCTCACACTACTACAAAAAGAGGTATTTAAGTCGCTGTGTAAAGTCGGTTATTGAAAAAAAAACCGACTTATAATGAATTTAAAGTCAGTTCGGTGGAGATCCGATGCTATCCACGTTGGACGTAGTAAGAACATGAACCGAAAACAACGCAATAAGTTGGGACCAAACTTTAAGATATCACAAAGTAGTGTAAACGATGGAATTTGGTTTAAAAATGCGGAAAACTAAACTAATGCTTTGTTGTGTTTTTAGGAATTGAAACGAACTTTGATTTGATTTATTAAAATTGTCATTCGATACACGAATTAAAAGTTATAACATTTTAAAGTTGCAACCTGAATTAATAACTTTGTTTTTTTAAATATGAATCGAAACAGCTCTCTGGGTTTTTTGAAGAAAAAATAGAGATTTAACAGAAAAAATAAAGAATAAGAAAAAGATACAAAGAATTTAATGAAAACTACAAAACAAAATAAAAAGATGAAAACAAGAATAACAATGTTGATAGAAAACGCAAAACTTGAATGACAAAATTTCATTCAAATTTTTGTGATTTATGACTCAAGAACGCTGAAAATAATCGACCAATGATTTTTTTGAAATCTAAAATTCAAAAACAGATAGGGAAGATTGATAAGCAATTTTCAACAACTAAGCCTCTAATACCAAATAATGTGGATACTTTAGACAAACAACCTAGGAAATCAAAGGAAAAGGAACGATTGAATTACTCAGAACCTAATTAAAATGATCATATTAGAACCCTTAAGAAAATGAACCGAAAACAAAGCAATAAGTTTAGACCAAACCTTAAGACGTAACTAAGTAGTGTAATCGATGGAATTTGGTTTCCAAAACGCGGAGAAGTGAACTAATGATTTTTTGTGTTTTTAGGAAGGGGAATGTGATTCGTTTCGTTTTATTATAATAGTTGTTAGATACACAAATTAAAATTTATAACATTTTAAAGTTGCAACCTCAATTAATAAATTTGTTTTGTTTTTTAAATATGAACCGTAATAGCTCTCTTGTTTTTTTGAAGAACAAATATAGATTCAAACCCAAAAGTAAAGAATAAGAAAAAGATACGAAGAATTTAATGAAAATTATGAAACAAAATAAAACGATGAAAACAAGAATAACAATATCGGTAGAAAACGCAAAACTTGAATGAAAAAATTTCATTTATTGTTTAATATTTCATGACTCAAGAACGCTATAAACAATCGACTAACAATTTTTTTGAAATCTGAAATTCAAAAACACAGAGGGAAGATTGAAAAGCAATTTTCAACGACCAAGCAAATGATACCAAATGATGCGGATACTTTAGACGAACAACCTAGGAACTCAACGGAATAGGAACGATTGAATTGCTCAGAACGTTATTAAAATGATCATATTAGAACCCTTAAGTACATGAATCGAAAACAATGCAATAAGTTGTGACCAAAACTTAAGACATCACTAAGTAGGGTAAACGATGGAATTTGGTTTGTAAAACGCAGAGAACTGAACAAATTCTTTGTTGTGTTTTTAGGAATCGAAATGAACTTCGATTTGATTTATTAAAATTTTCGTTCGATAAACAAAATAAAATTATAACATTTTAAAGTTGCAACTCAATTAATAACTTTGTTTTTTTTAAATTATGAAATATAAGAGCTCTCTTGTGTTTTTGAAGAACAAATATAGATTGAACCCAGAAAATAAAGAATAAAAAAAAGATATGAAGAATTTAAAGAAAACTAGGAAATGAAATCCAAAGATGAAAACAAGAACAACAATATTGATAGAAAACACAAAACTTGAATGACAAAATTTCATTCATTGTTTTGTGATTTATGACTCAAGAACGCTGAAAACAATCAACTAACAAGTTTTTTCAAATCTAAAATTCAAAAACAGATAGGGAAGCTCGATAAGAAATTTTCAACGACCAAGCCTATCATACCAAATGATGTGGATACTTTAGATGAACAAACGAGGAACTCAACGGAATTGGAACGATTGAATTGCTCAGAATGTGATGAAAATGATCATATTATTACCATTAAGAACATGAACCAAAAACAATGCAATAAGTTGCGACCAAACTTTTAGACGTCAATAAGTAGTGTAAAAGATGGAATTTGGTTTGCAAAACGCGGATAACTGAACTAATGCTTTGTTATGTGATCGGGTAGAATCGACATTGCCGATCCTGCTTTACTTTGGTTTTATTAATTTATAAAACTCTCGTAAGTGCACGAATCATTTCGTAGAAAATGATAAGTATACTCCCAAGCTCGATCTAAGGAAGGAATGTATGTGGTTTCTAATTTATTATTCAAAATTTTAAAAATGAAATTAAATCCTAAACATCCTGTCACAATATTTTGGGGTTTTGTGTTTTTAATCTACTGACATAAAAATAAACATAGATACAGATTCAATAAATATTTTTGCAAATTTTGTCAATTATAATAGTGGAGTATTTATGGATATAATAACTAAGTAATTATGCTTGCTCATATTATTTAGGTTATTAAAGATATGAATTGATATTTATTGATTCTCTCTTTTTTATATGAATACCACCTTTGGTAGGGTTAGATATTCTTTATTAACTAAACAAATCAATTAACACCTATGGGTGGGGTTGATAACTAATTTGGTTAGTTAAATTAATTCCTTTTTCTAAGAGATTGAAAATGAACCATTTAAATGCCACCTTTGGTGGGGTTAGATAGTTTAAACTTTATTCAAGGTGTCCAAATTAAACCTAAGAATTTAGTTATCCGAGTACGAACTTTCAAGTTTTAAAACCACTACTGAAAACATGTTGTCAATACATTTTCAGATAATAATTCTTATAAAACTTTTGAAATAGAGCTTCACTCTAACTACCGACCGATTGTACCAACAAATAAAAGAGCACTACTCTAAATCAGACCGGATAACTAAACCTTAAAATCTAATTTTCAGATTTAAGTTTGTAATGAAAAATAATATATTTCTCTCTAACATTCTTAATATAAAATCTTGAATAAAAACAAAATCAATTCATTTTAGAGATTTTTACCTATTTAATATTTCGCAAGCATAACAACGTTATTATTATATCATGTTTACAAACAGCCAGCAAAGTTAAATTTAATCACAGACAAATTAAATAGAACATGTAAGAATAAAACATAAAAAATAACTGTAAAGAAAATAAAATCCTTACAGTACTTTGATGCTATTCCCGTTGCTAGAAAACCTCCAAACAGAATTTGCACTCCCATTTATTGAATCAAAAAGCAAATAAATTACAAAAATATAACTAGTTCTTCTCAAAAAAGGAGAACTTAAAAACGAAGAAGAACTAACTAAGAAAAGCTAAAAACTAAGAAAAACTAAAAAAACTAAGAAATG
Organism: Hippophae gyantsensis; assembly: GCA_030763125.1. Classification (NCBI taxonomy): domain Eukaryota; kingdom Viridiplantae; phylum Streptophyta; class Magnoliopsida; order Rosales; family Elaeagnaceae; genus Hippophae; species Hippophae gyantsensis. Next base: position 26,200,122 of record CM061029.1, on the reverse strand, counting down.
ATAGAATGAAAGAGAAGAGAAGATGTGTTTTGAGGTGTGGTATGAAGTGAAGAGAAGGAGGGTATTTATAGGTGAGGATGGAGAGAAAAAGTAGGTGAAAAAATGTTAAAAAATGATGGAAACGCGGAGTGATGATTGCTGACGTCATTGATGACATGAGCATGATGTGGGGGTGGCGCGCACAGGCGCGCGCGGAAAGCAGCAGTGGCGCACAGAGGCGTGTGTAGAAAGGGGCAAGGGCGCGCGAGGGATGGGCGCGGCTGGGCAACTGGACGGCACGACGGCACGATTTACTCCTTTTTTACCTTTTTGACCTATTTTGTCCAATTTTTCCATATTTTTAAACGAAAATACCTGATAAATAATAAAAATACCTGTGATTCCGAAAAAGACAAATTTATATAAATATATGATAAAATCATATAAATATATATATATGTTTAATCAATTAATATGCATAAAATTATGGTAATTTTAGTGCTTTTTGAGCACTCATCACAACCCCCAACCAGCTTCTTGCTAGTCCCTTAGCAAGAGAAGCGATAAAAACTAAAAATTAAACTATCCTAAATCACTTCCGTAGATTGACACGGTTGCATTTAGCCTATGCAACAAGCCCTTAAACCCCTTGGTTGCCCTAGTGGACGAGTTTGAGTCTCGTGAGGGTTTTCAGTAATGATACCCACAAACATTGAACTAAATACAAAAATTAAAAGAAATAATAAAAACAACAACTTAAAAACTAAAATTACAACAAAATCAAAAATTAATTTTTAAGAATAAAAGAAAACAACATAACACAAAAATGTCTCATACTTTTTAATCTCCTTTAAGATCATAATTAAAATCTCAAGCATAAGTTATTTTAATCTTCTTAAGCAATCATGATTTATTATAATAATTAGTAGAAAATCATTTTCATATTTCATATCAAAAATGTATCAATTTAATTTCACCCAATTTCAGTGTCATAAATCCTAATTCGCTTTGACTCTATTCCTCACAAGTCAATACTCTCAAAACACTGAATCCTATGGGTTCAAACACTCATACTAATTTATATGCGAAAGAGTTGATTTATAGAAATGAACTAATATGTTCACATATGTATAAAGAATAAAGGCTCAAAGTGTTATTTTGACATTGATCTCATGGAAGGAATCAAATGTATAAATTATAAAGATATCATATATAAAAATTATTTTCATGCATAAATCAAACTCATTAAGAAAAAATTTCAAGATATATGCCTTTTACAAATGAAGAAAGTGCAATGACTTTTTAGGGAATTACTTCCTATATCTTTCTTTTGTAATTAGCTTTTACTCACAACTTTGTAGGCACTGTGGGTTATAGTATGTAGATTATACTATATATTCTTTATATCTCTATATTTTTCTAAAGATATTTTTCAATATATATCATTTTTTAGAGAGTCAACCCATGTACAGATTGTACATTTGTTTTTTGATTTTGGGTAATGCGGGTCATAGTATGTAGATTATACTATTTATTCTTTATCTCTCTATATTTTTTTAGAGAGTCAACCCATGTACAAATTGTACATTTGTTTTTTAGGATTTTGGTGAGTGGTTAATTTTGTGACTTTTTTGTTTGATTTGGTTTAGGTAACCCCAGATATATCTCTTTTTTTTGTAGCAGTCATGCATGAATGAGATAAAAACATATACTATCAATTTCTACTCAAATAATTTAATTTAAGCAATAATAATAATAATAAATATACGACACTCTATTAAGATGAGAAAAAATTCATACATTCAATGTTAATGCCTATAGAGATCATCTAAGAATTTGAAGAAATAAGAAATGTGTTTGGAGTAGAAAAAATATATATTTCACTCTGAATAAGGGAAATTAGGCTCAAATTATATCTCACAAAGGTAGTCTCCACTAAAACAAATTCATAAACACCGATTTTGGGTTTAATATAATTTCTACATCTTATCAAGAAATACTAGTTATGAAAAAAATTAACTAATTATCAAAAACAATTACAAAATATTTCATGATATGTTTTCAAAAATTAATCTAACAGTACAAAAGACTTAACTATTTACTTAAATTTGATTTAAAGAAATGATAAATTTTTGTGAAATTTTTTTTAAAATTCCAAAAATTACTAAATCACACAATAAAAATAAAACCAAACACAATGAAAATGAAAATGTGAACATAAAAAAGAAAACATTATTATTATTATTTTTTTAAATTGTTAAAAGTTTTTTTAAAATTAAGCATGGTAACTTTTCACCACCTCCAACCTAGAACTTACATTGTCCTCAATGTAACAACTGTAAATTAAAGATAAAGAGAAAAGAGAGGAAATATTACCTATTTCTTGAGAATGTTGCAAGTAGTGATGGAGACATGCAGGTGCATCCATCATGTTCATTAAAGTGCACACAGATAGATTACTGTAAACTTCTAACTTCTCAACAATTTTTTTTAGTTTTAACAATTTTTAAAACTATTCAAATGTAATTAAACTAAAATAAATAATAGAAATTAAATAAATAAAATTACCTAAAATGATGGGTTGCCTCCCATCCAGCGCTTAGTTTAACGTCTTAGCAAGACGTAACTTGGGGATTTCATTTTAAGTAAACTCAATGTCCTCTCATCATTGAGTCAATCAAACCTACAAGTAAGACAAGATTGTCTACCTATACTTTTTCAATCATGTCCTATGGATTTTCAAATTTTTCTGTACTTAAAACTAGGGACATGCTTGTGAGTTTTAGATAATCGACGTCTAGGTACAAATCAAATAATTAAAGGCATCAAAACACAATTGTACCTAAATCAAACAAAACAACTAAATCCTTAGATTGTAATTAAAACTTTAAAATTTTGGAGATAGTTTTAGACTTTTTTTTTGGTTTTTTTGTTTTTAAGTATAATATCTAAGTTAAAATAACATAATCAGTATTAACCAAGAGTGCTCCCAGGAAAGAATGGTGGGGCAAAGGCTCCTTAAAAACCATCCTCCTAGACAGAGCAACGTTCCCAGGAAAGACTAGTGGCACAAAAGCTTCCAGGAACTAGTCTCCTAGACAGAACTCCCTTAGATCTTTACTTTTCATGCTATTGAAATTAAGTTAATTAAGTTAAGTTAAATTAAAATTTAAGTTAATTAAGTTAATGAAAATTTAAGTCAATTAAGTTAGTAAATTAAATTAATATAAATTAGTAAATTAAGTTACTAAAAACCTAAGTTAATTAACTTAAACGAAAATTTAGATAAAAAATATAGTTAAAAAAACAAAATTTAAAAACAAATTAAACCAAAAATAAAATAAATTGAAAAAGTAAAAGAAAAATAAAAAAATAAAAAATAAAAAGAGAAAAAAAAATTTTAAATTAAAAATTCAGCCAAAAAAAAATAAAAAAAAAATTGAAAAAAAAATAATTGAAAAAGATAAAAGAAAAAAGAAATAAAAAAAATTGAAAGTCTAAAACTATCTCCAAAATTTTAAAGTTTTAATGTGTGTCAAACAAAATCTCAACGCACGAGAAAATTGCAAAATAAATTAAACAACAAACAATAAGCAAATAATTTTTTTTCTTTTTGTGAGTTAAGATTGGTGTGTCAAACAAAATCTCAACCCACGAGAAAATTGAAAAATAAATTAAACACGTAACAATAAAAAAACAAGAATTTTTTTTAATTAAAATCAGATTGATTGGTATTAATATCAACAATGAAAATAGTAAACAAATCCCCGACAATGGCGCCAAAAACTTATTGTCTCTTTTGGAGAACATAAAACGTGCAAGCATACACGGTCACAAGTAATAAAATTTGATAAGTAAGTTATCGTTCCCACGGAGATTTGTGACTACAATTTGTTGAGTACTAAAATTATTTCTCTCTGATTTTATCCAAAACCATCGTTGATTTGGAAAAAGTTAAAGAAAGGAGTTTAATAACAAAATAACAGAAATCTAGGATTGCAGTTTTTCACCAAATTAATCAACTCCAATAATATTATTTTCTTTTGATTTATATTTTTTAGTACATTTAATTTGTCAACCAAAAACTTCTAATTTTATTCATACATCTCTTCCGAGCTCCGTATAAACACACCTCGTTAAATTAATTCACTATATCTCTATGAGAATTAAATTCACCAAGATTCATTACGTTCTAAGTTTTCAAATGGCCACACATATAATTTGGGTATATTCCTATATTTCATCATACATGTCATTCTAGCTATGAACAATATACACAAAAATGCCTCTTCTAAGTTTATTTAAGTGCCACGGATCAATTTGATAAAATTTGTAATAATCAAAAAACATTAAGCACAGATAGAAGAAACAAATCGAACGTTTTATAAATCTTTCAAAAATAATTCAAATAAAAGCTTCATAAATTTAGATAAAATGCAACCCTAGAAAAATTAAATTATTTCATAAATTAAAAATTAAAAATTACAGAAGTTAAGGAATTTCGTTCAAGAACACAAAGAAAATTAAAACTACATCTTCTCCAAAATATTTGGCACACGTAGAACACAACAGAAGCCAAAAATGGCTTCTGCGTGTTCCACAACCAACCCTTAACACCACAAAAATTCTAAACTCTCAAAACTAAAAACTCTTCATACTATCCCCTATTTATAGCATCAAATTTCTAAAAAAATACATTTTAAAATATATTTTTTTAATACACGCGGGGGACAACTAATGATGGAGAAATTAATTTAAAAATACACATGGGGGACAAAATTGTATCGAAACGCAAAAACTGATATCGAAAACGTAAACTGGGAACATGCGCGTCGTTGCTTCTTTTTTTTTCAATTCTCGCTACCACGTGTCGCCTTGTGATTCGCTGAAAGCTAAAGTGGGACACGTGGCAGCATATAATTGGCGCTCAAGGACGGGCGCACACAGAAATGCCACACGGGAGTAGAGGCGCCGAGAAAGTGGGTGATAGCGGCTGGAACGCGTGCGTGATTCTGTGTTTTTGTGCTCGCCAAAACCTTGCCACATGTCAGAATATTATTGGTTGAAATATGAAGTGGGACACGCGGCAGCTTTCTGTTCGATGTGTAACCGGGCGCATGTGAAACGGCCACAAGAGATTATTCCTGGAAAACGCATCAAACACGTGGGTCCCACCTTGCACGCCAGCCTGCGCGGTAGGTGGGCCCCACTGGGGCACCGAGCCGCGTGATAGAGGAAACCGTGCACCTACTCTCTTTGGTCAGGTATGAAGGACACGCACGCATCCTAACCATTTATGCTTTGATCGGACGGTCCACGTTGTACGCGTGGGTTCTTTTCTCCTGCGTAGAAAAATAAGTTTTCTTAATTGCATTTTACCCCACAAATATATTTCAAATAATATTTTAAACTTTGTTTAATTACAATAAAGCCCTTTTCTAATTTAAATTAAATTTTTGACTTTTATAAATTGCAATTAGGGACTTATTTATTTGAAATTATATTTTTGGACACAAATTTGCAATTAAGTACGTTTTCGATACAAATTATTTAATTTTCTTAAAATATATGAAAAACAGTAAATACTAATTTATTAAACTAAAATTAACTAAAAATATGAAGAACATAGCAATAATAATTAATAAAATAGATGTTAATAACTATATAAAATACAGTTATCAACACCCCCAAACTTAAGCTTTTGCTAGTCCTCGAGAAAAAGTAAAGAAATAAAACAAAGATAACTGCATTTAAAATAGTGATTTTCAAAATATCTCTTTTTAAACATTCCAAATATCATAACTCAAAGAAATAAAAGAATTTTATCTAAGCATCAAAATCAATTTAAAAGTATATAACATTTTCACAATGAATTTTTGTGTGTGTGTAAAGTCTTTTCATATTTCATCACATGCAATCCGGATCAGTTTATGCAAATATAAAATCAAACAAATTTTAATGAAATCACAAATCTCATAGTTTATTTTTCTTTTCTCTCTCCACTAATGTAGACAAACACAAAACACCAAATCAATAGGACTTTATTAAGCTTGTAATGTATGGCTTAGGTAAAGGTAGGATAAATGATACTTTTAGCTCAACTTTTCCCAAACATAACATGTTAGGATTGAAAAAGATAACTTCTATCATCACAAAAATTACTTCCCAATTTGGGATTTATCATCACATACCATCCTCTCTTTTTCTTTCTTTCTTTCTTTTTATTTTCTTTTTCTTTTTTTTTCTTTTTTCTTTTTCTTTTTTTTAGTATCCTATTTTTCTGATATATCTTTAAATATTTACTAACAATTGTCACATGTTAGTGAGATAAGAAAAATAGATATATCTACACACACACACACACACACACACACAAACACACATATATATATATATATATATTAGAGTAGGCTTTTGAAATGAGAAAAATATATATATAAACTTTGAAGCTCAAAAGGGGTATACTATGAATAATGCATGTGAAGGTAGATAGAAAGGCTCAAACGATCCAAAGATGGCCTAAATCATTTTCTTAGTTAAATGTTATCTATAATTTCGCCTCGAGAGAAAATCAAACAAATTCTAAAAACTGTGACACCACAAAAATAAATCGAATTCCATAGTCACATAAACCTTCTCTAAATTGTCATAGCAACTCAAAAATCAAGACTAGTGCTCACGAATATTTATTCTTGTAAAAATGAAACATACGTAAAAATTATTCATCACTTAGAAAATATTCAAATTTTTCAAAGAGCTATGCATCATCTAAATCGAAGAAATAAAAATAAATCACTATTCATAGCAAAATATCTTCAATCAACCAAACCAACAAAAAAAAAATTTCACAAGCAAGAACATCCAGAAAGTATTTCAATTACGTTCAATATATCTACCACCCCCAAAATTAATATACACATTGTCCTCAATGTGTGAAAGTTAAAGAACATATGAGATGGGTTTAAAGAAACTTCCTGGTTTGTTTGATTGGTTAAAATCCAAAATAGCTTCATTTCTTCCAATTTGCACCTACGAAAGAAAAAAAAATAACATACCAAAATATAAAAAGGAATACATGCGAAAAATAAAAAATATATATCTATAAAACACATGGGTTGCCTCCCAAGAAGCACTTGATTTATAGTCTTCAGCTTGACTTCTCAATTTGTTTTTCTTTTTGTAAGTTAAGATTTGTGTGTCAAACAAAATCTCAACTTACGAGAAAATTGATAAATTAAGTAAGAAACAATAACCTTAAATTTTTTTTTCTTTTTGTGAGTTAAGATCTGTGTGTCAAACAAAATCTCAACCCACGAGAAAATTGAAAAATAAATTAAACACGCAACAATAAAAAAAACAAGAAATGTTTTTTTGAATTAAAATCAGATTGATTGGTATTAATATCAACAATGAAAATAGTAAACAAATCCCCGGCAACGACACCAAAAACTTGTTGTCTCTTTTGGAGAACATAAAATGTGCAAGTATACACGGTCACAAGTAATAAGATTTGTAAGTAAAATATCATTCCCACAGAGATTTGTTACTACAGTTTGTTGAGTACTAAAATTGTTTCCCTCTGATTTTATTCAAAACGATCGTTGATTTGGAAAAAGTTAAAGAAAAGAGTTAACAAAATAAAAGAAATCTAGGATTGTTGTTTTTCCCCAAATTAATCCACTCAAATCATATTATTTTCTCTTGATTTATATTTTTTAGTACATTTAATTTGTCAACCGAAAACTTCTAATTTTATCCATACATCTCTTCCGAGCTCCTATAGACACACCTCATTAAATTAATTCACTATATTCCTATGAGAATTAAATTCATCAAGATTCATTACGTTCTAAGTTCCCAAATGGCCACACATACAATTAAGGTATATTCCTATCCTTCATCATACATGTCATTCTAGCTATGAGCAATATACACAAAAATGCCTCTTCCAAGTTTATTTAAGTGCCACGGATCAATTTGATAAAATTCGTAAATAATAAAAAAGCATTAAGCACAAATAGAATAAACAAATCAAACGTCTTATAAATCTATCAAAATAATTAAAATCAAAGCTTCATAAATTTAGATCAAATGCAACCCTAGAAAAATTAAATTACTTCATAAATTTAAAATAAAATTACAACAGATACATAAAAATTAGAAGAAGAAGAAAGGATAAAAACACCTCGTAGCGCAAATATTTGGCACACATAGAACACAACAGAAGCCAAAAATGGCCTCTGCGTGTTCCACAGTCCAGCCCCTAACACCACCTATTTAATATTTCGCAAGCATAACAACGTTATTATTATATCATGTTTACAAACAGCCAGCAAAGTTAAATTTAATTACAGACAAATTAAATATAGCATGTAAGAATAAAGCATAAAAAATAACTGTAAAGAAAATAAAATCCTTACAGTACTTTGATGCTATTCTCGTTGCTAGAAAACCTCCAAACGGAATTTGCACTCCCATTTATTGAATCAAAAAGCAAATAAATTACAAAAACATAACTAGTTCTTCTCAAAAAAGAAGAACTTAAAAACTAAGAAAAACTAACTAAGAAAAGCTAAAAACTAAGAAAAACTAAAAAAACTAAAAAAACTAAGAAATGAGAGAAAGAAAGAGAAGAGAAGATGTGTTTTGAGGTGTGGTATGAAGTGAAGAGAAGGGGGGTATTTATAGGTGAGGATGGAGAGAAAAAATGGGTGAAAAAATGATGGAAACGCAGAGTGGTGACTGCTGACATCATTGATGACATCAGCATGACATGGGGTGGCTGCGCGTGGATTGGGGCGCAGATGATAGCGGCGCGTGTGGAAAGGGGCAAGGGCGTGCGTGGGCGAGCTGGTTTGGTGCTGTTACCGGGGAAGGAATAGCGTTTTTAAATTATTTATCAAAATTTTAAAAACTTTTGGTGTTGCAATTAATTGTGATTTTTTTATTTAAAAAAAACAAAAATAAAAAAAAACTTAAATAAATTTTAAATAATAATAATAATAAAATAAAAAATTTATTTTATTTAATTATTTTCTTTTAAAAAAATAAAAAATAAAAACAAATTAAAACAAATTAAAAAAATAAAAACAAATTAAAAAAATAAAAAAAATAGAAAAAATAATAAAATATAATAAAAAATACAAAAATATAATAAAAAAATAAAAATAAAAATAAAAATAAAACAAAATTTCAAAAAAAAAATCAAAAACTTGATCGGGCAGAACCGACATTGCCGATCGTGCCATTACTTTGGTTTTATTTATTTATAAAACTCTCACAAGTGCACGAATCATTTCGTAAAAATTGATAAGTATACTCCCAAGGTCGATCTAAGGAAGGAATGTATGTCGTTCTTAATTTATTATTCAAAATTTTAAAAACGAAATTAAATCCTAAACATCTTGACACGATATTTTGGCATTTTGTGTTTTTAATCTAGTGACATAAAAATAAACATAGATACAGATTCAATAAATATTTATGCAAATTTTGTCAATTATAATAGTGGAGTATTTATGGATATAATAACTAAGTAATTATGCTTGTTCATATTATTTAGGTTATTAAAGATATGAATTGATATTTATTGATTCTCTCTTTTTTATATGAATACCACCTTTGGTGGGTTTTATAAACTAAATAAATCAATTAACACCTATGGATGGGGTTGATAACTAATTTGGTTAGTTAAATTAATTCTTTTTTCTAAGAGATTGAAAATGAACCATTTAAATGCCACCTTTGGTGGGGTGAAACAGTTTAAACTTTATTCAAGGTGTCCAAATTAAACCTAAGAATTTAGTTATCCGAGTACTAACTTCCAAGTTTTAAAACCACTAGTGAAAACATGTTGTCAATACATTTTCAGATAATAATTCTTATAAAAACTTTTGAAATAGAGCTTCACTCTAACTACCGAGCGATTGTACCAACAAATAAAAGAGCACTACTCTAAATCAGACTGGATAACTAAACCTTAAAATCTAATTTTCAGATTTAAGTTTGTAATGAAAAATAATATATTTCTCTCTAACATTCTTAATATAAAATCTTGAATAAAAACAAAATCAATTCATTTTAGAGATTTTTACCTATTTAATATTTCGTAAGCATAACAACGTTATTATTATATCATGTTTACAAACAGCCAGCAAAGTTAAATTTAATCACAGACAAATTAAATATAACATGTAAGACTAAAGCATAAAAAATAACTGTAAAGAAAATAAAATCCTTACAGTACTTCGATGCTATTCCCGTTGCTAGAAAACCTCCAAACGAAATTTGCACTCCCATTTATTCAATCAAAAAGCAAATAAATTACAAAAACATAACTAGTTCTTCTCAAAAAGAGAAAAACTTAAAAACTAAGAAGAACTAACTAAGAAAAGCTAAAAACTAAGAAAAACTAAAAAAACTAAGAAATGAGAGAAAGAAAGAGAAGAGAAGATGTGTTTTGAGGTGTGGTATGAAGTGAAGAGAAGGGTGGTATTTATAGGTGAGGATGGAGACAAAAAGTGGGTGAAAAAATGTTAAAAAATGATGGAAACGCGGAGTGGTGATTGTTGACGTCATTAATGACATTAGCATGACGTGGGAGGCGGCTACACGCGGGATGGGCGAGCTGGCTTGGCACCGTTGCTGGGGAAGGAATAGCGTTTTTAAATTATTTATCAAAATTTTAAAACTTTTTGTGTTGTAATTAATTGTGATGTTTTTATTTAAAAAAAACAAAAACAAAAAAAAACTTAAATAAATTTTAAATAATAATAATAATAAAATTAAAAATTTATTTTATTTAATTATTTTCTTTTAAAAAAATAAAAAATAAAAACAAATAAAAAAAATAATAAAAAAATAATAAAAAATAATAAAAATAAAAATAATAAAAAATAAAAATAAATAAAAAAATAAAAAAATAAAACAAAATAAAACAAAATTTCAAAAAAAAAAATCAAAAACTTGATCGGGCAGAACCGACATTGCCGATCGTGCCATTACTTTGGTTTTATTTATTTATAAAACTCTCGTAAGTGCACGAATTATTTCGTAAAAAATGATAAGTATACTCCCAATGTCGATCTAAGGAAGGAATGTATATCGTTTTTAATTTATTATTCAAAATTTTAAAAATGAAATTAAATCCTAAACATCTTGTCACAATATTTTGGCGTTTTGTGTTTTTAATCTACTGACATAAAAATAAACATAGATACAGGTTCAATAAATATTTATGCAAATTTTGTCAATTATAATAGTGGAGTATTTATGGATATAATAACTAAGTAATTATGCTTGCTCATATTATTTAGGTTATTAAATATATGAATTGATATTTATTGATTCTCTCTTTTTTATATGAATACCACCTTTGGTGGGGTTAGATATTCTTTATTAACTAAAGAAATCAATTAACACCTATGGGTGGGGTTGATAACTAATTTGGTTAGTTAAATTAATTCCTTTTTCTAAGAGATTGAAAATGAACCATTTAAATGCCACTTTTGGTGGGGTTAGACAGTTTAAACTTTATTCAAGGTGTCCAAATTAAACCTAAGAATTTAGTTATCCGAGTACTAACTTCCAAGTTTTAAAACCACTAGTGAAAACATGTTGTCAATACATTTTCAGATAATAATTCTTATAAAAACTTTTGAAATAGAGCTTCACTCTAACTACCGGGCGATTGTACCAACAAATAAAAGAGCACTACTCTAAATCAGACTGGATAACTAAACCTTAAAATCTAATTTTTAGATTTAAGTTTGTAATGAAAAATAATATATTTCTCTCTAACATTCTTAATATAAAATCTTGAATAAAAACAAAATCAATTCATTTTAGAGATTTTTACCTATTTAATATTTCGCAAGCATAACAACGTTATTATTATATCATGTTTACAAACAGCCAGCAAAGTTAAATTTAATCACAGACAAATTAAATATAACATGTAAGACTAAAGCTTAAAAAATAACTGTAAAGAAAATAAAATCCTTATAGTACTTCGATGCTATTCCCGTTGCTAGAAATCCTCCAAACGGAATTTGCACTCCCATTTATTGAATCAAAAAGCAAATAAATTACAAAAACATAGTTTTCTCAAAAAGAGAACTTAAAAACTAAGAAGAACTAACTAAGAAAAGCTAAAAACTAAGAAAAACTAAAAAAACTAAAAAAAACTAAGAAATGAGAGAAAGAAAGAGAAGAGAAGATGTGTTTTGAGGTGTGGTATGAAGTGAAGAGAAGGGGCGCAGATGGCACCGGCGCGCGCGAAGTGTAGCTAGTGGGCGCATAGGTGCGCGCGCGGGATGGGCGAGCTGGCGCATGCGGACTGAGCATCCTACACGCGCGGGTGTGCGCGGCTTCTGGGAGAGGCCGGCCAGCTGGGCGGCGCGGCGGCGCTATTTACTCCTTTTTGACCCATTTTGTCCAATTTTTCCATATTTGTTCACCTTTCCTCATTTATTTATTAATATATTTGTGATGTATTGCTTCCAGTATTCCTCTTTGTGTCTTTAAGTTGCATTTTTAAGCCAAAATACCTGAAAAACAATAAAAATACCCCTGATTCTGAAAAAGACAAATTTATATAAATATATGATAAAATCATGTAAATATATATATTTTTAATCAATTAATGTGCATAAAATAATGGTAATTTTAGTGCTTTTTGAGCACTCATTATTATGTTTTTAGGAATCGAAACAAAATTCAATTTGATTTATTAAAATTGTCATTCGATAAACAAATTAAAAGTTATAACATTTTAAAGTTGCAACGCAATTAATAACTTTGTTTTTTTAAAATTATGAAATGTAAGAGCTCTCTTGTGTTTTTGAAGATCAAATATAGATTGAACCAAAAAAAAGAATAACAATATTGATAGAAAACGCAAAACTTGAATGAAAAAATTTCATTCATTGTTTTGTGATTTATAACTAAAGAACACTGAAAACACTCAACTAACGATTTTTTTCAAATCGAAAATTCAAAAACAGATAGGGAAGCTCGATAAGAAATTTTCAACGACCAAGCCTATCATACCAAATGATATGGATACTTTAGACGAACAAACTAGGAACTCAACGGAATTGGAATGATTGAATTGCTCAGAATGTGATGAAAATGATCATATTAGTACCATTAAGAACATGAACCAAAAACAATGCAATAAGTTGCGACCAAACTTTAAGACGTCACTAAGTAGTGTAAACGATGGAATTTGGTTTGCAAAACGCGGAGAACTGAACTAATGCTTTGTTATGTTTTTAGGAATCGAAACGAAATTCAATTTGATTTATTAAAATTGTCATTCGATAAGCAAATTAAAAGTTATAACATTTTAAAGTTGCAACACAATTAATAACTTTGTTTTTTTAAAATTATGAAATGTAAGAGCTCTCTTGTGTTTTTGAAGAACAAATATAGATTGAACCCAGAAAATAAAGAATAAAAAAAGATATGAAGAATTTAAAGAAAACTAGGAAATGAAATACAAAGACGAAAACAAGAACAACAATATTGATAAAAAACGCAAAACTTGAATGACAAAATTTCTTTCATTATTTTGTGATTTATAACTAAAGAACACTCAAAACAATCGACTAACTATTTTTTTGAAATCTAAAATTAAAAAAAATAGGGAAGTTTAAGAACCAATTTTCAACGACTTAGCCTCTCATACCGAATGATGCGGATACTTTAGACGAACATCCTAGCAACTCAAAGAATAGGAACATTTGAATTTCTTAGAACGTGGTTAAAATGATCAAATAAGAAGCCTTAAGAACATGAACCAAAAACAACCCAATAAGTTGGGAATAAAACTTTAATATGTCACTAGTTAGTTTAAACGATGGAATTTTGTCTACAAAATGCGGAAAACTGAACTAATGCTTGGTTGTGTTTTTTAGAATCGAAATGATCTTCGATTTGATTTATTAAAATTGTCATTCGATACACGAATTAAAAGTTATAACATTTTAATGTTGCAACCTCAATTAATAACTTTGTTTTTTTGGAAAATATGAACGTAATAGCTCTCTTATTTTTTGAAGAACAATTATAAATTGAACCCAAAAAAAGATTAATAAAAAGATAAGAAGATTTTAAAGAAAACTACAAAACGAAATAAAACAATGAAAACAAGAACAACAATATTGATAGAAAACGCAAAACTTGAGTGACAGAATTTCATTCATTGTTTTGTGATTTATGACTCAAGAACGTTGAAAACAATCGACTAACAATTTTTTGAAATCTAAAATTCAAAAATAGATAGGGAAGTTCGATAAGCAATTTTCAACGACCAAGCCTCTGATACCAAATGATGCAGATACTTTTGACGAATAAACTAGGAACTCAACGAAATTGGAACGATTGAATTGCTCAGAATGTGATGAAAATGATCATATAAGTACCCTTAAGAACATGAACCAAAAACAACGCAATAAGTTGCGACCAAACTTTAAGACATCACTAAGTAGTGTAAACGATGGAATTTGGTTTGCAAAATGCGGAGAACTAAACTAATGCTTTTTTATTTGATTTATTAAAATTTTCGTTATATACACGAATTAAAAGTTATAACATTTTAAATTTGCAACCTCAATTAATAACTTTGTTTTTTTGAAAATATGAACCGTTACAACTTTCTTGTTTTCTTGAAGAACATATATAAATTGAACCCAAAAAATAAAGAATAAGAAAAAGATATGAAGAATTTAAAGAAAACTACAAAACGTAATCTAAAGACGAAAACAATAACAACCATATTCATAGAAAATGCAAAACTTGAATTACAAAATTTCTTTCATTGCTTTGTGATTTGTGACTCAAGAACGTTGAATGCAATCGACTAACAATTATTTTTAAATATAAAATTCAAAAATAGATAGGGAAGATTGATAAGCAATTTTCAACGACCAAGCCTCTCATACCAAATGATGTGGATACTTTAGATGAACAACCTATTTATTCAAAGGAAATGGAACGATTGAATTGCTCACAACGTGGTTAAAATGATCAAATTAGAACCTTTAGGAACATGAAGCGGAAGCAAGGAAATAAGTTGTGACCAAACTTTAAGATGTCAGTAAGTGGTATAGATGATCAAATTTGGTTTACAAAACACGGAGAACTGAACTAATGCTTTGTTGTGTTTTTAAGAATCGAAACGAACTTCGATTTGATTTATAAAAATTGTTGTTCGTTACATGAATAAGAAGTTATAACATTTCAAAGTTGAAACATCAATTAATAACTTTGTTTTTTTGATAATATGAACCGTAATAGCTCTCTTGGTTTTTTGAAGAACAAATATAGATTGAACCCAAAAAATAAAGAATAAGAAAATGATACGAAGTGTTAATAGAAAACTACGAAACGTAATCCAAAGACAAAAACAAGAACCACAATATTGATAGAAAACGCAAAAATAGAATTACCAAATTTCTTTCATTGTTTTGTGATTTACGACTTAAGAACGTCGAAAACAATCGAATCATGATTTTTTTGAAATCTAAAATTCAAAAACAGATATGGAAGATTGATAAGAAAATTTCAATGACCAAGCCTCTCATAACAAATGAGGCGGATACTTTAGATGAACAACGTAGGAACTCAAAGGAATAGGAACAATTAAATTCGCCAGAACGTGGTTAAAATGATCATATTAGAACCCTAAAGAACAGGAACCGAAAACAATGCAATAAGTTGCGACCAAACTTTAAGACGTCAGTAAGTGGTGTAGACAATGAAAATTGGTTTCCTAAACGCACAGAACTTAACTAATGCCCTGTTGTGTTTTTGGGAATCGAAACGAGATTCAATTTAATTTATTATAATAGTCATTCGATACACAAATTAAAATTATAACATTTTATAGTTGCAACCTCAATTAATAACTTTGTTTTTTTAAATATGACCATAACAACTCTCTTGTTTTTTTGAAGAAAAAATATAAATTGAACCAAGAAAATAAAGAATAAGAAAAAGATACGAAGAATTGAAAGAAATCTACGAAACGAAATCCAAAGATGAAAACAAGAACAATAATATTGATAGAAAAAGCAAAACTTGAATGAAAAATATTTCTTTCATAGTTTTGTGATTTATGACTCAAGAACCCTAAAAACAATCGACTAATGATTTTCTTGAAATCTAAAAGTAAAAAATAGATAGGGAAGATTGACAACCAATTGTCAACGACGAAGCCGCTAATACCAAATGAAGCGGATACTTTAAATGAACAACCTATTAACTCAAAGGAATTGGAATGATTGAATTGTTCAAAACGTGGTTTAAATGATAAAATTAGAACCCTTAAGAACATGAACCGAAAACAACACAATACGTTACGACCAAACTTTAAGACGTTACTAAGTAGTGTAAATGATGGAATTTGGTTTACATAACCTAGAGAACTGAACTAATGCTTTGTTGTGTTTTTTGAAATCGATACAAGATTCAATTTGATTTTTATAATAGTTATTCGATACAAGATTTAAAAGTTATAATATTTTAAAGTTGCGACCTTAATTAATAACTTTATTTTTTTGAAAATATGAACCGTAACAGCTCTATTGTTTTTTTTTTGAAGAACAAATATACATTGAACCCAAAAAATAAAGAATAAGAAAAAGATACGAAGAATTTAATGAAAACTACAAAACGTAATCCAAAGACAAAAACAATAACAACAATATTGATTGAAAACGCAAAACTTGAGTTACCAAATTTCTTTCATTGTTTGGTGGTTTATGACTCAAGAACGCTGAAAACAATTGACTCATGATTTTTTTGAAATCTAAAATTCAAAAAAGATAGGGAAGATTGATAAGCAATTTTCAACGACCAAGCCTCTGATACCAATTAATGCCAATACTTTAGACGAACAACCTAGGAACTCAAAGAAATAGGAATGATTGGATTCCCCAGAATGTGGTTAAAAGTATCATATTAGAACCCTAAAGAACATGAACTGTAAACAACACAATAAGTTGCGACCAAATTTTAAGACATCAGTAAGTAGTGTAGACGATTAAATATGGTTTTCAAAAATGCGGAGAAATAAACTAAAACTTTGTTGTGTTTTTATGAATCGAAATGACTTGCGATTTGATTTATTATAATAGTCATTTGATACACGATTTAAAAGTTATAAAATTGTAAAGTTGCAACCTCAATTAATAACTTTTGTTTTTTTGAAAATATGATCCGTAATAGCTATCTTGTTTTTTGGAAGAACAAATATAGATTGAACCCAAAAAATAAAGAATAAGAAAAAGATATGAAGAATTTAAAGAAAAGTACAAAACGTAATCCAAAGACAAAAACAATAACAACAATATTGATTGAAAATGCAAAACTTGAATTACCAAATTTCTTTCATTGTGTTGTGATTTATGACTCAAGAATGCTGAAAAAAATCGACTCATGATTTTTTCGAAATCTAAAATTCAAATATAGATAAGGAAGATTGACAACAAATTTTAAACGACCAAGCCTCTGATACCAGATGAAGGGGATACTTTTGACGAACAACCTATGAACTCAAAGGAATATGAATGATTGAATTGCTCATAACGTGGGTAAAATGATCAAATTAGAACCCTTAAGAATATGAACCGAAAACAAAGCAATAAGTTGCCACCAAACTTTAAGATGTGAGTAAGTGGTGTAGATAATTAAATTTTTGTTTCCAAAACGTGGAGAACAGAACTAATGCTTTTTTTATATTTTTAGGAATTGAAACGAGATTCGATTTGATTTATTATAAAATTCATTTGATACATGAATTAAAAGTTATCACATTTTATAGTTGCAACCTCAATTAATAACTATTTTCTTGAAAATATGAATCATAACAGCTCTCTTGTTTTTTGAAGATCAAATATAGATTGAACCCAAAAAATTAAGAATAAGAAAAAGATACGAAGTATTTAAAGAAAACTATGAAACCAAATCAAAAGGCGAAAACAATAACAACAATAATGATAGAAAACGCAAAACTTGAATGACAAAATTTCTTTCATTGTTTGGTGATTTATGTGTCGAGAACGCTGAAAACAACCGAGTAATGATTTTTTTGGAAAACTAAAATTAAAAAATAGATAGGGAAGATTGATAAGCAATTTTCAACAACCAAGCCTCTGATACCAAATGATGTTGATACTTTAGACGAACAACCAATTAATTCAAAGGAAATGGAATGATTGAATTGATCACAACGTGGTTAAAATGATCAAATTAGAACCCTTAAGAACATGAACCGAAAGCAAGGCAATAAGTTGCGACCAAACTTTAAGATGTCAGTAAGTGGTATAGACGATCAAATTTGGTTTGCAAAACGCGGGGAAATGAACTATTGCTTTGTTGTAATTTTAGGAATCGAAAAGAACTTCGGTTTGATTTAATAAAATTTTTGTTCGATACACGAAATAAAAGTTATAAGATTTTGAAGTTGCAACCTCAATTAATAAATATTTTTTAAAATATGAATCGTAACAGCTCTCATGTTTTTTTAAGAAGAAATAGACATTGATGAACCCAAAAAATAAAGAATAAGAAAAAGATACGAAGAATTTAAAGAAAACTACAAAAGGTAATCCAAAAACAAAAACAATAACAACAATATTGATTGAAATTGCAAAACTTGAGTTACCAAATTTCTTTCATTGTTTTGTGATTTATGACTCAAGAACGTTGAAAACAATCGACTCATGATTTTTTTGAAATCTAATATTCAAAAACAAATGGGGAAGATTGATAAGAAATTTTCAACAACCAAGCCTCTGATACCAATTGATGTGGATACTTTAGACGAACAACCTAGGAACTCAAAGGAATAGGAATTATTGGATTCCCCAGAACGTGGTTAAAATTATAATATTAGTACCCTAAAGAACATGAACCGTAAACAACACAATAAGTTTCAACCAAATTTTAAGACATTAGTAATTAGTGTAGACAATTAAATTTGTTTTCCAAAACGTGGAGAACTAAACTAATACTTTGTTTTGTTTTTATGAATCGAAACGAGTTTGGATTTGATTTATTATAATAGTCATTTGATAGATGATTTAAAAGTTTAAAAATTTTAAAGTTGCAACCTTAATTAATAACTTTGGTTTTTGGAAAATATGAATCATAAGAGCTTTCTTGTTTTTTTGAAGAACAAATATAGATTGAACCCAAAAAATAAAGAATAAGAAAAATATACGAAGAATTTAAAGAAAACTAAAACACGTAATCCAAAGACAAAAACAATAACAATAGTATTGATTGAAAACGCAAAACTTGAATTACCAAATTTCTTTCATTGTTTTGTGATTTATGACTCAAGAACGCTGAAAACAATCGACTCATGATTTTTTTGAAATCCAAAATTCAAAAAGATATTAGGAAGATTGACAAAAAAATTTTAAATAACCAAGCCTATGATACCAAATGATACGGATACTTTCGACGAACAACCTAGGAACTCAAGGGGATATGAACGATTGAATTGCTCACGAAGTGGTTAAAATGATCAAATTCGAACCCTTAATAACATGAACTAAAAACAACACAATATGTTCCAACCAAACTTTAAGATGTCAATAAGTGGTGTAGACGATGCAATTTGGTTTCTAAAACGCGGAGAATTGGACTAATGCTTTGTTGTGTTTTTAGGAATCGAAACGAACTTCGATTTGATGTATTAAAATTTTCGTTTCATACACGAATTAAAAGTTATAACATTTTATAGTTGCAACCTCAATTAATAACTTTTGTTTTTTTGAAAATATGATCCGTAATAGCTATCTTGTTTTTTGGAAGAACAAATATAGATTGAACCCAAAAAATAAAGAATAAGAAAAAGATATGAAGAATTTAAAGAAAAGTACAAAACGTAATCCAAAGACAAAAACAATAACAACAATATTGATTGAAAATGCAAAACTTGAATTACCAAATTTCTTTCATTGTGTTGTGATTTATGACTCAAGAATGCTGAAAAAAATCGACTCATGATTTTTTCGAAATCTAAAATTCAAATATAGATAAGGAAGATTGACAACAAATTTTAAACGACCAAGCCTCTGATACCAGATGAAGGGGATACTTTTGACGAACAACCTATGAACTCAAAGGAATATGAATGATTGAATTGCTCATAACGTGGTTAAAATGATCAAATTAAAACCCTTAAGAACATGAACCGAAATCAAAATGATAAGTTGCCACATAACCTTAAGACGCGATTAAGTGGTGTTGACAATGAAATTTGGTTTCCAAAATGTGGAGAACATAATTAATGCTTTATTATGTTTTTAGGAATTGAAACAAGATTCAATTGGATTTATTATAAAAGTAGTTCGATACAAGAATTAAAAGTTATAACATTTTATAGTTGCAACCTCAATTAATAACCTTGTTTTTTTAAATATATGAACCGTAATAGCTCTCTTGTTTTTTCGAAGAACAAATATAGATTGAACCCAAAAAATAAAGAATAATAAAAAGATACGGAGAATTTAAAGAAAACTACAAAACGTAATCCAAAGACAAAAAGAATAACAACAGTATTGATTGAAAATGCAAAACTTGAATTACCAAATTTCTTTCATTGTTTTGTGATTTATGACTCAAGAACGTTGAAAACAATCGACTCATGATTTTTTTGAAATCTAAAATTCAAAAACAGATTAGAAATATTGACAACAAATTTTAAATACCCAAGCCTATGATACCAAATGATACGGATACTTTCGAGGAACAACCTAGGAAGTCAAAGGGATATGAACGATTGAATTGCTCACAACGTGGTTAAAATGATCAAATTGGAACCCTTAATAACATGAACTGAAAACAACGCAATATGTTCAAACCAAACTTTAAGATGTTAGTAAGTGGTGTAGACGATGCAATTTGGTTTCTAAAACGTAGAGAATTGGACTAATGCTTTGTTGTGTTTTTAGGAATCGAAATGAACTTCGATTTGATATATTAAAATTTTCGTTCGATACATGAATTAAAAGTTATAATATTTTATAGTTGCAACCTCAATTAATAACTATTATTTTGAAAATAAGATTCGTAACAACTCTCTTTTTTTTTAAGAACAAATATAGAGTGATCCCAAAAAATAAAGAATAAGAAAAAGATACAAAGAATTTAAAGAAAACTACGGAACAAAATTAAAAGGAAAAAACAATAAGAACAATATTGATAGAAAATGTAAAACTTGAATGTAAAATTTCTTTCATTGTTTTGTGATTTATAACTCAAGAATGCTGAATACAATCGACTAACGATTTTTTGGAAATCTAAAATACAAAAACAGATTAGGAAGATTGACAACAAATTTTAAAAGACCAAGCCTCTGATATCAGATGAAGCAGATACTTTTGACGAACAACCTAGGAACTCAAGGGAATATGAACGATTGAATTGCTCATAACGTGGTTAATGATCAAATTAGAATCCTTAAGAACATGAACCAAAAACAAAGCAATAAGGTGCCACAAAACTTTAAGATGTGAGTAAGTGGTGTAGACAATGAAATTTGGTTTCCAAAACGTGGAGAACGGAATTAATGCTTTTTTTATATTTTTAGGAATTGAAACAAGATTCGATTTTATTTATTATAAAAGTAGTTAGCTACACGAATTAAAAGTTATAACATTTTATAGTTGCAACCTCAATTAATAACTTTGTTTTTTTGAAAATATGATCCGTAATAGCTATCTTGTTTTTTGGAAGAACAAATATAGATTGAACCCAAAAAATAAAGAATAAGAAAAAGATATGAAGAATTTAAATAAAACTACAAAACGTAATCCAAAGACAAAAACAATAACAACAATATTAATTGAAAACACAAAACTTGAATTACCAAATTTCTTTTATTGTTTTGTAATTTATGACTCAAGAATGCTGAAAATAATCGACTTATGATTTTTTTGAAATCTAAAATTCAAAAACAGATTAGGAAGATTGACAACAAATTTTAAATAAACCAAGCCTCTGATACCAAATGATACGGATACTTTCGACAAACAACCTAGGAACTCAAAGGGATATGAACGATTGAATTGCTCACAACGTGGTTAAAATGATCAAATTCGAACCCTTAATAAGATGAACTGAAAACAACGCAATATGTTCCAACAAAAATTTAAGATGTCAGTAAGTGGTGTAGAGGATGCAATTTGCTTTCTAAAACCCGGGGAATTGAAATAATGCTTTGTTGTGTTTTTAGGAATCGAAACGAACTTTGATTTGATTTATTAAAATTTTCATTTGTTACACGAATTAAAATTTATAACATTTTATAGTTGCAACCTCAATTAATAACTTTTGTTTTTTTGAAAATATGATCTGTAATAGCTATCTTGTTTTTTGGAAGAACAAATATAGATTGAACCCAAAAAATAAAGAATAAGAAAAAGATACGTCGAATTTAAAGAAAACTACAAAACGTAATCCATACACAAAAACAATAACAACAATATTGATTGAAAACGCAAAACTTGAATTACCAAATTTCTTTCATTATGTTGTGATTTATGACTCAAGAACGCTGAAAACAATCGACTCATGATTTTTTTGAAATCTAAAATTCAAAAATAGATTAGGAAGATTGACAAAAAATTTTAAATAACCAAGCCTCTGATACCAAATGATACGGATACATTCGACGAACAACCTAGGAACTCAAAGGGATATGAATGATTGAATTTCTCACAACGTGGTTAAAATGATCAAATTTGAACCCTTAATTATATGAATTGAAAGCAACGCAATATGTTCCAACCAAACTTTAAGATGTGAGTAAGTGGTGTAGACGATGCAATTTAGTTACTAAAACGCGGATAATTGAACTAATGCTTTTTTGTTTTTAGTAATTGAAACGATCTTCGATTTGATTTATTAAAATTTTTCGTTTGATACACGAATTAAAAGTAATAACATTTTAAAGTTGCAACCTCAATTAATAACTTTGTGTTTTTGAAAATATGAACCGTTATAGCTGTCTTGTTTTTTGGAAGAACAAATATAGATTGAACCCAAAAAATAAAGAATAAGAAAAAGATATGAATAATTTAAAGAAAACCACAAAACGTAATCCAAAGACAAAAACAATAACAACAATATTGATTGAAAACGCAAAACTTGAATTACCAAATTTCTTTCATTGTTTTGTGATTTATGACTCAAGAACGCTGAAAACAATCGAATTTTGATTTTTTTATCTTCTAAAATTCAAAAACAGATTAGGAAGATTGACAACAAATTTTAAATAAACCAAGCCTATGATACCAAATGATACGAATACTTTCGACGAACAACCTAGGAACTCAAAGGGATATGAACGATTGAATTGCTTATAACGTGGTTAAAATGATCAAATTCGAACCCTTAATAAGATGAACTGAAAACAACGCAATATGTTCCAACCAAACTTTAAGATGTCAATAAGTGGTGTAGACGATGCAATTTGGTTTCTAAAATGCGGAGAATTGGACTAATGCTTTGTTGTGTTTTTAGGTATCGAAATGAACTTCAATTTGATGTATAAAAATTTTCGT
Organism: Hippophae gyantsensis; assembly: GCA_030763125.1. NCBI lineage: Eukaryota > Viridiplantae > Streptophyta > Magnoliopsida > Rosales > Elaeagnaceae > Hippophae > Hippophae gyantsensis. The sequence continues at coordinate 26,176,561 of CM061029.1, read as the reverse complement.
TTTGATACACGAATTAAAAGTTATAACATTTTATAGTTGCAACCTCAATTAATAACTTTTGTTTTTTTGAAAATATGATCCGTAATAGCTATCTTGTTTTTTGGAAGAACAAATATAGATTGAACCCAAAAAATAAAGAATAAGAAAAAGATACGAAGAATTTAAAGAAAAGTACAAAACGTAATCCATACACAAAAACAATAACAACAATATTGATAGAAAACAAAAAAATTGAATGACAAAATATCTTTCATTGTTTTGTGATTTATAACTCAAGTACGCTGAATACAATCGACTAACGATTTTTTGGAAGTCTAAAATTCATAAACAGATTAGGAAGATTGACAACAAATTTTAAACGACCAAGCCTCTGATACCAAATGATACGGATACTTTCGATGAACAACCTAGGAACTCAAAGGAATTTGAACGATTTAATTACTCACAATGTGGTTAAAATGATCAAATTAGAACCCTAAACAACATGAACTAAAAACGACGCAATATGTTCCAACCAAACTTTAAGATGTCCGTAAGTGGTGTAGATGATGCAATTTGGTTTCTAAAACACGGGGAATTGAAATAATGCTTTGTTGTGTTTTTAGGAATCGAAACGAACTTTGATTTGATTTATTAAATTTTTCGTTTGTTACACGAATTAAAAGTTATAACATTTTAAAGTTGGAACCTCAATTAATAACTTTTTTTTTGAAGAACACATATACATTGAACCCAAAAAATAAAGAATATGAAAAAGATACGAAGAATTTAAAGAAAACTACAAAACGTAATCCAAAGACAAAAAAAATAACAACATTATTGATTGAAAACACAAAATTTCAATTACCAAATTTCTTTCATTGTTTTGTGATTTATGACTCAAGATTGCTGAAAATAATCGACTCATGATTTTTTTGAAATCTAAATGATGTCGATACTTTAGACGAACAACCAAGGAACTCAAAGGAATAGGAATGATTGGATTAACCAAAACGTGGTTAAAATGATCATATTAGAACCCTAAAGAACCAAAAACAATGCAATAAGTTGTGACCAAATTTTAAGACATCAGTAAGTAGTGTAGACGATTAAATTTAGTTTCCAAAACGTGGAGAACTAAACTAATACTTTGTTGTGTTTTTATGAATCGAAACGAGTTTCGATTTAATTTATTATAATAGTCATTCGATACAAGATTTAAAAGTTATAAAATTTTAATGTTGCAACCTCAATTGATAACTTTGTTTTTTTGAAAATATGAATCGTAAGAGCTCTCTTGTTTTTTTGAAGAACAAATATAGATTGAACCCAAAAATAAAAGAATAAAAAAAAGATACGAAGAATATAAAGGAAACTTCGAAACTGAATCGAAAGGTGAATATAATAACAACAATATTGATAGAATATTGAAAAACTTGAATCACAAAATTTCTTTCATTGTTTTATGATTAATGACTCAAGAACGCAGCATACAATCGACTAACTATATTTTTAAAATCTAAAGTTCAAAAATAGATAAGAAAGATTGACAACAAATTTTAAACAACCTTCCCTCTTATACCAAATGATGCAGATACTTTTGACGAACAACCAAGGAACTCAAAGGAATATGTACGAATGAATTGCTCACAACGTGGTTAAAATGATCAAATTAGAACCCTTAAGAACATGAATCGAAAAAAAAGCAATAAGCTGCGACCAAACTTTAAGACATTAGTAAGTGGTGTAGACAATGAAATTTGGTTTCCAAAACGTGGAGAACTGAACTAATGCATTGTTGTGTTTTTAGGAATCCAAATGAGATTCGATTTGATTTATTATAATATTCTTTCGATACACGAATTAAAAGTTATAACATTTTAAAGTTGTAACCTCAATTAATAACTTTGGATTTTTGAAAATATTAATCGTAGCAGGTCTCTTCTTTTTTTGAAGAAAAAATATAGATTGAACCCAAAAAATAAAGAATAAGAAAAAGATATGAGGAATTTAAAGAAAACTACGAAACATGATCGAAAGGCAAAAATAATAACAACCATATTGATAGAAAACGCAAAACATGAATGACAAAATTTCTTTCACTCTTTTGTGATTTATGAGTCAAGAACGCTGAATACAATTGAATTTTAGATTTTTTGGAAATCTAAAATTCAAAAACAGATAAGAAAGATTGACAACAAATTGTAAACGACCAAGCCTCTGATACAAAATGATATGGATACTTTTGACAAACAACCTAGGAACTCAAAAGAATATGAATGATTCAATTGCTCACAACGTGGTTAAAATGATCAAATTAGAACCCTTAACAACATGAGCTGAAAATAACACAATTTGTTGTGACCAACCTTTAAGATGTTCGTAAGTGGTGTAGACGATGAAATTGGATTTCTAAAACGTGGAGAACTGAACTATTTCATTATTGTGCTTTTTTTATTGTGCTTTTAGGAATCGAAACAAACTTCGATTTGATTTATTAAAACTTTCGTTTGATACACGAATTAAAAGTTATAACATTTCAAAGTTGCAACATCAATTAATAACTTTGTTTAACCATCAAGCCGCTAATAAAACTTTCCCAGAATGTGGTTAAAATGATCATATTAGAACCCTAAAGAACATGAACCGAAAACAATGCAATAAGTGTCAACCAAACTTTAAGATGTTAGTAAGTAGTGTAGACAATGAAATTAGGTTTACAAAACACACAGAACTGAACTAATGCTCTGTTGTGTTTTTAGGAATCAAAACGAGATTCAATTTGATTTATTATAATATTCATTCGATGAATGAATAAAAAGTTATAATATTTTAAAATTGCAACCTCAATTAATAATTTGTTTTTTAAATATATGAACCATAACAGCTCTTTTTTTTTAAGAAGAATTGAAAGAAATCTACGAAATGAAAAAGAAAGATGAAAGCAAGAACAACAATATTGTTAGAAAACACAAAACTTGAATAACAAAATTTGTTTCATTGTTTTGTGATTTTTGACTCCAGAATGCTAAAAACAATCAACTAACAATTTTTTTGAAATCTAAAATAAAAAAAAGCAGATAGGGAAGATTGACACCAAATTTTAAACAACCAAGCCTCTGATACCAAATGATATGAATACTTTCGACGAAGAACCTAGGAATTCAAAGGAATATGAACGATTGAATTACTCACAACATGGTTAAAATGATCAAATTAGAACCCTTAACAACGAACCGAAAATAACACAATATGTTCTCACCAACCTTTAAAACGTTAGTAAGTGGTATAAACGATGAAATTTGGTTTCTAAAATGCAGAGAATTCAACTAATGTTTTTTGTGTTTTTAGGAATCGAAATGAACTTCGATTTGATTTATTAAAATTTTCGTTCGATACACGAATTAAAAGTTAAAACATTTTAAAGTTGCAACCTCAATTAATAACTTTGTTTTTTTTAAATATGAACCATAACAGCTCTCTTGTTTTTTTTAAGCATAAATATAAATTCACCCTAAAAAATAAAGAATAAGAAAAAGATACGAAGAATTGAAAGAAAGCAAGAACAACAATATTGGTAGAAAAGTAAAAACTTGAAAGACAAAATTTCCTTCATTGTTTTGTGATTTATGACTCAAGAACGCTAAAAACAATCGACTAACGATTTTTTTGAAATCTAAAAGTAAAAAATAGATAGGGAAGATTGAGAACCAATTTTCAACAACCAAGCCTCTAATACCAAATGATATGGACACTTTTGACGAACGAACTTGGTACTCAAAGGAATATGAATGATTGAATTGCTCATAACGTGGTTAAAATGATCAAATTAGAACCCTTAACAACATGAACCAAAAACAACACAATATGTTCCAACCAACCTTTAAGACGTCAGTAAGTGGTGTAAATGATGAAATTTGGTTTCTAAAACGCAGAGAATTAAACTAATACTTTTTGTGTTTTTAGGAATCGAAACGAACTTCGATTTGATTTATTAAAATTTTTGTTCGATACACGAATTAAAAGTTATAACATTTTAATGTTGCAACCTCAATTAATAACTTTGTTTTTATAAAATATTAACCATAACAACTCTCTTGTTTTTTTAAGAACAAATATAAATTGAACCCAAAAAATAAAGAATAAGAAAAAGATATGAAGAATTTAAAGAAAACTACGAAATGAAATAGAAAGGCAAAAACAATAGACTAACGATTTTTTTGAAATCTAAAAGTAAAAAACAGATAGGGAAGATTGAGAACCAATTTTCAACGACCAAGCCGCTAATACCATATAATGTGGATACTTTAAATGAACAACATATTAACTCAAGGGAATTGGAATGATTGAATTGCTCAAGATGTGGTTAAATTGATCAAATTGGAACCATTAATAACATGAATTGAAAAAAAAAACGCAATAAGTTGCGACCAAACTTTAAGACATTACTAAGTAGTGTAAACGATGGAATTGTTTTTGCATAGTCTAGAGAACTGAACTAATGTTTTGTTGTGTTTTTAGGAATCGAAACGAGATTCAATTTATATTTTATAATATTCATTCGATACACGAATTGAAAGTTATAACATTTTAAAGTTGCGACCTCAATTAATAACTTTATTTTTCTGAAAATATGAATTGTAATAGCTCTCTTGGTTTTTTGAAGAAAAAATATAGATTGAACCCAAAAAATAAAGAATAAGAAAAAGATATGAAGAATTGAAAGAAATTTACAAAATGAAATAGAAAGGCGAAAACAAGAACAACAATATTGATAGAAAATAGAAAAACTTGAATGACAAAATTTCTTTCATTCTTTTGTGATTTATCACTCATGAACGCTAAAAACAATCGACTAACGATTTTTTTGAAATCTAAAAGTAAAAAACAGATAGGGAAGATTGAGAACCAATTTTCAACGACCAAGCCGCTAATACCATATGATGCGGATAATTTAAATGAACAACCTATTAACTCAAAGGAATTGGAATGATTGAATTGCTCAAGATATGGTTAAAATGATCAAATTGGAACCATTAATAACATGAATCGAAAAAAAAAACGCAATAAGTTGCGACCAAACTTTAAGACATTACTAAGTAGTGTAAACGTTGGAATTTGGTTTGCATAGTCTAGAGAACTGAACAAATGTTTTGTTGTGTTTTTAGGAATCGAAACGAGATTCGATTTGATATTTTATAATATTCATTCGATAATCGAATTAAAAGTTATAACATTTTAAAGTTGCGACCTCAATTAATAACTTTATTTTTCTGAAAATATGAATTGTAATAGCTCTCTTGTTTTTTAGAAGAACAAATATAGATTGAACCCAAAAAATAAAGAATAAGAAAAAGATATGAAGAATTGAAAGAAATCTACGAAATGAATTAGAAAGGCAAAAACAAGAACAACAATATTGATAGAAAATAAAAAAAACTTGAAAGAAAAAATTTCTTTCATTGTTTTGTGATTTATGACTCAATAACGCTAAAAACAATCAACTAACGATTTTTTTGAAATCTAAAAGTAAAAAACAGATAGGGAAGATTAAGAACCAATTTTCAACAACCAAGCCTCTCATTTCCCGAGTGTTCTCTCACTAATTTCTTTCCTTTGTAAGTCCCCCCTCAATGGAAAAGGTTATGGCTTGATCTTGTTTTATACTTCGTTTGTAAACATCTTGTTACCTCTCTAGAAATATTGCCATGTGTATGATCACAATATTTCCCATTATATTTCTTTGCTTCTTACCCTTAGAATGGGTTTGAAACTAAGATTCTATGGGAGAAAGGAAAAATAAGACATTTGGTCGGAGAAAATTACATTAAGGCTCGATAGTTTTTTCGACTTGAGAATATTCTTCTAAGTCATCTAGAACGAGGAGAATTACACTTTTAGTTCTATATGTTTTTAGGAATTGTAACGAGCTTCGGTTAGATATATTATCATAGTTATTTCATAACACATTTATGACTTGTAAAAAAGAGACATATATAGGGTTACCAAAACCAATACAAAGAAAAAACACATAATAATCACTCATGTTATTATTTACTATATGTAAAATTTATACATTGGTCCTTTTCTTTAAAAATTATATATCTCGAAAATAAAGGGTAGAGATAAATAAAATAAAGAAAAAAAATGAATAGTACAAACTTTATACTATGACCCCTCCTTTCATTTAACCCTCTTTCTTTCTTTTTTCTTTTTTATTTTTCCTAGTTGATCAATCCAGAAAGAAAGCTCTGGAGACGTTTCTTCGTTGGCCAGTATACAATCATCTTCTTGTTCGAGTCTAATTTTCTCAGAAACCATTCTTTTCAACTCTTATATGGCTTGCTGAGTTTCATGTAAGAGAAGAATATGAATATGATCTTGGGCAGCTTTCTTTTCAACCCTTGGATGAAATCAAGGGTTAAGATGTAATACCATTTGGACTGATTTTGGGCAGTTTTCTTTTCAACCCTTGGATGAAATCAAGGGTTAAGATGTGGTCGGATCATAATATACTCTAATGAAACTCTTACTAAAAGTTGTCTATTTATGTGATATTATTGTTTTACTATATATATTACTCTAAAATCAATATTAATACTAACAAATTCATGATATCATTGCTAAGGACGGTTTTGGTGTGCTTTGATGCTTTAGTATTTGCTTTCTTGTTATCATATGTAAACCGCAGAACAAAGTTTCTATTCGATTTTTATTTGATTACTGATATTATCATTGTCCCTCGATTTTGAGTTATGATATTACTGGGCCCCTTGGTAAGGTAGAATTATATCGCATGCAATATAAAATGGATACCCTTTGCTAATAGGTTCATCACATCAGAGATATAGTAGAAAATGGAGATCCTAAATAAAAAATATCAACATCGGCGGCAACTAAGTATCTTATCAAGAACATGATTAGAGCCATAATTCTTTGATACATTAGTTGGTAGATTTAATCAACTAATTTTTGGATATATACTGTATAAAATTTTACTCAAATTTTATATTATTTATTTTAAATGAATATGTAAAATTTATTGTGAAACCTCGTGTAAAACTTAGACTTGGAGTGTTGAGAAATCAACGGTGAGTAAGCAAAGGACGTGAAAGTTGTAAGAAAGTTAGCCCTTTAATTTTCAATTCATAACTTACGCGTTTCAATCCTCAACAACCAGAAAGACGTGCTACTTGTGATATTGTCTTTGATTCATCATCTTTTGTTGTTGAGTAAACATCTAAATATGATTATCCTGAGTTTAAATTTGCTAACTGTGGATCAATTTAACTGAACATTATGGATCACATCTCCCTTGATTATAGAAACAAAAAACCTTTGTAAAGGATCTTTTATTAGCTAGATTAAAGCAATATGCTAAAATGTAGGAAATCAAGAAAGGAAACTACATGAATTTCAGATGAAGAACCTATGAAAATGTTCTATGATAATCAATCAGCAATCTGAATTGTCAAAAATCCAGTTCATCATGATAGAACAAAACACTAATTCTTCTACCTCATTTGAAGGGCTTAAATCCTATGAATCAACAATCAATTCAGACATCAAAAAAATTACCATAAATTCTCAAAACTAGATGTATAAAAGTAACTCCAGTACTGAAGCAGAATATCGTGCTCTTGCTGATACCACATCTGAGCTTCTTTGGCTAAAAGATGATTCTGGAATCAAGCAACAATCCACATCTCTACTGGCAAGGGTTATTTCCATTACATGCTTTTGTAAAATAGACATGAGGAAACTACAAGAGTACTCTTGATAGACTCACCTATGTAAATGTGGAAGTGTGGACCTAAAAATTGGACTTTGTGAATTAATAAATTTTTGCTTTATAATTTTTTCATAGGAGATCATTCCTTCTAATTTTAATTCTTTTATGACATCTATCTTCTCAACTTATTTATAAGTTATTCTGACGTTAATAATACGTATACGATATACTAATAACAATAGCTGTAGTACACGATAATACTTTAAAAATAAATACTTAACCCACAGGTTCCAGGATCGAAACCTGGCTCTGGTAAACATTTTGATTTTTAGCGTTATTTTTTGGTCCTATTCCAATCAAAACGACAACATTTTTATCCAATCAGAAAAAGAAGAAAAAGAAAGGAAAACAAGAAAAAGAGAGAATAAAGAAGATCGTTAAAATTCAAAATAACTCCAAATCACCAGAGGAAGTTGGTTCCAACAATTCAAACATAAATATGGTAATTCTAAAGATTTCTTTGAGTATAATATCAAGTCTTCTAATTCCTTTATTTGAAAAGGTATTTATTCTTCAAGATCTTTACTTAAAATGGGTGTTTTCTTCCAAATTGGAGATGAAAAATCCATTGATACATACATAACCCTTACATATGTTCCAAAACAATTTAAAAGAGTGACATACAATTGAATTTTTAGAAGTGTAATGACATGCCTGCCACAGTGCACTTTTACCATGTCAGGACGCGGGGAAATGAGGTACTTATTAAAAATGTGTACAAGTTGGTGCATGCTACAGTGCCAAGAAAATGATGTCATGGCATCCGATATTCGGAAAATATGTGTCCCATATCCTGATTTTACGCTCAAGCTGTGTATCTGTCTCCCCAACTCTATGTGATCCATAATTGATGAACTAAATAAGTAGTATGCAATTTAATACAATGATTTCAAAATTTGTCACATTTTTGGTAAGTTAACATAGTTATAGAAATCAAAGTTAATCAATTTGGGCATCGCATTTCAATTAATAATTAAGTTATAAATTCATAACAAGTTTTATGTAAAAAAGTTTAAGTTTACTCTTCCATATATTTATTTTTTCCTAGTGTTCTCCCACTGTTTTCCTTCCTTTGTAAGTCTTGATTTCCAAAACGGCCTAATTCATTCGAATTTGGTGCCTCCCTGCCAAATGGAAAAGGTGATAGAGGTTGTTTTAGACATCATTTGTAAACTTTATGTTACCGAGGTGAAATATTTGTATGTTGCATGAGCCCAATTTTCACACTTAAAATTTTCTTCATCCAAGTAATTCTCTACCGTGTCGTGCCAAGCCGAGTTCGAATATGTGTGTGTGAGGTGAGGTAGGGAGAAAGGGATAACCAATGTTAAATTCAATACAATGTAGGAGGAAGAGAGGTTGATAACACTTTCTTCAAACAAATCGTTGGAAGTCTCATAATTTAATCTATTAAATTTAAAAAGTGACATTTTAATTTATATAATCAAATTTTAGATTTTTCAAAAATTAGTCTTTTTAACAGCTAGATATTCTTTTTCATTACTGTGATAATTTAATTCTGAACCATAGAAAGAAAGTTTACTTCAACAATCGGTAAAGTTGGTTTGACTGTTGCTTTACAATTTTGATTAGCATATAATGATGCAGCATACCCTAAATTACTCTATCTATGACTTTGGTCTAAAGAAAATGACTTGTAATCTTCCTTTGGTACTGTACTAATGTGTGTATTATTTGACAAAGCTTCTGCTTGGTCCTGGGAATAATGAACTACATTGTTGTTATTATCTACAACTACCCGTGAAAGATCAGAAGTGACACTGCCAGATCTGTCTGTTGCACCAGCTCCATCTGAATCTGTTACTTGTGGATGCTTAGCATCTAAAGGCTTTTTTCTCAATTGAATATACTTCAGAAGCCTGGACCTGGCTAGTTGAAGATGAAGCCTTCTTGGTTATACTTCAGAAGCCTTCTTGTTAATTGAAGATATATTAATTGGGAAGCAGGTATTGACAGAAGAGAGTTGTAATGGGCTATCCTTCACGTCTACTGGTTGCCGAGCAAATCACGAGTCTTCATGCAACATGGGTTGTGTTTGATGATGAAATTGCAATCACAAAGAACAAGAACAAAAAACAAGGCAGTAAGGTACGAACAAACTTTAAGACGTCAATAAGTAGGGTAAACGGTGGTATTTGGGTTCACAAACACGGAGAACTAACTATTCCTTGAATGCGTTCTTAGGAATCAAAATGATCCATCTTTGCTATTATGATCACTTATTTCGGTCCAATATTATTCTGATCACCTTTTTCATTCAGACGTTTGATCCTATTTATGTTTAGTATTTTACTGGGTTATGTAATTAAGTTCCGTTGATTTATTCTTCCTCTTGCCTTAGAAATGTATTGAAGTTTTAAAGAACTTCAAGCATTTCAGTTTGACTTGTTCATTCTTGTTAATTGCAGTTTGATGGTTATTTAAGATTAATATATATCTTCCATTGTCTTCAACTTCATGCTGTTGTACCTAACCACGGTGGTGCTTTGGGCAATGAATCTGATTCCTCTCGTCCTCAGACAACAGATACAAGCCCTGGAGGACTGCATTAAGGGTGGAATCCACCAATATTTCAAAGCCCTCACTTGGCACCATTATGGTGATTTCTTTTCTTTTGTTCTGAATTCTGCAGATTATGCTGGAAATGGTATAATTTAGAGAATTGGATACTGCTCGTGCTATCTTGAGACAAACTCAAGTAATGGGTGTCATGAAGCAAGAACAACCAGAAAGATACTTACAACTTGAGCATCTCCTTGTCAGAACTTATTTTGAGATTTAGAAATGAGATAGGGATTTGAGAACCATTTCCTTCATCTTTCTCAAATTAATAAACACATTTGTATAGAGTAAAATTGATGTTATACATAATGAGAGGAATTATTTTTTATTTTAAAAATAATAGTATCAACTAATAACATGATATTATTAAGAATAAAATAGAGAGAAAAAGAATTGATTTTTATTTTTCTTCTTTTTTTAATTAAAATTTATACGATAAATTATTTATTAATATCTATAGACCATCGATGAATAATTTTTTAATAAAATTAGTGTTATTTAATAATTAAAGGTAAAGTCAAAAGATACTTGATAAAAAATAATTGTAAAAATAATTATTAATAAATAAAGTTATCAAATTCTAAGATGTAGATATATTATTGTATGCTTCAATAATATACATTTTTAAGAATTAATTGTTATTCTCGAACTAAGTTCACATCACATGAAAAACAATGGGAACTTACACGATCATGTCTACGGTATCGACACCATGAATGGTAATCCACTTGTTTTTGAATCTTGGTTTCTCAATTTCATCTAATATTAAGATACATGTGGTATGTATGATATTTCACCTTCCAAAATATTTTTTGAATTGGTAAATAGTTATTTTATTCAATCTAATATTTATATTTATAGATTTTACTTATGTATGATTTTATTTAAAAGGGGTTCTCCAACAGAGAAGTTATTGACACAAAAGGCATTTTGGATTACATCTATACTAATGTATGGGGGCCAATAAGAACTCTATCCATGAGTGGCATTGATGAGTGCTCAAAAAGCACTAAAATTACCATGATTTTATGCATATTAATTGATTAAAAATATATATATTTATATGTTTTATCAAATATTTATATAAATTTGTCTTTTTCGGAATCACGGGTGTTTTTATTGTTTTTCAGGTATTTTCACTTAAAAACGTAACTTAAAGACTCAAAGAGGAATACTGGAAGCAATACATCATAAATATATTAATAAATAAATGGGGAAAGGTCAACAAATATGGAAAAATTGGACAAAATGGGTCAAAAGGGTCAAAAATGTCAAAAAGGAGAAAATCGCGCCACCGCCCGCCCGGCTGAGCCCCGCGCGCGCTACCGCCAGACTACAAGGCCGGCCGCCACAAGACAAGACGCCCCACGTCCGCGCGCATCAGCGCGTGCCCAGTCCCAATTCCGCGCGCGCAGCGCCTGCCATCAGCGCGCCCAGTTGCCCTCCGCGCGCACCGACGCCCATTTCGCCCCATTTTTCACGTGCAGCCGCCCCATGACGTCATGCTGACGTCATCAATGACCTCAGCATTTGCACTACGCGTTTTCACATTTTTTTAACATTTTTTCACTCATTTTTTCTCTCCATCCTCACCTATAAATACCCCTCTTCCCTTCACTTCTAAACACACCTCAAAACACATTCTCTTCTCTCTTTCTTTCTCTCTTTTCTTAGATTTTTTTAGTTTTTCTTAGTTTTTAGCTTTTCTTAGTTAATTTCTCTTAGTTTTAGAGTTCTTCCCTTTTTGGGAAGAACTAGTTATGTTTTTGTAATTTATTAGTTTTTTGATTCAATAAATGGGAGTGCAAATTTCGCTTGGAGGTTTTCCAACAACGGGAATAGCATCGAAGTTCTGTAAGGATTTTATTTTCTTTACAGTTATTTTTTATGCTTTATTCTTACATGTTATATTTAATTTGTCTGTGATTAAATTTAACTGTGTTGGCTATTTGTAAACATGATATAATAATAACGTTGTTATGCTTGCGAAATATTAAATAGGTAAAAATCTCTAAAATGAATTGATTTTATTTTTATTCAAGATTTTATATTAAGAATGTTAGAGAGAAATATATTATTTTTCATTACAAACTTAAATCTAAAAATTAGATTTTAAGGTTTAGTTATCCGGTCTGATTTAGAGTAGTGCTCTTTTATTTGTTGGTACAATCGCCCGGTAGTTAGAGTGAAGCTCTATTTCAAAAGTTTTTATAAGAATTATTATCTGAAAATGTATTGACAACATGTTTTTAGTAGTGGTTTTAAAACTTGAAAGTTAGTACTCGGATAACTAAATTCTTAGGTTTAATTTGGACACCTTGAATAAAGTTTAAACTGTCTAACCCCACCAAAGGTGGCATTTAAATGGTTCATTTTCAATCTCTTAGAAAAAGGAATTAATTTAATTAACCAAATTAGTTATCAACCCCCACCCATAGGTGTTAATTGATTTGTTTAGTTAACAAAGAATATCTAACCCCACCAAAGGTGGTATTCATACAAAAAAGAGAGAATCAATAAATATCAATTCATATCTTTAATAACCTAAATAATATGAGCAAGCATAATTAACTTAGTTATTATATCCATAAATACTCCACTGTTTTAACAGATAAAATTTGCATAAATATTTATTGAATCTATGTTTATTTTTATGTAAGTAGATTAAAAACACAAAACCCCAAAATATCGTGACAGGATGTTTAGGATTTAATTTCGTTTTTAAAAATTTGAATAATAAATTAAAAACCACATACATTCCTTCCTTAGATCGACCTTGGGAGTATACTTATCATTTTCTACGAAATGATTCGTGCACTTGCGAGAGTTTTATAAATAGATAAAACCAAAGTAACGGGCAGGATCGGCGATGTCGGTTCTGCCCCGATCAAGTTTTTGGCGCCGTTGCCGGGGAAGGAATAGCATTTTTAAATTATTTATCAAAATTTTAAAAACTTTTTGTGTTGTAAATAATTGTGATTTTTTTTATTTTGATTAAAAAAAAACAAAAATAAATTATTTTTTTTTGTTTGTGAATAGTAAAATAAAAACAAAAATTTAATAAAAATTAAAATAAATTTTTTTTTCTCTCATAAAAAAACAAAAAAAAATAATAAATATATAATAATAAAATTGTTGTTCGTAAATAGTAAAAACAATAAATAAATAAAAATTAAAATAATTTCAAAAAAAAAAATTTCAAATTTCAAATTTCAAAATAATAAAAAAACAAGGAAAATAAAAAAAATAAATAAAATAAAACTTACCGTTCAAGAATAGTAAAAATAAATAAATAAAAATTAAAATTAAAAAATTAAAAAATAATAAATTAAAAAAAATTAAAAAAAATAAAAAATAAAATAAAAAATAAAAAAAAAAAAAATAAAAAAAAAAAAAAAAATTTTTTAAAAAAATAAACCTTTCATAAATTGTAAAATAAATTTTTGTTCGTAAATAGTAAAAAAAATAAAATAATAAAATAATAAATAAAATAAATAAAAATAATAATAAATTTTTTTTTAAAATTATAAATTTCATAAAAAAAAAACTTACCATTCATAAATAGTAAAAAAAAAATTTAAATTTCAAAATTCATAAAAAAAGGTTATAGTTCATGATTGTAAAAAAAAAATTTCAAAAAAAATAAAAGATAAAAAAATTAATAAAAAAAACATAAAGTAAATAAAATTTAAACTTTGTTTTATTTTAATAAATTTGACTTAGGGTTTAACTAGTTTTTGTTTAATGTTTTGTATTAAATATCATGTAAATTTTCTCTAAATTTTTGTGTGGTTATTATTTTGTTGACAGGAGTTTTAAATTTACATTTTCAATAGTCTATGCGTGGTAGGAGATCCTTAGGAAACCCTCTTACACCATATGTAGATAATATTCATAAATTTAAACAAGTGTCAACAATACTGGATTCCAACCACCAATCTGTTTTTGAGCAAAACGTAGAACCAAACCTTAGTCCTTTACTAGAACCAAAAGAAATGACAGAAAACCAACATGTTAGGGAAACCACCATGAAGGAGTTTGCAAGACCAGTGATTGGCACGGCAACTGCCGCTATCCAATTGGGTGAAGCTGCTCGGAATTATGACCTAAAAAATATTCATTTTTCTATGCTTCCTTCCTTTTATGGGCTTCCTAATGAAGATTCTCTTTCCTTCATTAGAGACTTCTATGCTACGGTTCAAACCTTCCCCCTCGGTATTCTAAACGAGGATCAACTTCGAATGAGATGTTTCCCCTACACCTTAAAGGATAAGGCCAAAGCTTGGTTAATGTCCCTTCCCCCAGGTTCTCTGATGACATGGGAGAACATTTATAATAAATTCATGGGAAAATTCTATTCCCACCAAAAAACATCAGAGTTGAGAGGAAAGATTGCTACTTTCTCTCAGATGGAAGGAGAACCATTCCATGAAGCTTGGGATAGGTTTAAAATGTTTCTCACTCAATGTCCCCATCACAGCTTTCCCCTACAGTTGCAGAACCAATTCTTTTACGATGGACTTACACAACAATGTCAGTTCATTGTCGACAACGCTGCAGGAGGAGCAATGGGAGGAAAGATCGCCTCGTAGACGTACAACCTTTTTGAGATGTTGGGTGCTAATTCCCAACGTAAAAGCTCACGAGTAAGAAAAGTTGGAGTTCATGAAATCGATTCTAGCATTGAAGTTCAACAACAACTTGTTCAACTGACCAAGCAAGTTGCCCTTCTCACTACACAAACCAACACCAATAATGAACAGTATGGTTTGTATGGCAACATGGGACATGGTACTGAAGCCTGTCCATACCAAGGAGAAACAACAGCTGGACCTGAACAGGTTAATGTATTGGGAGCATATCAACAGAGACCAAGGTATGACCCCAATTCAAATACCTACAATCCTGGGTGGAGAAATCATCCGAACTTCTCCTGGAGGCAAAACAACCCTCCTTTCACTCAGAGCTCAAATCAGCCAAGCCAGCAATTCCACCCACCTATCCCAAGAAGCATTCCCAATAAATCAACCTTGGAGGACAACTTGAATTCTTTTATTCAAGTTTGTAGAGATAACCAATCCAAAACCAATCAACGGTTGGATTCTGTGGAAGCTTCTATGAAAAAGGTGGAAGTTCAAGTAGAACAGTTAGTTGAACATTTACAAAAACAAAGCAAAGACTAATTTGATGGTCAAATGGGGTAAAATAAATTCAATGAAGAGGAGACATTGAGTTTGTCATTCTGTAATCTCCAAGCAACGTCTTACTAGAAGACGATAAATTTTAGTCCTACATGGGAGGTCACCCATTATTGTATTTTCCTTTGTTTTAGTTTTATTTTGTGTGTAATAAAATTCAAATGAAATAAATTTGTTTATTTCAAAAATTGTGTCCATTCTTTAAATTTAGCATAAAAAAAATTAATTAAAAATTAAAAATTAAAAAAAAAAAAAATTTTTTTTTACACCTTTTTGCTTTAAGCTTGTACATTTTGTCAAGTGAGAAATCTTTCTAAATGATATCTACTATTTTTTTTAAGAGTTAAATGTTGATAGGAGGAGGATCAATTTCAACTACAAATAACCATGGGAGATGCTGAAGATAGGTGGAAAATGATGAAGGACTATACAATGCCAATCATTGGCAATGTAACTTCTGGCATACAATTACAAGAGGCTGCAAGGAATTATGAATTAAAAAAGATTCATTATTCTTTGTTGCCTTCCTTTTATGGTGTCCCTAATGAAGATCCTTTGCATTTCATTCGAGAATTCTATGCTATTGTCCAAACCTTTCCACTACATGCAATTAATGAAGATCAACTTAGGATGAGGTGTTTTCCTTACACCCTCAAGGATAAAGCTTGGTCATGGTTCATTACTCTACAATCGGGTTCTCTAAAAACTTGGGAGGCAATATATGAAATTTTTATGGGTAGGTTCTATTCCCATCAAAATACTGTTGACTTAAGGACAAAGATAGCAACATTTTCTCAAATGTATGAAGAGCCCTTTCATGAAGCTTGGGAACGATTCAAACTCTTTTTCATTCAATGTCATAATCATAGCTTTCCATTGCAACTACAGAACCAATTCTTTTATGATGGTTTGACACTGCAGAGTCAATACATGATTGATAATCTTGCTGGAGGTGTTGTGGGAGAAAAAACTGCAGAGGAAGCCTATAATCTTTATGAGCTATTGGGTTCTAATTCCCAACAAAGAAGTGCTAGAAGGAGAGCAAGAGTCAATGAAGTTGGCTCCAATAATGAGATAACCTTGCAACTTGCTGAATTGACTAAACAAGTGCAACTTCTTACTACCCACCAAATGCCAAATCAAGAGGTGTGTGAAGTGTGTTTTTCAATTGGGCATGGTACTCATAATTGTTCAAGTACTTGTGATTCTAGTGTCAATTCCATAGAGGAAGTAAAATCCTTTCAAAGGTATCATCCAAACACCTATAATCACCCTAACCATCATTGGAAGCAAAACAATTATCCAGTCTACACCCAATCTTTCAATCCAACCTTAGAGGATAGCTTGAATGCTTTTATTCAAGTTAGTTGTGACAACCAATTGATAAATAATCAAAGATTGAACACCATGGAGGCTTCGGTTAAAAGAATTGCATCTAAAATTGGGCAACTGGCTCAACAAATGCAAAAGAAAGAACCAGGAAAGTTGCCTACCAACTGTAACAAGCAAAGGATGTAAGAACCCTTCAAGTGGTAAGGTAGTCAATACTAGTTTACCTGAAATCTCTAACGATTTACCTTGTAGTTCAGGTAACAAAGAAGGTGATATTCTAGTCTCACAAAAAGGAGAAATAAGTGTTAAACTTAACAAGCCTTCTGAAAAACTCATTGGAGAGTCATCTGACATCCCCAAAATTCAAAAGACAACAAAACCACACCAGTTGCAAGTACCTTTTCCACATCGATTAAAAGAATCCAAAGAAGATAAGCAATTCTATGATCTTTTTAATATGCTCTCTAAAGTAAATATCAATTTACCATTATTAGAAGTGATCATGAATGTGCCCTCATATGCTAAGTTTTTCAAAGAGTTGAACACTAAGAAAAGGAGGTATGAACCGAATGAACGAGTAGTAGTATCGTAAATTTCTAGCCAGATTTCAAGACAAACTACCCCTAAGTTAAAAGACCTGGAAGTTTTATTATAAACATAACTATGGGGGATAGAAAGGTTGCTAAAGCAATGCTTGATTTAGGTGCTAGTATAAATTTGATGCCTTACTCTATATTCTTACAAATTTCAATCTAGGAGATTTAAAACCCACAACTATGTCCCTTCAACTTGCAGATAGATCTCTTAAGTATCCAAAGGGAATAGTTGAGGATGTATTGGTACAAGTAGACAAATTGATAATACCTGTTGACTTTGTGGTTCTGGATATGCAAGAAAATCTAGCATTGGACAAAGAGCACACAATATTGCTTGGTAGACCATTTATGGCAACTACTAAAACTATTATTGATGTCCAAGATGGAAAATTGACAATGACAGTCTTAGGAGAAACTGTTCATTTTAAAGTTTTTGATTCTTCACCTTTTCCTTCTATTTATACCATCGATGAAATATTCGATGTTGACCCTTTGGATAATCTTGTCCAAAGCACCTTTTTCCAAACCAGAATAGAAGACAAGCTTGAGACTGTTCTTACACTTGAAGAGGTCGAAGAAGATTTAGATGAGGAAATTAAGGGGTACCTTGAACAACTAGACAATGATGAAGTAATGACAAAATCTAGTACATTTTTAAATCTACCCAGTTCTTCATCTAGTAAAGAGGCCAATCCACCTGAACTTGAACTCAAAGACTTACCTAAGCACTTAAAATATGTGTTTTTGGGAGAAGGGGAAACTTATCAAGTGATAATTTCTTCAACCTTGACCAAAACCCAAGAAAAGGAACTCATCAAAGTGCTTAAACAATTTAAGAAATCTATAGGTTGGAGTATCGGGGATATAAGAGGCATTAGTCCTACAATGTGTATGCACAAGATCAACTTGGAGGATGGTGCTAAACCTGTACGAGAAGCTCAAAGAAGACTAAACCCAAATATACAATAGGTAGTTAAGAAAGAAATTCTTAAATTGTTGGAAGAAGGGATTATCTATCCTATTGCGGATAGTAAGTGGGTTAGTCCAGTGCATGTGGTACCAAAGAAATCTGGGATAACAGTTGTTAAAAATGACAAAAGTGAATTAGTGCCCACTAGAATAATCACTGGATGGAGAATGTGTATAGATTTTAGGAAACTAAATTTATATACTAAAAAGGATCACTTTCCTCTTCCATTCATTGACCAAATGTTGGAAAGATTAGTCAAGTACCTAATTTTCTTGTTTTTAGATGGATTGTCTGGATATTATCAAGTACCCATAGCACCGTAAGATCAGAGAAGACCACATTTACATGTCCTTTTGGGACATTTGCTTTTCGAAGAATGCCATTTGGGTTATGCAATGCCCCTGCCACTTTCCAAAGATGCATGATATCTATTTTCTCGGACATGGTGGAAAAATTCATTGAGATTTTCATGGACGATTTCTCTATCTTTGGGAACTCATTTGATGATTGCTTACATAAATTGACTTTGGTTTTAGAAAGATGCATTGAATGCAATCTCACCCTTAGTTGGGAGAAAAGTCATTTTATGGTTCAACAAGGGATAGTTTTAGGACATATAATTTCAAACAAGGGTATTGAAGTTGATAAAGCAAAAGTTGAATTGATATCCAAACTACCTCCCCCTACATCTGTGAAGGGGATAAGAAGCTTCTTAGGACATGCAGGATTTTACAGACGATTTATTAAAGATTTCTCTAAAATAAGTCATCCCTTATGTAACTTGTTATCAAAGGATGTTTATTTTGATTTCAACAATGATTGTCTTATTGCCTTTAATACCTTAAAAGAGAAACTAACATCTACCCCTGTTATTATGGCACCAAACTGGTCTTTACCATTTGAAATAATGTGTGATGCTTCTGATTATGCTATAGGAGCAATCTTGGGACAAAGAGTGGATAAGCGTTTGCATGTCATCTACTATGCTAGCAAAACACTCAATGATGCCCAAATGAATTATACCACCACTGAAAAGGAATTCTTGGCTATAGTGTTTTCTTTAGACAAATTTCGGTCTTATTTAGTAGGATCTAAAGTGATTGTGCATTCTGATCATGCTGCTTTAAGATACCTATTAAGTAAACCAAATGCCAAGCCAAGATTAATCAGATGGGTCTTACTCTTACAAGAATTTGACTTAGAAATCAAGGATAAGAAAGGCAGTGAAAACTTAGTAGCTGACCATTTGTCTAGGTTGATTTCTGACTTCAACTATCTTAAAGATGAGAGTAATAAAGATATAGTTGAAACATTTCCTAATGAACAGTTATTTTCAATAGGTCCTAACCCATGGTATGCTGATATTGTAAATTATCTTGCCACCGGTGTTTTGCGACCTAACACTTCATATCAGGACAAGAAAAGGTTTTTTAAAACTATTAAGGACTATTTTTGGGATGACCCTTATTTATACAAGATTGGTCAAGATCAAGTCATCCGGAGATGTGTACCTGAAGAAGAACATAAGAGCATTTTAACTTTTTGTCATGAACTTCATTGTGGGGGCCATTTTGGTGGTGAAAAGACAAAGACGTAAGGTACTACTTCTGGATTCTTTTGGCCCACTCTTTTTAAAGATGCTCATATGTTTTGTGCACAATGTGATAGATGTCAAAGAACAGAAACATAAGCAAAAGAGATGAAATGCCTTTGACATCTAATTTAGTTGTTGAACACTTTGATGTATATGATTGACTTTATGGGTCCTTTTCCCCCATCTAATGGTTTTCAATACATTTTGGTTCTTTGTGGATTATGTATCCAAGTGGGTAGAAGCTATCCCCACTAAAACCAATGATGGTAATGCTGTTGTTAAATTCTTGAAGGATTTAATATTCAATAGGTTCGGAACGCCTAGAGCCATAATAAGTGATGGAGGTAGCCACTTTTGTAACAAGATCTTTGATGGAGTACTAAACAAGTACAACATCACACATAAAGTAGCTACTCCATATCATCCTCAAACTTCTGGTTTAGTGGAAGTAAGTAATAGGCAAATTAAAGGAATATTGGAACGCACTGTGCGTCCTTCAAGGAAGGATTGGGCATTTAAGTTAAATGATGCCTTATGGGCATACCGCACTGCTTACAAAACACCTATTGGGATGAGCCCTTACCGGTTAATCTTTGGGAAAGCGTGCCACCTTCCAGTTGAACTTGAACACAAGGCTTACTGGGCAATTAAAGAGTTAAACATGGATTTAGATAAAGCAGGAGAAAAACGGTTACTCCATCTTAATGAGTTGGAAGAAATTAGGAACGAAGCCTATGAGAATGCCAAATTATACAAAGAGCGTACTAAGCGCTATCATGACAAGAGGCTAGTTCCTAAGATTCTTCACCCTGGAATGAAAGTTCTTTTATTTAACTCTCGTTTGAGATTGTTTCCAGGAAAGCTGAGATCAAGATGGGATGGACCATTCAAAATAGTTCAGGTATTTGCACATGGAGTAGTAGAACTGTTGGATTCCAAGACACAGAAAACATTCAAAGTTAATGGGCATCGTGTGAAGCCTTATTTAGAAGAACCAAATAACATTGCTGAAATGGATTGCATTTGGCTGAGTAACCCTTAGCACCATAAAGTTACGTCTTGCTAAGACGTTAAACTAAGCGCTGGATGGGAGGCAACCCATCATTTTAGGTAATTTTATTTTGTTTTATTTGTTTAATTTTATTGTTTATTTTAGTTTAATTATATGTGAATAATTTTTAAATTGTTAAAACTAAAAATATTTGTTGAGTTGTTAGAAGTTCACAGCAATCTGTCTGTATACACTTTAATGATGAATATGATGAATGCACCTGCATTTCTCCATTACTACTTACACATTCTCAAGAAATAGGTAATCTTTCTTCTCTTTTCTCTTTATCTTTAATTTACAGTTGTTACATTGAGGACAATGTAAGTTCTAGGTTGGGGGTGGTGAAAAGTTACCATGCTTAATTAGAAAAGAAAAAAAAAAGATTTAACAATTTAAAAATTCAAAAAAAAAAATTCAAAAAAAAAAACAATTATTAATTTTTTTCTTTTTTATGTTCACATCTTCATTTTTTGTGTTTGGTTTTATTTTCCTTGTGTGATTTAGTAATTTTTGGAATTAAAAAAAAAATTTCACAAAATTTTATCATTTCTTTAAATCAAATTTAAGTAAATAGTTAAGTCTTTTGTACTGTTAGATTAATTTTTGAAAACATATCATGAAATATTATGTAATTATTTTTGATAATTAGTTAATTTTTGTCATAACTAGTATTTCTTGATAAGATGTATAAATTATATTAAACCCAAAATCGGTGTTTATGAATTTGTTTTAGTGGAGACTACCTTTGTGAGATATAATTTGAGCCTAATTTCCCTTATTCAGAGTGAAATATATTTTTTTCTACTCCAAACACATTTCTTATTTCTTCAAATTCTTAGATGATCTCTATAGGCATTAATATTGAATGTATGAATTTTTTCTCATCTTAATAGAGTGTCGTATATTTTTTTATTATTATTTTTGCTTAGATTAAATGATTTGAGTAGAAATTGATAGTATATGCTTTTATCTCATTCGTGCATGACTGTTAAAAAAGAGAGAGACATATCTGGGGTTACCTAAACCAAGATCAAACAGAAAAGCCACAAAATTAACCACTCACCAAAATCCTTAAAAAAAATGTACAATCTGTACATGGGTTGACTCTCTAAAAAATGATATATATTGAAAAATATCTTCAGAAAAATATAGAGAGAAAGAATATATAGTATAATCTACATACTATGACCCACATTGCCTACAAAGTTGTGAGTAAAGGCTAATTACAAAAGAAAGATATAGGAAATAATTCCCTAAAAAGTCATTGCACTTTCTTCATTTATAAAAGGCATATATCTTGAAATTTTTTCTTAATGAGTTTGATTTATGCATGAAAATAATTTTTATATATGATATCTTTATAATTTATACATTTGATTCCTTCCATGAGATCAACGTCAAAATAACACTATGAGCCTTTCTTCTTTATACATATGCGAACATATTAGTTTATTTCTATACATCAACTCTTTCACATATAAATTAGTATGAGTGTTTGAACCCATAGGATTCAGTGTTTTGAGAGTATTGACTTGTGAGGAATAGAGTCGAAGCGAATTCAGATTTATGACACTGAAATTGGGTGAAATTAAATTGATACATTTTTTATATGAAATATGAAAATGATTTCCGACTAATTATTATAATAAATCATGATTGTTTAAAAAGATTAAAATAACTTATGCTTGAGATTTTAATTATGATCTTAAAGGAGATTAAAAAGTATGAGACATTTTTGTGATATGTTGTTTTCTTTTATTCTTAAACGTTAATTTTTGATTTTGTTGTAATTTTAGTTTTTAAGTTGATTGTCGTTATTATTTCTTTTAATTTTTACATTTAGTTCAATGTTTGTGGGCATCATTACTCAAAACCCTCACGAGACTCAAACTCGTCCACTAGGGCAACCTAGGGGTTTAAAGGCTTGTTGCATAGGCTAAATGCAACCGTGTCAATCTACGGAAGTGATTTAGGATAGTTTAATTTTTAGTTTTTATCGCTTCTCTTGCTAAGGGACTAGCAAGAAGCTGGTTGGGGGTTGTGATGAGTGCTCAAAAAGCACTAAAATTACCATGATTTTATGCACATTAATTGATTAAAAATATATATATTTATATGTTTTATCATATATTTATATAAATTTGTCTTTTTCGGAATCACGGGTGTTTTTATTGTTTTTCAGGTATTTTCACTTAAAAACGTAACTTAAAGACTCAAAGAGGAATACTGGAAGCAATACATCATAAATATATTAATAAATAAATGGGGAAAGGTCAACAAATATGGAAAAATTGGACAAAATGGGTCAAAAATGTCAAAAAGGAGAAAATCGCGCCGCCGCGCCGAGCCCCGCGCGCAGCACGCCCCACGTCCGCGCGCATCAGCGCGCGCCCAGTCCCAATTCCGCGCGCATCTCACCTGCTCCCGCGCGCGCCGACGCCCATTTCGCCCCATTTTTCACGTGCAGCCGCCCCATGACGTCATGCTGACGTCATCAATGACCTCAGCATTTGCACTACGCGTTTTCACATTTTTTTAACATTTTTTCACTCATTTTTTCTCTCCATCCTCACCTATAAATACCCCTCTTCCCTTCACTTCTAAACACACCTCAAAACACATTCTCTTCTCTCTTTCTTTCTCTCTTTTCTTAGATTTTTTTAGTTTTTCTTAGTTTTTAGCTTTTCTTAGTTAATTTCTCTTAGTTTTAGAGTTCTTCCCTTTTTGGGAAGAACTAGTTATATTTTTGTAATTTATTAGCTTTTTGATTCAATAAATGGGAGTGCAAATTTCGCTTGGAGGTTTTCCAGCAACGGGAATAACATCGAAGTTCTGTAAGGATTTTATTTTCTTTACAGTTATTTTTTATGCTTTATTCTTACATGTTATATTTAATTTGTCTGTGATTAAATTTAACTGTGCTGGCTATTTGTAAACATGATATAATAATAACGTTGTTATGCTTGCGAAATATTAAATAGGTAAAAATCTCTAAAATGAATTGATTTTATTTTTATTCAAGATTTTATATTAAGAATGTTAGAGAGAAATATATTATTTTTCATTACAAACTTAAATCTAAAAATTAGATTTTAAGGTTTAGTTATCCGGTCTGATTTAGAGTAGTGCTCTTTTATTTGTTGGTACAATCGCCTTAGGTAGTTAGAGTGAAGCTCTATTTCAAAAGTTTTTATAAGAATTATTATCTGAAAATGTATTGACAACATGTTTTCGGTAGTGGTTTTAAAACTTGAAAGTTAGTACTCGGATAACTAAATTCTTAGGTTTAATTTGGACACCTTGAATAAAGTTTAAACTGTCTAACCCCACCAAAGGTGGCATTTAAATGGTTCATTTTCAATCTCTTAGAAAAAGAAATTAATTTAATTAACCAAATTAGTTATCAACCCCACCCATAGGTGTTAATTGATTTGTTTAGTTAACAAAGAATATCTAACCCCACCAAAGGTGGTATTCATACAAAACAGAGAGAATCAATAAATATCAATTCATATCTTTAATAACCTAAATAATATGAGCAAGCATAATTAACTTAGTTATTATATCCATAAATACTCCACTGTTTTAACAGATAAAATTTGCATAAATATTTATTGAATCTATGTTTATTTTTATGTAAGTAGATTAAAAACACAAAACCCCAAAATATCGTGACAGGATGTTTAGGATTTAATTTCGTTTTTAAAAGTTTGAATAATAAATTAAAAACCACATACATTCCTTCCTTAGATCGACCTTGGGAGTATACTTATCATTTTCTACGAAATGATTCGTGCACTTGCGAGAGTTTTATAAATAGATAAAACCAAAGTAACGGGCAGGATCGGCGATGTTGGTTCTGTCCCGATCAGGCATATCCCAAACCTAAAAAATCATTTAAATTAGAATCATGTTTTGATTTTGAAGTACATAATAAATATTGAAAATGAGTAAGTTATCGGGAAAGTTGTTGAGATTTCGAGAAAAAAAAGTAATTTTAATTTTTTATACCTTGCAAGTTTGTTTGGCAACTTGAGCGTCATTATATTTCGGTTTCTAGTCTAGTTGGGAATGATTAATATCTATTACCTAACTTGAGGGGAATATTAAAAAATATGTTAGATATATGTTTTTTAAAACTTTTGGGAAAAAATAATTTGAAAAAGTATAAAAACAGCGCAAAAAAATTAATATTAATAAAAATATTATTTTAATAATATTGAATGATGTTTAATATTAAATGAATTTATATAATTATAATTTAATTTAAATGATATTTAATTAGATAATATTCAAAATAAAATAATATATTAGATATATTTTTAAAGGTAAAATTGTATATAAGGTATAAAATGTATTTTTTTTTCTTATTCTTAGAATGTGTTTGTAACTAAGATTCTATGGGAGAAAGAAAAAAAACAAAGCTAAACTCAATACGGTACATTCTAACATGACAAGAAGCTAGTTGGGGGTTGTGATGAAGGCTTAAAACTTAAAATGCAAAACTATGAAATTTTTGAAATTTTGTTCATTATTTTATGTAAGAGATCAATAAATCTCATCTTTAAATCATTTCTGACATGAATATTTTTAACTTATTTATAAGTTAATTTGGTTGTGTTGGAATGGATTGTATTGAATTTCACTTTGGTTATCCCTTTCTCCCTAAGAATCTAGGATCCAAACCCCTTCTAAGAGTGAGAAGCAAAGAAATATGATGGTAAATATTCGTAGGTCTATAATCACGGTTATAAGAATCGAGGCCTAAGTTCGAGAGACTATAGGTTGACATTTGAGTTTTTTTTACTGAATGAGAAGTATTGATCTACTATAAAAAAATTAATAAAAAAATTTCTAAAGTTTGATTGTTGGGCATTTTATGACGTAATAAATTATATTTAAATATTTCATAATTATAAGGAAATAAAATTTGGAGTATTTATTTCCCCCGTGGCAGTGTATCATTGCTAGGATAGATAGGCGCACGAAGATTATATAGACCGCGTCGCACGGGATCAGGCCTCTTGGCAGACGCGTCACAGACACGTGGGTCCCACATTGCACACCGGCCTGCGCGGCAGGTGGGTCCCACTAAGCGCACCGAGCAGTGTGAACGAGAAACCTACAACCATTCGCCTTCATCGGGTTTGAGCGCCATGCGCACATCCTAGCCATTCGTCGTCTGATCGAACGGTTGGCGTTGCGCGTTGGTGATGGTGCGCGTGGTCTACTTTTCCTGTGAAGAAAATTAAACTTTTATTAATTGCATTTTAGCCCTCAAATTTAATTCATATTAAATTTTAAACTTTCTTTAATTACAATTAAGCCCAAATCTAATTTAAATTAAATTTTAAACTTTTAATAATTAAATTTCAGATGCAATCAAACACTCGCAAATTGTAAAAGCTTTAGAAGAAATTAAGGAAGATGAAAACGTACGAGGCTCACAAACATGAAATGATAATAGTGACATGACATTATCAAACTTTTTATGCCATTGTTTTTGTGCTTTATTTGATCAAAGTGTGAAAAAAATGCGAGAGGCAAGATTCGAAAAAGGGTTAAAGTGGTTGGACAAAATAAGTCTCATAACCTTAGAAAGAGATGCCATCTATGTCTCAAAAGTAAGAAAAGATTTAGTTATATAAGAGAAACAAATCTATTTTCTCAATGAAATACAGGAAGATAAAGCCCTAACAGAAATTAGAAAACTATTAAAAACAATTAGTTCAGAAAATCCTTTATATCCAAAAATAAATAAATTTAAGACAATAGTCAATATAAAATTAAGAGATCCTAACAAGGTCATAAGAGTAAAACAAATGATTGATACATCAGAAGACATGATTGAATTTGGAAAACAAATTCATGAACTTTTGGAATTAAAAGTCATAATACTAAGTAATTCACCTTACTCTAGTCTATCTTCTTAGTTGAAAAAGAAGCTGAGAAAAGAAGAGGAAAAAAGGGAATAGTAATAAACTTTAAGACATTAAATAAAAAAAACCATTGATGATGGATACTTCTTTCCAATTATTTTATTAATAAGTAGTTAATTAATTTATTAATTTGATGAAAAATATATACTCAATAATAATTATTTTATAAGCAATAGGTGTGACACTTTGTGAAATTATCACACAATTTAAGTATTTATGATATTGTAATTAATAAATAAATCAAATTAACGAGTATAAAATAGTACGTGTTAGTTTATTTATTTTAGATTATTATAACATATTTCATTTTAGCAAAACCAAATAAGATATTTGACTATTGTGTTTAGGCCCCAAGGGACACCCACTTTTATGGAAGGTGAAATGGCATAGGTAAATAATTTATTTAATTGTTTCTCTTGATTAAATAATATGCATAATTTTTAAACAAATATGTATGATTCTTATATATATGATCTATAATTTAGAAACTTAATAAGTAGTATGTAATTTAATTGACATGAGAGTGTGATTAGATTAATTAATATATAGTATGCAGTTTACTTATGAGAGAAATACATGCTAAATTAGATTTGATTGATTAGGTAATTGTTTGATAATTATATTGGAGAGATTTTAGTGATTTACATGTTTAAAAAATTGGGAGATTAAGTATTCCTAGATATATATAAAAGTTGAAAATTTAAATTGAATTAAAAAGTGGGCTTAAATGCAATTAAAAAAATTGAATTAAAAATTGTTTTCTGCGCAGAAAGAAAGAACCACGCACCTTCAGATCAGAAATTAAACGGTGAAGATTAGGAGAGTGAAATGTAAACGCGGATGGGGAGAGTGGGAGCAAATTCTTATAAAGAAAGACTCCTTTATGATAAGAAAATAAGTGGAAAAGAAAACTTAAACATTTTATCAGAAAAAGAAGTTTTTAATTGAGTTTGAACTAAACATAAAAAAGCCCATAATTTCATTTAACAAAAATATTCATTCCTTGCATCCAATTTGACATTCCAAATCTATCATTTGTGTAGGATCTTGAGAATATTTGTATTACTAATAGTTATTTTGATCAATTTTACCAACTCTAGTGTTGTAGGAAGAACCATAGTATCAGGGATTGAATTCAACTATGACATGAAATCTAAAGATGAAAACATTGACAACAAAATTTAAGCAAAATTTGAGAACTTTAATAGTTTGACATTTTAAGAAGCTTAGATTTACAACCAAAAGTATGAACGATTAATAGAGATATCCTAAAATCTAAAAAAAATCCTAAATCACAAGTATACCTGAGCCCCAAAATATAATGACACTCAAGTTGCCAAACAAAGTTTCTTAATGCATGCGTCTAGCGACTGCGTGCGCGATTTCCTCTTTTTTGACCCATTTTATCCAATTTTTTCATCTTTTTTTTACTTTTCCTCATTTACTTTATGAATATATTTGTGATGTATTGCCTTCGGTATTTTTCTTTGAGTCTTTAAGTTACTTTTTTAAGCAAAAATACCTGAAAAACAATAAAAATACCCGTGATTCTGAAAAGATAGATTTATCTAAATATATGATAAAACCATATAAATATATATCTTTTTAATCAATTAAAGTGAATAAAATCATGGTAATTTTAGTGCTTGAAATATTGTTCTCATACACCATAGAAATATTTTTTCCCAGCTAACAAGATGTTTACAAATGATGTTTTATTTCCATCCATCTAATTGGAAGAAAGAAGAACCTCAGAAACTTAATGCAAAGTTTTCTAAAATCTATACACCTCCTCCATCTAATGATTATTCTAGTGACACTAATTCACTTTTTTCGTTTTTAACAACTACTATCCCAGATTTCTAAGGTATCACATGCATTGGACTAACGTACTTACTATTGGCAATAGGGTAGATAATTCTTTCTTCTAACATTTTAAGAATTTCTTTCCTAACTACCTCTTGCATGTTTGGGTTTAGTCTTAGGATCTGTTTACTTATGGTTTATGTCAAAGGTGTACTTCTACAAAGAAGCCTATAATTTGTGTTTCTTTGCAAAGGGACAGTTGTTAAAAAAACATAAAAAAAACATTTTTCAAAATCCTATTCAATTGAGCTCCTTTTAGCTATGTAATCCACCTAAAACAAATGATTGATATTGAACTTGTTATCTCAATTTGTTATTTAAATTTTTTATTTTGAATTTATGATAAAAAAAATTAACATTTAATAATATATATTTCTATGAAAATAAATTATCCGACTAATATAAATATATACTCTATTTCTTAATAAGGACACTTTCGACGAACAAACTAGGTACTCAAAGCAATATGAACGATTGAATTGCTCACAACGTGGTTAAAGTGATCAAATTAGAACCCTTAACAACATGAACTGAAAACAACACAATAAGTTCCAACCAACCTTTAAGACGTCAGTAAGTGGTGTAAACGATGAAATTTGGTTTCAAAAACGTAGAGAATTGAACTAATACTTTTTGTGTTTTTAGGAATCGAAACGAATTTCGATTTGATTTATTAAAATTTTCGTTCCATACACGAATTAAAAGTTATAACATTTTAATGTTGCAACCTCAATTAATAACTTTGTTTTTATAAAATATTAACCATAACAACTCTCTTGTTTTTTTGAAGAACAAATATAAATTGACCTTAGAAAATAAAAAATAAGAAAAAGATACGAAGAATTGAAAGAAATCTACAAAACGAAATCCAAAGACGAAATTTTTTTTCATTGTTTTGTGATTTATGACTCAAGAACGCTTAAAACAATCGACTACCGATTTTTTTGAAATCTAAAAGTAAAAAAAAGATAGGGAAGATTGAGAACCAATTTTCAACGATCAAGACACTGATAGCAAATGATGCGGATACCTTAAATGAAAAACCTATTAACTCAAAGGAATTGGAATGATTGAATTGCTCAAGATGTGGTTAAAATGATCAAATTGGAACCCTTAAGAAAATGAACAAAAAAAAACGCAATAAGTTGCCACCAAACTTTAAGACGTTACTAAGTAGTGTAAAGGTTGGAATTTGGTTTGCATAACCGAGAGAACTGAACTAATGCTTTGTTTTGTTTTTAGGAATCGAAAAGAGATTCGATTTGATATTTTATAATTGTCATTCGATACACGAATTAATAGTTATAACATTTTAAAGTTGCGACCTTAATTAATACCTTTATTTTTTCGAAAATATGAATAGTAACAGCTCTCTTGTTTTTTTGTAGAACAAATATAAATTGACACCAGAAAATAAAGAATAAGAAAAAGATACGAAGAATTAAAAGAAATCTACAAAATGAAATCCAAAGACGAAAACAAGAACAACAATATTGGTAGAAAAAGAAACACTTGAAAGACAAAATTTCTTTCATTCTTTTGTGATTTATGACTCAAGAACGCTAAAAACAATCGACTAACGATTTTTTTGAAATCTAAAAGTAAAAAGCAGATAGGGAAGATTGAGAACCAATTTTCAACAACCAAGCCTCTGATACCAAATGATATGGACACTTTCCACGAACAAAGTAGGTACTCAAAGGAATATGAATGATTGAATTGCTCATAACGTGGTTAAAATGATCAAATTAGAACCCTTAACAACAAGAACCAAAAACAACACAATATGTTCCAACCAACCTTTAAGAGGTCAGTAAGTGGTGTAAACGATGAAATTTGGTTTCTAAAACGCAGAAAATTGAACTAATACTTTTTGTGTTTTTAGGAATCGAAACGAACTTCGATTTGATTTATTAAAATTCTAGTTCGATACACGAATTAAAAGTTATAAAATTTTAAAGTTGCAACCTCAATTAATAACTTTGTTTTTATAAAATATTAACCATAACAACTCTCTTGTTTTTTTGAAGAACAAATATAAATTAACCCTAGAAAATAAAGAATAAGAAAAAGATACGAAGAATTGAAAGAAATCTACAAAACGAAATCCAGGGACGAAAATTTCTTTCATTGTTTTGTGATTTATGACTCAAGAACGCTAAAAACAATCGACTAACAATTTTTTTGAAATCTAAGAGTAAAAAAAAGATAGGGTAGATTGAGAAGCAATTTTCAACGACGAAGACGCAGATACCAAATGATGTGGATACTTTAAATGAACAACCTATTAACTCAAAGGAATTGGAATGATTGAATTGCCAAAGATGTGGTTAAAATGATCAAATTGGAACCCTTAAGAAAATGAACAAAAAAAACGCAATAAGTTGCCACCAAACTTTACGACGTTACTAAGTAGTGTAAATGATGGAATTTGGTTTGCATAACCGAGAGAACTGAACTAATGCTTTGTGTTGTTTCTAGGAATCGAAAAGAGATTTGATTTGACATTTTATAATTGTCATTCGATACACGAATTAATAGTTATAACATTTTAAAGTTGCGACCTTAATTAATAACTTTATTTTTTCGAAAATTTGAATAGTAACAGCTCTCTTGTTTTTTTTAGAACAAATATAAATTGACCCCAGAAAATAAAGAATAAGAAAAAGATACGAAGAATTGAAAGAAATCTACAAAATGAAATCCAAAGGCGAAAAAAAGAACAACAATATTGGTAGAAAAAGAAACACTTGAAAGACAAAATTTCTTTCATTGTTTTGTGATTTATGACTCAAGAACGCTAAAAACAATCGACTAACGATTTTTTTGAAATCTAAAAGTAAAAAGCAGATAGGGAAGATTGAGAACCAATTTTCAACAACCAAGCCTCTGATACCAAATGATATGGACACTTTCCACGAACAAAGTAGGTACTCAAAGGAATATGAATGATTGAATTGCTCATAACGTGGTTAAAATGATCAAATTAGAACCCTTAACAACAAGAACCAAAAACAACACAATATGTTCCAACCAACCTTTAAGAGGTCTGTAAGTGGTGTAAACGATGAAATTTGGTTTCTAAAACGCAGAGAATTGAACTAATACTTTTTGTGTTTTTAGGAATCGAAACGAACTTCGATTTGATTTATTAAAATTCTAGTTCGATACACAAATTAAAAGTTATAAAATTTTAAAGTTGCAACCTCAATTAATAACTTTGTTTTTATAAAATATTAACCATAACAACTCTCTTGTTTTTTTGAAGAACAAATATAAATTAACCCTAGAAAATAAAGAATAAGAAAAAGATACGAAGAATTGAAAGAAATCTACAAAACGAAATCCAAAGACGAAAATTTCTTTCATTATTTTGTGATTGATGACTCAAGAACGCTAAAAACAATCGACTAACGATTTTTTTGAAATCTAAAAGTAAAAAAAAGATAGGGTAGATTGAGAAGCAATTTTCAACGACGAAGACGCAGATACCAAATGATGTGGATACTTTAAATGAACAACCTATTAACTCAAAGGAATTGGAATGATTGAATTGCCAAAGATGTGGTTAAAATGATCAAATTGGAACCCTTAAAAAAATGAACAAAAAAAACGCAATAAGTTGCCACCAAACTTTAAGACGTTACTAAGTAGTGTAAACGATGGAATTTGGTTTGCATAAGCCAGAGAACTGAACTAATGCTTTGTATTGTTTTTAGGAATTAAAAAGATATTCGATTTGATATTTTATAATTGTCATTCGATACACGAATTAAAAGTTATAACATTTTAAAGTGGCGACCTTAATTAATCACTTTATTTTTCCGAAAATATGAATTGTAACAACTCTCTTGTTTTTTTGTAGAACAAATATAAATTGACCCCAGAAAATAAAGAATAAGAAAAAGATACAAAGAATTAAAAAAAATCTACAAAATGAAATCCAAAGACGAAAACAAGAACAATAATATTGGTAGAAAAAGAAACACTTGAATGACAAAATTTCTTTCATTGTTTTGTGATTTATGACTTAAGAACGCTAAAAACAATAGACTAATGATTTTTTTGGAATCTAAAAGTAAAATACAGATAGGGTAGATTGAGAACCAATTTTCAACAACCAAGCCTCTGGTACCAAATGATATGGACATATTTGACGAACAACCTAGGAACTAAAAGGAATATGAACAATTGAATTGCTCATAACGTGGTTAAAGTGATCAAATTAGAACCCTTAAAAACATGAACCGAAAAAAACAGAATATGTTCCAACCAACCTTTAAGACGTTAGTAAGTGGAGTAAACGATGAAATTTGGTTTCTAAAATGTAGAGAATTCAACAAATGTTTTGTGTGTTTTTAGGAATCGAAACGAACTTCGATTTGATTTATTAAAATTTTCGTTCGATAACGAATTAAAAGTTATAACATTTTAAAGTTGCAACTTCAATTAGTAACTTTGTTTTTTTTAATATGATCCATAACAACTCTCTTGTTTTTTTGAAGAACAAATATAAATTGACCCAAAAAAATATAGAATAAGAAAAAGATACGAAGAATTAAAAGAAATCTACAAAACGAAATCCAAAGACGAAAACAAGAACAACAATATTGGTAGAAAAAGAAAAACTGGAATACGATTTTTTGAAATCTAAATGTAAAAAACAGATAGGGAAGATTGAGAACCAATTTTCAAGAACCAAGCCTCTGATACCAAATGATATGGATACTTTTGATGAACAACCTAGGAACTCAAAGGAATATGAACGATTGAATTGCTCACAACGTGGTTAAAATGATCAAATTAGAACCATCAACAACATGAACCGAAAACAACATAATATGTTCCAACCAACTTTTAAGACGTCAGAAAGTGGTGTAAATGACGAAATTTGGTTTTCTAAAACGCAGAGAATTGAAATAATGTTTTTTGTGTTTTTAGGAATCGAAACGAACTTCGATTTGGTTTATTCAAATTTTCGTTCGATACACGAATTAAAAGTTATAACATATTAAAGTTGCAACCGCAATTAATAACTATGTTTTTTAAAAATATGAACCATAACAACTCTCTTGTTTTTTTGAAGAACAAATATAAATTAACCCTAGAAAATAAAGAATAAGAAAAAGATACGAAGAATTCAAAGAAATCTACAAAATGAAATCCAAAGAACAAAACAAGAACAACAATATTGGTAGAAAAATAAAAACTTGAATGACAAAATTTCCATCATTGTTTTTTGATTTATGACTCAAGAATGCTAAAAACACTCGACTAACGATTTTTTGAAATCTAAAAGTAAAAAACAGATAGGGAAGATTGAGAACTAATTTTCACCAAGCAAGCCACTGATACCAATTGATATGGATACTTTCGATGAACAACCTAGGAACTCAAAGGAATATAAACGATTGAATTGCTCACAACGTGGTCAAAATGATCAAATTAGAACCCTTAACAACATGAACCGAAAACAACATAATATGTTCCAACCAACCTTTAAGACGTCAGTAAGTTGTGTAAACGACGAAATTTGGTTTCTAAAACGCAGAGAATTGAACTAATGTTTTTTGTGTTTTTAGGAATCGAAACGAACTTCGATTTGGTTTATTCAAATTTTCGTTCGATACACGAATTAAAAGTTATAACATTTTAAAGTTACAACCGCAATTAATAACTATGTTTTTTTAAAATATGAACCATAACAACTCTCTTGTTTTTTTGAAGAACAAATACAAATTCACCCTACAAAATAAAAAATAAGAAAAAGATACGAAGAAATGAAAGAAATCTACAAAATGAAATCCAAAGAACAAAACAAGAACAACAATATTGGTAGAAAAAAAAAACTTGAATGACAAAATTTCCTTCATTGTTTTTTGATTTATGACTCAAGAATGCTAAAAATAATCGACTAACGATTTTTTGAAATCTAAATGTAAAAAACAGATAGGGAAGATTGAGAACCAATTTTCAAGAAGCAAGCCACTGATACCAATTGATATGGATACTTTCGATGAACAACCTAGGAACTCAAAGGAATATGAACGATTGAATTGCTCACAACGTGGTCAAAATGATCAAATTAGAACCCTTAACAACATGAACCGAAAACAACATAATATGTTCCAACCAACCTTTAAGACGTCAGTAAGTTGTGTAAACGACGAAATTTGGTTTCTAAAACGCAGAGAAATGAACTAATGTTTTTTGTGTTTTTTGGAATCGACACGAACTTCGATTTGGTTTATTCAAATTTTCGTTCGATACACGAATTAAAAGTTATAATATTTTAAAGTTGCAACCTCAATTAATAACTATGTTTTTTTAAAATATGAACCATAACAGCTCTCTTGTTTTTTTGAAGAACAAATATAAATTGACCCTAGAGAATAAAGAATAAGAAAAAGATACGAAGAATTGAAAGAAATGTACAAAACGAAATCCAAAGAACAAAACAAGAACAACAATATTGGTAGAAAAATAAAAACTTGAATGACAAAATTTCCTTCATTGTTTTTTGATTTATGACTCAAGAATGCTAAAAATAATCGACTAACGATTTTTTGAAATCTAAATGTAAAAAACAGATAGGGAAGATTGAGAAGCAATTTTCAAGAACCAAGCCTCTGATACCAATTGATATGGATACTTTCGATGAACAACCTAAGAACTCAAAGGAATATGAACGATTGAATTGCTCACAACGTGGTCAAAATGATCAAATTAGAACCATTAACAACATGAACCGAAAACAACACAATATGTTCCAACCATCCTTTAAGACGTCAGTAAGTTGTGTAAACGACGAAATTTGGTTTCTAAAACGCAGAGAAATGAACTAATGTTTTTTGTGTTTTTTGGAATCGACACGAACTTCGATTTGCTTTATTCAAATTTTCGTTCGATACACAAATTAAAAGTTATAACATATTAAAGTTGCAACCGCAATTAATAACTATGTTTTTTAAAAATATGAACCATAATAACTCTCTTGTTTTTTTGAAGAACAAATATAAATTAACCCTAGAAAATAAAGAATAAGAAAAATATACGAAGAATTCAAAGAAATCTACAAAAGAAATCCAAAGAACAAAACAAGAACAACAATATTGGTAGAAAAATAAAAACTTGAATGACAAAATTTCCATCATTGTTTTTTGATTTATGACTCAAGAATGCTAAAAACAATCGACCAACGATTTTTTGAAATCTAAATGTATAAAACAGATAGGGAAGATTGAGAACCAATTTTCAAGAACCAAGCCTCTGATACCAATTGATATGGATACTTTCGATGAACAACTTCGGAACTCAAAGGAATATAAACGATTGAATTGCTCACAACGTGGTCAAAATGATCAAATTAGAACCCTTAACAACATGAACCGAAAACAACATAATATGTTCCAACCAACCTTTAAGACGTCAGTAAGTTGTGTAAACGACGAAATTTGGTTTCTAAAACGCAGAGAATTGAACTAATGTTTTTTGTGTTTTTAGGAATCGAAACGAACTTCGATTTGGTTTATTCAAATTTTCGTTCGATACACGAATTAAAAGTTATAACATTTTAAAGTTGGAACCGCAATTAATAACTATGTTTTTTTAAAATATGAACCATAACAGCTCTCTTGTTTTTTTGAAGAACAAATATAAATTCACCCTAGAAAATAAAAAATAAGAAAAAGATACGAAGAATTGAAAGAAATCTACAAAATGAAATCCAAAGAACAAAACAAGAACAACAATATTGGTAGAAAAATAAAAACTTGAATGACAAAATTTCCTTCATTGTTTTTTGATTTATGACTCAAGAATGCTAAAAACAATCGACTAACGATTTTTTGAAATCTAAATGTAAAAAACAGATAGGGAAGATTGAGAACCAATTTTCAAGAACCAAGCCTCTGATACCAAATGATATGGATACTTTTGATGAACAACCTAGGAACTCAAAGGAATATGAACGATTGAATTGCTCACAACGTGGTAAAAATGATCAAATTAGAACCCTTAACAACATGAACCGAAAACAACATAATATGTTCCAACCAACCTTTAAGATGTCAGTAAGTTGTGTAAACGACGAAATTTGGTTTCTAAAATACATAGAATTGAATTAATGCTTTTTGTGCTTTTAGGAATGGAAACGAACTTCGATTTGGTTTATTAAAATTTTCGTTCGATACACGAATTAAAAGTTATAACATTTTAAAGTCGCAACCTCAATTAATAACTATGTTTTTTTAAAATATGAACCATAACACCTCTCTTGTTTTTTTGAAGAACAAATACAAATTCACCCTAGAAAATAAAGAATAAGAAAAAGATACGAAGAATTGAAAGAAATCTACAAAACGAAATCCAAAGAACAAAACAAGAACAAAAATATTGGTAGAAAAAGAAAAACTTGAATGACAAAATTTCCTTCATTGTTTTGTGATTTTTGACTCAAGAATGCTAAAAACAATCGACTAACGATTTTTTGAAATCTAAATGTAAAAAACAGATAGGGAAGATTGAGAACCAATTTTCAAGAACCAAGCCTCTGATACCAAATGATATGGATACTTTTGATGAACAACCTAGGAACTCAAAGGAATATGAACGATTGAATTGCCCACAACGTGGTCAAAATGATTAAATTAGAACCCTTAACCACATGAACCGAAAACAACACAATATGTTCCAACCAACCTTTAAGACGTCAATAAGTTGTGTAAACGACGAAATTTGGTTTCTAAAACGCAGAGAATTGAACTAATGTTTTTTGGGTTTTTAGGAATCGAAACGAACTTCGATTTGGTTTATTCAAATTTTCGTTCGATACATGAATTAAAAGTTATAACATTTTAAAGTTGCAACCTCAATTAATAACTATGTTTTTTTAAAATATGAACCATAACAGCTCTCTTGTTTTTTTGAAGAACAAATATAAATTGACCCTAGAAAATAAAGAATAAGAAAAAGATACGAAGAATTGAAAGAAATGTACAAAACGAAATCCAAAGAACAAAACAAGAACAACACTATTGGTAGAAAAATAAAAACTTGAATGACAAAATTTCCTTCATTCTTTTGTGATTTATGACTCAAGAATGCTAAAAACAATCGACCAACGATTTTTTGAAATCTAAATGTATAAAACAGATAGGGAAGATTGAGAACCAATTTTCAAGAACCAAGCCTCTGATACCAATTGATATGGATACTTTCGATGAACAACCTAGGAACTCAAAGGAATATGAACGATTGAATTGCTCACAACGTGGTCAAAATGATCAAATTAGAACCATTAACAACATGAACCAAAAACAACACAATATGTTCCAACCATCCTTTAAGACGTCAGTAAGTTGTGTAAACGACGAAATTTGGTTT
This sequence comes from Hippophae gyantsensis, assembly GCA_030763125.1. Classification (NCBI taxonomy): domain Eukaryota; kingdom Viridiplantae; phylum Streptophyta; class Magnoliopsida; order Rosales; family Elaeagnaceae; genus Hippophae; species Hippophae gyantsensis. The sequence goes on along the minus strand of CM061029.1, from coordinate 26,138,277 downwards.
CTAAAACGCAGAGAATTGAAATAATTTTTTTTGTCTTTATAGGAATCGAAACGAACTTCGATTTGGTTTATTCAAATTTTCGTTCGATACACGAATTAAAAGTTATAACATTTTAAAGTTGCAACCTCAATTAATAACTATGTTTTTTTAAAATATGAACCATAACAGCTCTCTTGTTTTTTTGAAGAACAAATATAAATTGACCCTAGAAAATAAAGAATAAGAAAAAGATACGAAGAATTGAAAGAAATCTACAAAACGAAATCCAAAGAACAAAACAAGAACAACAATATTGGTAGAAAAATAAAAACTTGAATGACAAAATTTCCTTCATTGTTTTGTGATTTATGACTCAAGAATGCTAAAAACAATCGACTAACGATTTTTTGAAATCTAAATGTAAAAAACAGATAGGGAAGATTGAGAACCAATTTTCAAGAACCAAGCCTCTGATACCAAATGATATGGATACTTTCGATGAACAACCTAGGAACTCAAAGGAATATAAACGATTGAATTGCTCACAACGTGGTCAAAATGATCAAATTAGAACCCTTAACAACATGAACCGAAAACAACATAATATGTTCCAACCAACCTTTGAGACGTCAGTAAGTTGTGTAAACGACGAAATTTGGTTTCTAAAACGCAGAGAAATGAACTAATGTTTTTTGTGTTTTTAGGAATCGACACGAACTTCGATTTGCTTTATTCAAATTTTCGTTCGATACACGAATTAAAAGTTATAACATTTTAAAGTTGCAACCGCAATTAATAACTATGTTTTTTTAAAATATGACCCATAACAGCTCTCTTGTTTTTTTGAAGAACAAATATAAATTGACCCTAGAAAATAAAGAATAAGAAAAAGATACGAAGAATTGAAAGAAATCTACAAAACGAAATCCAAAGAACAAAACAAGAACAACAATATTGGTAGAAAAATAAAAACTTGAATGACACAATTTCCTTCATTGTTTTTTGATTTTTGACTCAAGAATGCTAACACAATTGACTAACGATTTTTTGAAATCTAAATGTAAAAAACAGATAGGGAAGATTGAGAAGCAATTTTCAAGAACCAAGCCTCTGATACCAAATGATATGGATACTTTTGATGAACAACCTAGGAACTCAAAGGAATATAAACGATTGAATTGCTCACAACGTGGTCAAAATGATCAAATTAGAACCCTTAACAACATGAACCGAAAACAACACAATATGTTCCAACCAACCTTTAAGACATGAGTAAGGTGTGTAAACGACGAAATTTGGTTTCTAAAACGCAGAGAATTGAACTAATGTTTTTTGTGTTTTTAGGAATCGAAACGAACTTCGATTTGGTTTATTCAAATTTTCGTTCGATACACGAATTAAAAGTTATAACATTTTAAAGTTGCAACCGCAATTAATAACTATGTTTTTTTAAAATATGAACCATAACAGCTCTCTTGTTTTTTTGAAGAACAAATATAAATTCACCCTAGAAAATAAAGAATAAGAAAAAGATACGAAGAATTGAAAGAAATCTACAAAACGAAATCCAAAGACCAAAACAAGAACAACAATATTGGTAGAAAAATAAAAACTTGAATGACAAAATTTCCTTCATTGTTTTTTGATTTATGACTCAAGAATGCTATAAAAAATCGACTAACGATTTTTTGAAATCTAAATGTAAAAAACAGATAGGGAAGATTGAGAACTAATTTTCAAGAACCAAGCCTCTGATACCAAATGATATGGATACTTTTGATGAACAACCTAGGAACTCAAAGGAATATAAACGATTGAATTGCTCACAACGTGGTCAAAATGATCAAATTAGAACCCTTTACAACATGAACCGAAAACAACACAATATGTTCCAACCAACCTTTAAGACGTCAGTAAGGTGTGTAATCGACGAAATTTGGTTTCTAAAACGTAGAGAATTGAACTAATGTTTTTTGTGTTTTTAGGAATCGAAACGAACTTCGATTTGGTTTATTCAAATTTTCGTTCGATACACGAATTAAAAGTTATAACATTTTAAAGTTGCAACCGCAATTAATAACTATGTTTTTTTAAAATATGAACCATAACAGCTCTCTTGTTCTTTTGAAGAACAAATACAAATTCACCCTAGAAAATAAAGAATAAGAAAAAGATACGAAGAATTGAAAGAAATCTACAAAACGAAATCCAAAGAACAAAACAAGAACAACAATATTGGTAGAAAAATAAAAACTTGAATGACACAATTTCCTTCATTGTTTTGTGATTTATGACTCAAGAATGCTAAAAACAATCGACTAACGATTTTTTGAAATCTAAATGTAAAAAACAGATAGGGAAGATTGAGAACCAATTTTCAAGAACCAAGCCTCTGATACCAAATGATATGGATACTTTTGATGAACAACCTAGGAACTCAAAGGAATATGAACGATTGAATTGCTCACAACGTGGTCAAAATGATCAAATTAGAACCCTTAACAACATGAACCGAAAACAACACAATATGTTCCAACCAACCTTTAAGACGTCAGTAAGTTGTGTAAACGACGAAATTTGGTTTCTAAAATGCAGAGAATTGAACTAATGTTTTTTGTGTTTTTAGGAATCGAAACGAACTTCGATTTGGTTTATTCAAATTTTCGTTCGATACACGAATTAAAAGTTATAACATTTTAAAGTTGCAACCGCAATTAATAGCTATGTTTTTTTAAAATATGAACCATAACAGCTCTCTTGTTTTTTTGAAGAACAAATATAAATTGACCCTAGAAAATAAAGAATAAGAAAAAGATACGAAGAATTGAAAGAAATCTACAAAACAAAATCCAAAGAACAAAACAAGAACAACAATATTGGTAGAAAAATAAAAACTTGAATGACAAAATTTCCTTCATTGTTTTTTGATTTATGACTCAAGAATGCTAAAAACAATCGACTAACGATTTTTTGAAATCTAAATGTAAAAAACAGATAGGGAAGATTGAGAACCAATTTTCAAGAACCAAGCCTCTGATACCAAATGATATGGATACTTTTGATGAACAACCTAGGAACTCAAAGGAATATGAACGATTGAATTGCTCACAACGTGGTAAAAATGATCAAATTAGAACCCTTAACAACATGAACCGAAAACAACATAATATGTTCCAACCAACCTTTAAGACGTCAGAAAGTATTGTAAATGACGAAATTTGGTTTTTAAAAATCAGAGAATTGAATAAATGCTTTTTGTGTTTTTAGGAATCGAAACGAACTTCGATTTGGTTTATTAAAATTTTCGTTCGATACACGAATTAAAAGTTATAATATTTTAAAGTTGCAACCTCAATTAATAACTATGTTTTTTTAAAATATGAACCATAACAGCTCTCTTGTTTTTTTGAAGAACAAATATAAATTGACCCTAGAAAATAAAGAATAAGAAAAAGATACGAAGAATTGAAAGAAATGTACAAAACGAAATCCAAAGAACAAAACAAGAACAACACTATTGGTAGAAAAATAAAAACTTGAATGACAAAATTTCCTTCATTGTTTTGTGATTTATGACTCAAGAATGCTAAAAACAATCGACTAACGATTTTTTGAAATCTAAATGTAAAAAACAGATAGGGAAGATTGAGAACCAATTTTCAAGAACCAAGCCTCTGATACCAAATGATATGGATACTTTTGATGAACAACCTAGGAACTCAAAGGAATATGAACGATTGAATTGCCCACAACGTGGTCAAAATGATTAAATTAGAACCCTTAACCACATGAACCGAAAACAACACAATATGTTCCAACCAACCTTTAAGACGTCAGTAAGTTGTGTAAACGACGAAATTTGGTTTCTAAAACGTAGAGAATTGAACTAATGTTTTTGTGTTTTTAGGAATCGAAACGAACTTCGATTTGGTTTATTCAAATTTCCGTTCGATACACGAATTAAATGTTATAACATTTTAAAGTTGCAACCGCAATTAATAGCTATGTTTTTTTAAAATATGAACCACAACAGCTCTCTTGTTTTTTTGAAGAACAAATATAAATTAACCCTAGAAAATAAAGAATAAGAAAAAGATACGAAGAATTGAAAGAAATCTACAAAATGAAATCCAAAGAACAAAACAAGAACAACAATATTGGTAGAAAAATAAAAACTTGAATGACAAAATTTCCTTCATTGTTTTTTGATTTATGACTCAAGAATGCTAAAAACAATCGACTAACGATTTTTTGAAATCTAAATGTAAAAAACAGATAGGGAAGATTGAGAACCAATTTTCAAGAACCAAGCCTCTGATACCAAATGATATGGATACTTTTGATGAACAACCTAGGAACTCAAAGGAATATGAACGATTGAATTGCTCACAACGTGGTCAAAATGATCAAATTAGAACCCTTAACAACATGAACCGAAAACAACATAATATGTTCCAACCAACCTTTAAGACGTCAGTAAGTTGTGTAAACGACGAAATTTGGTTTCTAAAACGCAGAGAATTGAACTAATGTTTTTTGTGTTTTTAGGAATCGAAACGAACTTCGATTTGGTTTATTCAAATTTTCGTTCGATACACGAATTAAAAGTTATAACATTTTAAAGTTGCAACCTCAATTAATAACTATGTTTTTTTAAAATATGAACCATAACAGCTCTCTTGTTTTTTTGAAGAACAAATATAAATTGACCCTAGAAAATAAAGAATAAGAAAAAGATACGAAGAATTGAAAGAAATGTACAAAACGAAATCCAAAGAACAAAACAAGAACAACAATATTGGTAGAAAAATAAAAACTTGAATGACAAAATTTCCATCATTGTTTTTTGATTTATGACTCAAGAATGCTAAAAATAATCGACTAACCAGTTTTTGAAATCTAAAAGTAAAAAACAGATAGAGAAGATTGAGAACTAATTTTCACCAAGCAAGCCACTGATACCAATTGATATGGATACTTTCGATGAACAACCTAGGAACTCAAAGGAATATAAACGATTGAATTGCTCACAACGTGGTCAAAATGATCAAATTAGAACCCTTAACAACATGAACCGAAAACAACACAATATGTTCCAACCAACCTTTAAGACGTCAGTAAGTTGTGTAAACGACGAAATTTGGTTTCTAAAACGCAGAGAATTGAACTAATGTTTTTTGTGTTTTTAGGAATCGAAACGAACTTCGATTTGGTTTATTCAAATTTTCGTTCGATACACGAATTAAAAGTTATAACATTTTAAAGTTGCAACCGCAATTAATAACTATGTTTTTTTAAAATATGAACCATAACAGCTCTCTTGTTTTTTTGAAGAACAAATATAAATTCACCCTAGAAAATAAAGAATAAGAAAAAGATACGAAGAATTGAAAGAAATATACAAAACGAAATCCAAAGAACAAAACAAGAACAACAATATTGGTAGAAAAATAAAAACTTGAATGACAAAATTTCCTTCATTGTTTTGTGATTTATGACTCAAGAATGCTAAAAACAATCGACTAACGATTTTTTGAAATCTAAATGTAAAAAACAGATAGGGAAGATTGAGAAGCAATTTTCAAGAACCAAGCCTCTGATACCAAATGATATGGATACTTTTGATGAACAACCTAGGAACTCAAAGGAATATGAACGATTGAATTGCTCACAACGTGGTTAAAATGATCAAATTAGAACCCTTAACAACATGAACCGAAAACAACACAATATGTTCCAACCAACCTTTAAGACGTCAATAAGGTGGGTAAACGACGAAATTTGGTTTCTAAAACGTAGAGAATTGAACTAATGTTTTTTGTGTTTTTAGGAATCGAAACGAACTTCGATTTGGTTTATTCAAATTTTCGTTCGATACACGAATTAAAAGTTATAACATTTTAAAGTTGGAACCGCAATTAATAACTATGTTTTTTTAAAATATGAACCATAACAGCTCTCTTGTTTTTTTGAAGAACAAATATAAATTCACCCTAGAAAATAAAAAATAAGAAAAAGATACGAAGAATTGAAAGAAATATACAAAACGAAATCCAAAGAACAAAACAAGAACAAAACAAGAACAACAATATTGGTAGAAAAATAAAAACTTGAATGACAAAATTTCCTTCATTGTTTTTTGATTTATGACTCAAGAATGCTAAAAATAATCGACTAACGATTTTTTGAAATCTAAATGTAAAAAACAGATAGGGAAGATTGAGAAGCAATTTTCAAGAACCAAGCCTCTGATACCAAATGATATGGATACTTTTGATGAACAACCTAGGAACTCAAAGGAATATGAACGATTGAATTGCTCACAACGTGGTCAAAATGATCAAATTAGAACCCTTAACAACATGAACCGAAAACAACACAATATGTTCCAACCAACCTTTAAGACGTCAGTAAGTTGTGTAAACGACGAAATTTGGTTTCTAAAACGCAGAGAATTGAACTAATGTTTTTTGTGTTTTTAGGAATCGAAACGAACTTCGATTTGGTTTATTCAAATTTTCGTTCGATACACGAATTAAAAGTTATAACATTTTAAAGTTGCAACCGCAATTAATAACTATGTTTTTTAAAATATGAACCATAACAGCTCTCTTGTTTTTTTGAAGAACAAATATAAATTCACCCTAGAAAATAAAAAATAAGAAAAAGATACGAAGAATTGAAAGAAATTTACAAAATGAAATCCAAAGAACAAAACAAGAACAACAATATTGGTAGAAAAATAAAAACTTGAATGACAAAATTTCCTTCATTGTTTTGTGATTTATGACTCAAGAATGCTAAAAACAATCGACTAACGATTTTTTGAAATCTAAAAGTAAAAAACGGATAGGGAAGATTGAGAACCAATTTTCACCAAGCAAGCCACTGATACCAATTGATACGGATACTTTTGATGAACAACCTTGGAACTCAAAGGAATATGAACGATTGAATTGCCCACAACGTGGTCAAAATGATCAAATTAGAACCCTTAACAACATGAACCGAAAACAACACAATATGTTCCAACCAACCTTCAAGACGTCAGTAAGTTGTGTAAACGACGAAATTTGGTTTCTAAAACGCAGAGAATTGAACTAATGTTTTTTGTGTTTTTAGGAATCGAAACGAACTTCGATTTGGTTTATTCAAATTTTCGTTCGATACACGAATTAAAAGTTATAACATTTTAAAGTTGCAACCGCAATTAATAACTATGTTTTTTTAAAATATGAACCATAACAGCTCTCTTGTTTTTTTGAAGAACAAATATAAATTCACCCTAGAAAATAAAAAATAAGAAAAAGATACGAAGAATTGAAAGAAATATACAAAACGAAATCCAAAGAACAAAACAAGAACAACAATATTGGTAGAAAAATAAAAACTTGAATGACAAAATTTCCTTCATTGTTTTTTGATTTATGACTCAAGAATGCTAAAAACAATCGACTAACGATTTTTTGAAATCTAAATGTAAAAAACAGATAGGGAAGATTGAGAACCAATTTTCAAGAACCAAGCCTCTGATACCAAATGATATGGATACTTTTGATGAACAACCTAGGAACTCAAAGGAATATGAACGATTGAATTGCTCACAACGTGGTTAAAATGATCAAATTAGAACACTTAACAACATGAACCGAAAACAACACAATATGTTCCAACCAACCTTTAAGACGTCAGTAAGTTGTGTAAACGACGAAATTTGGTTTCTAAAATGCAGAGAATTGAACTAATGTTTTTTGTGTTTTTAGGAATCGAAACGAACTTCGATTTGGTTTATTAAAATTTTCGTTCGATACACGAATTAAAAGTTATAACATTTTAGAGTTGCAACCTCAATTAATAACTATGTTTTTTTAAAATATGAACCATAACAGCTCTCTTGTTTTTTTGAAGAACAAATATAAATTGACCCTAGAAAATAAAGAATAAGAAAAAGATACGAAGAATTGAAAGAAATCTACAAAACGAAATCCAAAGAACAAAACAAGAACAACAATATTGGTAGAAAAATAAAAACTTGAATGACAAAATTTCCTTCATTGTTTTGTGATTTATGACTCAAGAATGCTAAAAACAATCGACTAACGATTTTTTGAAATCTAAATGTAAAAAACAGATAGGGAAGATTGAGAACCAATTTTCAAGAACCAAGCCTCTGATACCAAATGATATGGATACTTTTGATGAACAACCTAGGAACTCAAAGGAATATGAACGATTGAATTGCTCACAACGTGGTTAAAATGATCAAATTAGAACCCTTAACAACATGAACCGAAAACAACACAATATGTTCCAACCAACCTTTAAGACGTCAATAAGTTGTGTAAATGATGAAATTTGGTTTCTAAAACGCAGAGAATTGAACTAATGTTTTTTGTGTTTTCAGGAATCGAAACGAACTTCGATTTGGTTTATTCAAATTTTCGTTCGATACACGAATTAAAAGTTATAACATTTTAAAGTTGCAACCGCAATTAATAACTATGTTTTTTTAAAATATGAACCATAACAGCTCTCTTGTTTTTTTGAAGAACAAATATAAATTGACCCTAGAAAATAAAGAATAAGAAAAAGATACGAAGAATTGAAAGAAATATACAAAACGAAATCCAAAGAACAAAACAAGAACAACAATATTGGGAGAAAAATAAAAACTTGAATGACAAAATTTCCTTCATTGTTTTTTTATTTATGACTCAAGAATGCTAAAAACAATCGACTAACGATTTTTTGAAATCTAAATGTAAAAAACAGATAGGGAAGATTGAGAACCAATTTTCAAGAACCAAGCCTCTGATACCAAATGATATGGATACTTTTGATGAACAACCTAGGAACTCAAAGGAATATGAACGATTGAATTGCTCACAACGTGGTTAAAATGATCAAATTAGAACCCTTAACAACATGAACCGAAAACAGCACAATATGTTCCAACCAACCTTTAAGATGTCAGTAAGTTGTGTAAATGACGAAATTTGGTTTCTAAAATACATAGAATTGAATTAATGTTTTTTGTGTTTTTAGGAATGGAAACGAACTTCGATTTGGTTTATTAAAATTTTCGTTCGATACACGAATTAAAAGTTATAACATTTTAAAGTTGCAACCTCAATTAATAACTATGTTTTTTTAAAATATGAACCATAACAGCTCTCTTGTTTTTTTGAAGAACAAATATAAATTGACCCTAGAAAATAAAGAATAAGAAAAAGATACGAAGAATTGAAAGAAATCTACAAAACGAAATCCAAAGAACAAAACAAGAACAACAATATTGGTAGAAAAATAAAAACTTGAATGACAAAATTTCCTTCATTGTTTTTTGATTTATGACTCAAGAATGCTAAAAACAATCGACTAACGATTTTTTGAAATCTAAATGTAAAAAACAGATAGGGAAGATTGAGAACCAATTTTCAAGAACCAAGCCTCTGATACCAATTGATATGGATACTTTCGATGAACAACCTAGGAACTCAAAGGAATATGAACGATTGAATTGCTCACAACGTGGTCAAAATGATCAAATTAGAACCCTTAACAACATGAACCGAAAACAACACAATATGTTCCAACCAACCTTTAAGACGTCAGTAAGTTGTGTAAACGACGAAATTTGGTTTCTAAAACGCAGAGAATTGAACTAATGTTTTTTGTGTTTTTAGGAATCGAAACGAACTTCGATTTGGTTTATTCAAATTTTCGTTCGATACACGAATTAAAAGTTATAACATTTTAAAGTTGCAACCGCAATTAATAACTATGTTTTTTTAAAATATGAACCATAACAGCTCTCTTGTTTTTTTGAAGAACAAATATAAATTCACCCTAGAAAATAAAGAATAAGAAAAAGATACGAAGAATTGAAAGAAATCTACAAAACAAAATCCAAAGAACAAAACAAGAACAACAATATTGGTAGAAAAATAAAAACTTGAATGACAAAATTTCCTTCATTGTTTTTTGATTTATGACTCAAGAATGCTAAAAACAATCGACTAACGATTTTTTGAAATCTAAATGTAAAAAACAGATAGGGAAGATTGAGAACCAATTTTCAAGAACCAAGCCTCTCATACCAAATGATATGGATACTTTTGATGAACAACCTAGGAACTCAAAGGAATATGAACGATTGAATTGCTCACAACGTGGTTAAAATGATCAAATTAGAACCCTTAACAACATGAACCGAAAACAACACAATATGTTCCAACCAACCTTTAAGACGTCAGTAAGTTGTGTAAACGACGAAATTTGGTTTCTAAAACGCAGAGAATTGAACTAATGTTTTTTGTGTTTTTAGGAATCGAAACGAACTTCGATTTGGTTTATTCAAATTTTCGATCGATACACGAATTAAAAGTTATAATATTTTAAAGTTGGAACCGCAATTAATAACTTTGTTTTTTTAAAATATGAACCATAACAGCTCTCTTGTTTTTTTGAAGAACAAATATAAATTGACCCTAGAAAATAAAGAATAAGAAAAAGATACGAAGAATTGAAAGAAATATACAAAACGAAATCCAAAGAACAAAACAAGAACAACAATATTGGTAGAAAAATAAAAACTTGAATGACAAAATTTCTTTCATTGTTTTTTGATTTTTGACTCAAGAATGCTAAAAACACTCGACTAACGATTTTTTGAAATCTAAAAGTAAAAAACAGATAGGGAAGATTGAGAAGCAATTTTCAAGAAAGAAGCCTCTGATACCAAATGATATGGATACTTTCGATGAACAACCTAGGAACTCAAAGGAATATAAACGATTGAATTGCTCACAACGTGGTCAAAATGATCAAATTAGAACCCATAACAACATGAAACGAAAACAACACAATATGTTCCAACCGACCTTTAAGACATCAGTAAGGTGTGTAAACGACGAAATTTGGTTTCTAAAACGCAGAGAATTGAACTAATGTTTTTTGTGTTTTTAGGAATCGAAACGAACTTCGATTTTGTTTATTAAAATTTTCGTTCGATACACGAATTAAAAGTTATAACATTTTAGAGTTGCAACCTCAATTAATAACTACGTTTTTTTAAAATATGAACCATAACAACTCTCTTGTTTTTTTTGGAAAAACAAATATAAATTAACCCTAGAAAATAAAGAATAAGAAAAAGATACGAAGAATTGAAAGAAATCTACAAAACGAAATCCAAAGAACAAAACAAGAACAACAATATTGGGAGAAAAATAAAAACTTGAATGACAAAATTTCCTTCATTGTTTTTTTATTTATGACTCAAGAATGCTAAAAACAATCGACTAGCCATTTTTGGAAATCTAAATGTAAAAAACAGATAGGGAAGATTGAGAACCAATTTTCAAGGACAAAGCCTCTAATACCAAATGATATGGATACTTTTGATGAACAACCTAGGAACTCAAAGGAATATGAACGATTGAATTGCTCACAACGTGCTTAAAATGATCAAATTAGAACCCTTAAAAACATGAAACGAAAACAAAACAATATGTTCCAACCAACCTTTATGACGTCAGTAAGTTGTGTAAACGACGAAATTTGGTTTCTAAAACGTAGAGAATTGAACTAATTTTTTTTGTGCTTTTAGGAATCGAAACGAACTTCGATTTGGTTTATTCAAATTTTCGTTCGATACACGAATTAAAAGTTATAACATTTTAAAGTTGGAACCGCAATTAATAACTACGTTTTTTTAAAATATGAACCATAACAGCTCTCTTGTTTTTTTGAAGAACAAATATAAATTCACCCTAGAAAATAAAAAATAAGAAAAAGATACGAAGAATTGAAAGAAATCTACAAAACGAAATCCAAAGAACAAAACAAGAACAACAATATTGGTAGAAAAATAAAAACTTGAATGACAAAATTTCCTTCATTGTTTTTTGATTTATGACTCAAGAATGCTAAAAACAATCGACTAACGATTTTTTGAAATCTAAATGTAAAAAACAGATAGGGAAGATTGAGAACCAATTTTCAAGAACCAAGCCTCTGATACCAAATGATATGGATACTTTTGATGAACAACCTAGGAACTCAAAGGAATATGAACGATTGAATTGCTCACAACGTGGTTAAAATGATCAAATTAGAACCCTTAACAACATGAACCGAAAACAACATAATATGTTCCAACCAACCTTTAAGACGTCAGTAAGTGGTGTAAATGACGAAATTTGGTTTTTAAAACGCAAAGAATTGAATTAATGCTTTTTGTGTTTTTAGGAATCGAAACGAACTTCGATTTGGTTTATTAAAATTTTCGTTCGATACACGAATTAAAAGTTATAACATTTTAAAGTTGCAACCTCAATTAATAACTATGTTTTTTTAAAATATGAACCATAACAGCTCTCTTGTTCTTTTGAAGAACAAATACAAATTCCCCCTAGAAAATAAAGAATAAGAAAAAGATACGAAGAATTGAAAGAAATCTACAAAACGAAATCCAAAGAACAAAACAAGAACAACAATATTGGTAGAAAAATAAAAACTTGAATGACAAAATTTCCTTCATTGTTTTGTGATTTATGACTCAAGAATGCTAAAACCAATCGACTAACGATTTTTTGAAATCTAAATGTAAAAAACAGATAAGGAAGATTGAGAACCAATTTTCAAGAACCAAGCCTCTGATACCAAATGATATGGATACTTTTGATGAACAACCTATGAACTCAAAGGAATATAAACGATTGAATTGCTAACAACGTGGTCAAAATGATCAAATTAGAACCCTTTACAACATGAACCGAAAACAACACAATATGTTCCAACCAACCTTTAAGACGTCAGTAAGGTGTGTAATCGACGAAATTTTGTTTCTAAAATGCAGAGAATTGAACTAATATTTTTGTGTTTTTAGGAATTGAAACGAACTTCGATTTGGTTTATTCAAATTTTCGTTCGATACACGAATTAAAAGTTATAACATATTAAAGTTGCAACCGCAATTAATAACTATGTTTTTTAAAAATATGAACCATAACAACTCTCTTGTTTTTTTGAAGAACAAATATAAATTAACCCTAGAAAATAAAGAATAAGAAAAAGATACGAAGAATTCAAAGAAATCTACAAAATGAAATCCAAAGAACAAAACAAGAACAACAATATTGGTAGAAAAATAAAAACTTGAATGACAAAATTTCCTTCATTGTTTTTTGATTTATGACTCAAGAATGCTAAAAACAATCGACTAACGATTTTTTGAAATCTAAAAGTAAAAAACAGATAGGGAAGATTGAGAACTAATTTTCACCAAGCAAGCCACTGATACCAATTGATATGGATACTTTCGATGAACAACCTAGGAACTCAAAGGAATATAAACGATTGAATTGCTCACAACGTGGTCAAAATGATCAAATTAGAACCCTTAACAACATGAACCGAAAACAACACAATATGTTCCAACCAACCTTTAAGACGTTAGTAAGTTGTGTAAACGACGAAATTTGGTTTCTAAAACGCAGAGAATTGAACTAATGTTTTTTGTGTTTTTAGGAATCGAAACGAACTTCGATTTGGTTTATTCAAATTTTCGTTCGATACACGAATTAAAAGTTATAACATTTTAAAGTTGCAACCTCAATTAATAACTATGTTTTTTTAAAATATGAACCATAACAGCTCTCTTGTTTTTTTGAAGAACAAATATAAATTCACCCTAGAAAATAAAGAATAAGAAAAAGATACGAAGAATTGAAAGAAATATACAAAACGAAATCCAAAGAACAAAACAAGAACAACAATATTGGTAGAAAAATAAAAACTTGAATGACAAAATTTCCTTCATTGTTTTTTGATTTATGACTCAAGAATGCTAAAAACAATCGACTAACGATTTTTTGAAATCTAAATGTAAAAAACAGATAGGGAAGATTGAGAACCAATTTTCAAGAACCAAGCCTCTGATACCAAATGATATGGATACTTTTGATGAACAACCTAGGAACTCAAAGGAATATGAACGATTGAATTGCTCACAACGTGGTCAAAATGATCAAATTAGAACCCTTAACAACATGAACCGAAAACAACACAATATGTTCCAACCAACCTTTAAGACGTCAGTAAGTTGTGTAAACGACGAAATTTGGTTTCTAAAACGCAGAGAATTGAACTAATGTTTTTTGTGTTTTTAGGAATCGAAACGAACTTCGATTTGGTTTATTCAAATTTTCGTTCGATACACGAATTAAAAGTTATAACATTTTAAAGTTGCAACCGCAATTAATAACTATGTTTTTTTAAAATATGAACCATAACAGCTCTCTTGTTTTTTTGAAGAACAAATATAAATTGACCCTAGAAAATAAAGAATAAGAAAAAGATACGAAGAATTGAAAGAAATCTACAAAACGAAATCCAAAGAACAAAACAAGAACAACAATATTGGTAGAAAAATAAAAACTTGAATGACAAAATTTCCTTCATTGTTTTTTGATTTATGACTCAAGAATGCTAAAAACACTCGACTAACGATTTTTTGAAATCTAAAAGTAAAAAACAGATAGGGAAGATTGAGAACTAATTTTCACCAAGCAAGCCACTGATACCAATTGATATGGATACTTTCGATGAACAACCTAGGAACTCAAAGGAATATAAACGATTGAATTGCTCACAACGTGGTCAAAATGATCAAATTAGAACCCTTAACAACATGAACCGAAAACAACACAATATGTTCCAACCAACCTTTAAGACGTCAGTAAGTTGTGTAAACGACGAAATTTGGTTTCTAAAACGCAGAGAATTGAACTAATGTTTTTTGTGTTTTTAGGAATCGAAACGAACTTCGATTTGGTTTATTCAAATTTTCGTTCGATACACGAATTAAAAGTTATAACATTTTAAAGTTGCAACCGCAATTAATAACTATGTTTTTTTAAAATATGAACCATAACAGCTCTCTTGTTTTTTTGAAGAACAAATACAAATTCACCCTAGAAAATAAAAAATAAGAAAAAGATACGAAGAATTGAAAGAAATGTACAAAACGAAATCCAAAGAACAAAACAAGAACAAAACAAGAACAACAATATTGGTAGAAAAATAAAAACTTGAATGACAAAATTTCCTTCATTGTTTTTTGATTTATGACTCAAGAATGCTAAAAACAATCGACTAACGATTTTTTGAAATCTAAATGTAAAAAACAGATAGGGAAGATTGAGAACCAATTTTCAAGAACCAAGCCTCTGATACCAAATGATATGGATACTTTTGATGAACAACCTAGGAACTCAAAGGAATATGAACGATTGAATTGCTCACAACGTGGTCAAAATGATCAAATTAGAACCCTTAACAACATGAACCGAAAACAACAAAATATGTTCCAACCAACCTTTAAGACGTCAGTAAGTGGTGTAAATGACGAAATTTGGTTTTTAAAATGCAGAGAATTGAATTAATGCTTTTTGTGTTTTTAGGAATCGAAACGAACTTCGATTTGGTTTATTAAAATTTTCGTTCGATACACGAATTAAAAGTTATAACATTTTAAAGTTGCAACCTCAATTAATAACTATGTTTTTTTAAAATATGAACCATAACAGCTCTCTTGTTTTTTTGAAGAACAAATATAAATTGACCCTAGAAAATAAAGAATAAGAAAAAGATACGAAGAATTGAAAGAAATCTACAAAACGAAATCCAAAGAACAAAACAAGAACAACAATATTGGTAGAAAAATAAAAACTTGAACGAAAAAATTTCCTTCATTGTTTTTTGATTTATACTCAAGAATGCTAAAACCAATCGACTAACGATTTTTTGAAATCTAAATGTAAAAACCAGATAGGGAAGATTGAGAACCAATTTTCAAGAACCAAACCTCTGATACCAAATGATATGGATACTTTTGATGAACAACCTAGGAACTCAAAGGAATATGAACGATTAAATTGCTCACAACGTGGTTAAAATGATCAAATTAGAACCCCTAACAACATGAACCGAAAACAACACAATATGTTCCAACCAACCTTTAAGACGTCAGTAAGTGGTGTAAATGACGAAATTTGGTTTTTAAAACTCAGAGAATTGAACTAATGTTTTTTGTGTTTTTAGGAATCGAAACGAACTGCGATTTTGTTTATTCAAATTTTGATTCGATACACGAATTAAAAGTTATAAGATTTCAAAGTTGCAACCGCAATTAATAACAATGTTTTTGAAAAATATGAACCATAAAAGCTCTCTTGTTTTTTTGAAGAACAAATAAAAATTCACCCTAGAAAATAAAGAATAAGAAAAAGATACGAAGAATTGAAAGAAATCTACAAAACAAAATCCAAAGAACAAAACAAGAACAACAATATTGGTAGAAAAATAAAAACTTGAATGACAAAATTTCCTTCATTGTTTTGTGATTTATGACTCAAGAATGCTAAAAACAATCGACTAACGATTTTTTGAAATCTAAATGTAAAAAACAGATAGGGAAGATTGAGAACCAATTTTCAAGAACCAAGCCTCTGATACCAAATGATATGGATACTTTTGATGAACAACCTAGGAACTCAAAGGAATATGAACGATTGAATTGCTCACAACGTGGTCAAAATGATCAAATTAGAACCCTTAACAACATGAACCGAAAACAACACAATATGTTCCAACCAACCTTTAAGACGTCAGTAAGTTGTGTAAACGACGAAATTTGGTTTCTAAAACGCAGAGAATTGAACTAATGTTTTTTGTGTTTTTAGGAATCGAAACGAACTTCGATTTGGTTTATTAAAATTTTCGTTCGATACACGAATTAAAAGTTATAACATTTTAGAGTTGCAACCTCAATTAATAACTATGTTTTTTTAAAATATGAACCATAACAGCTCTCTTGTTTTTTTGAAGAACAAATATAAATTGACCCTAGAAAATAAAGAATAAGAAAAAGATACGAAGAATTGAAAGAAATCTACAAAACGAAATCCAAAGAACAAAACAAGAACAACAATATTGGTAGAAAAATAAAAACTTGAATGACAAAATTTCCTTCATTGTTTTGTGATTTATGACTCAAGAATGCTAAAAACAATCGACTAACGATTTTTTGAAATCTAAATGTAAAAAACAGATAGGGAAGATTGAGAACCAATTTTCAAGAACCAAGCCTCTGATACCAAATGATATGGATACTTTTGATGAACAACCTAGGAACTCAAAGGAATATGAACGATTGAATTGCTCACAACGTGGTTAAAATGATCAAATTAGAACCCTTAACAACATGAACCGAAAACAACACAATATGTTCCAACCAACCTTTAAGACGTCAGTAAGTTGTGTAAACGACGAAATTTGGTTTCTAAAACGCAGAGAATTGAACTAATGTTTTTTGTGTTTTTAGGAATCGAAACGAACTTCGATTTGGTTTATTCAAATTTTCGTTCGATACACGAATTAAAAGTTATAACATTTTAAAGTTGCAACCGCAATTAATAACTATGTTTTTTAAAAATATGAACCATAATAACTCTCTTGTTTTTTTGAAGAACAAATATAAATTAACCCTAGAAAATAAAGAATAAGAAAAAGATACGAAGAATTGAAAGAAATCTACAAAACGAAATCCAAAGAACAAAACAAGAACAACAATATTGGTAGAAAAATAAAAACTTGAATGACAAAATTTCCTTCATTGTTTTTTGATTTATGACTCAAGAATGCTAAAAACAATCGACTAACGATTTTTTGAAATCTAAAAGTAAAAACAGATAGGGAAGATTGAGAACCAATTTTCAACAACCAAGCCTCTGATACCAAATGATATGGATACTTTTGATGAACAACCTAGGAACTCAAAGGAATATAAACGATTGAATTGCTCACAACGTGGTCAAAATGATCAAATTAGAACCCTTAACAACATGAACCGAAAACAACACAATATGTTCCAACCAACCTTTAAGACGTCAGTAAGTTGTGTAAACGACGAAATTTGGTTTCTAAAACGCAGAGAATTGAACTAATGTTTTTTGTGTTTTTAGGAATCGAAACGAACTTCGATTTGGTTTATTCAAATTTTCGTTCGATACACGAATTAAAAGTTATAACATTTTAAAGTTGCAACCGCAATTAATAACTATGTTTTTTTAAAATATGAACCATAACAGCTCTCTTGTTTTTTTGAAGAACAAATACAAATTCACCCTAGAAAATAAAAAATAAGAAAAAGATACGAAGAATTGAAAGAAATCTACAAAACGAAATCCAAAGAACAAAACAAGAACAACAATATTGGTAGAAAAATAAAAACTTGAATGACAAAATTTCCTTCATTGTTTTTTGATTTATGACTCAAGAATGCTAAAAACAATCGACTAACGATTTTTTGAAATCTAAATGTATAAAACAGATAGGGAAGATTGAGAACCAATTTTCAAGAACCAAGCCTCTGATACCAATTGATATGGATACTTTCGATGAACAACCTAGGAACTCAAAGGAATATGAACGATTGAATTGCTCACAACGTGGTCAAAATGATCAAATTAGAACCATTAACAACATGAACCAAAAACAACACAATATGTTCCAACCATCCTTTAAGACGTCAGTAAGTTGTGTAAACGACGAAATTTGGTTTCTAAAACGCAGAGAATTGAAATAATGTTTTTTGTGTTTATAGGAATCGAAACGAACTTCGATTTGGTTTATTCAAATTTTCGTTCGATACACGAATTAAAAGTTATAACATATTAAAGTTGCAACCGCAATTAATAACTATGTTTTTTAAAAATATGAACCATAACAACTCTCTTGTTTTTTTGAAGAACAAATATAAATTAACCCTAGAAAATAAAGAATAAGAAAAAGATACGAAGAATTCAAAGAAATCTACAAAATGAAATCCAAAGAACAAAACAAGAACAACAATATTGGTAGAAAAATAAAAACTTGAATGACAAAATTTCCTTCATTGTTTTTTGATTTATGACTCAAGAATGCTAAAAACACTCGACTAACGATTTTTTGAAATCTAAAAGTAAAAAACAGATAGGGAAGATTGAGAACTAATTTTCACCAAGCAAGCCACTGATACCAATTGATATGGATACTTTCGATGAACAACCTAGGAACTCAAAGGAATATAAACGATTGAATTGCTCACAACGTGGTCAAAATGATCAAATTAGAACCCTTAACAACATGAACCGAAAACAACACAATATGTTCCAACCAACCTTTAAGTCGTCAGTAAGGTGTGTAAACGACGAAATTTAGTTTCTAAAACGTAGAGAATTGAACTAATGTTTTTTGTGTTTTTAGGAATCGAAACGAACTTCGATTTGGTTTATTCAAATTTTCGTTCGATACACGAATTAAAAGTTATAACATTTTAAAGTTGCAACCGCAATTAATAACTATGTTTTTTTAAAATATGAACCATAACAGCTCTCTTGTTTTTTTGAAGAACAAATACAAATTCACCCTAGAAAATAAAAAATAAGAAAAAGATACGAAGAATTGAAAGAAATCTACAAAATGAAATCCAAAGAACAAAACAAGAACAACAATATTGGTAGAAAAATAAAAACTTGAATGACAAAATTTCCTTCATTGTTTTTTGATTTATGACTCAAGAATGCTAAAAACAATCGACTAACGATTTTTTGAAATCTAAATGTAAAAAACAGATAGGGAAGATTGAGAACCAATTTTCAAGAACCAAGCCTCTGATACCAAATGATATGGATACTTTTGATGAACAACCTAGGAACTCAAAGGAATATGAACGATTGAATTGCTCACAACGTGGTTAAAATGATCAAATTAGAACCCTTAACAACATGAACCGAAAACAACACAATATGTTCCAACCAACCATTAAGACGTCAGAAAGTATTGTAAATGACGAAATTTGGTTTTTAAAAATGAGAATTGTACTAATGTTTTTTGTGTTTTTAGGAATCGAAACGAACTTCGATTTGGTTTATTAAAATTTTCGTTCGATACACGAATTAAAAGTTATAATATTTTAAAGTTGCAACCTCAATTAATAACTATGTTTTTTTAAAATATGAACCATAACAGCTCTCTTGTTTTTTTGAAGAACAAATATAAATTGACCCTAGAAAATAAAGAATAAGAAAAAGATACGAAGAATTGAAAGAAATGTACAAAACGAAATCCAAAGAACAAAACAAGAACAACACTATTGGTAGAAAAATAAAAACTTGAATGACAAAATTTCCTTCATTCTTTTGTGATTTATGACTCAAGAATGCTAAAAACAATCGACCAACGATTTTTTGAAATCTAAATGTATAAAACAGATAGGGAAGATTGAGAACCAATTTTCAAGAACCAAGCCTCTGATACCAATTGATATGGATACTTTCGATGAACAACCTAGGAACTCAAAGGAATATGAACGATTGAATTGCTCACAACGTGGTCAAAATGATCAAATTAGAACCCTTAACAACATGAACCGAAAACAACACAATATGTTCCAACCAACCTTTAAGACGTCAGTAAGTTGTGTAAACGACGAAATTTGGTTTCTAAAACGTAGAGAATTGAACTAATGTTTTTTGTGTTTTTAGGAATCGAAACGAACTTCGATTTGGTTTATTCAAATTTTCGTTCGATACACGAATTAAAAGTTATAACATTTTAAAGTTGCAACCTCAATTAATAACTATGTTTTTTTAAAATATGAACCATAACAGCTCTCTTGTTTTTTTGAAGAACAAATACAAATTGACCCTAGAAAATAAAGAATAAGAAAAAGATACGAAGAATTGAAAGAAATCTACAAAACGAAATCCAAAGTACAAAACAAGAACAACAATATTGGTAGACAAATTAAAACTTGAATGACAAAATTTCCTTCATTGTTTTTTTATTTATGACTCAAGAATGCTAAAAAAAATCGAGTAGCGATTTTTGGAAATCTAAATGTGTAAAACAGATAGGGAAGATTGAGAACCAATTTTCAAGGACAAAGCCTCTAATACCAAATGATATGGATACTTTTGATGAAAAACCTAGGAACTCAAAGGAATATGAACGATTGAATTGCTCACAACGTGCTTAAAATGATCAAATTAGAACCCTTAACAACATGAACCGAAAACAACAAAATATGTTCCAACCAACCTTTAAGACGTCAATAAATGGTGTAAATGACGAAATTTGGTCTCTAAAATGCAGAGAATTGAACTAATGTTTTTTGTGTTTTTAGGAATCGAAACGAACTTCGATTTGGTTTATTAAAATTTTCGTTCGATGCACAAATTAAAAGTTATAACATTTTAAAGTTGCAACCTCAATTAACAACTATGTTTTTTAAAATATGAACCATAACAACTCTCTTGTTTTTTTGAAGAACAAATATAAATTGACCCTAGAAAATAAAGAATAAGAAAAAGATACGAAGAATTGAAAGAAATATACAAAACGAAATCCAAAGAACAAAACAAGAACAACAATATTGGGAGAAAAATAAAAACTTGAATGACAAAATTTCCTTCATTGTTTTTTTATTTATGACTCAAGAATGCTAAAAACAATCGACTAACGATTTTTTGAAATCTAAATGTAAAAAACAGATAGGGAAGATTGAGAACCAATTTTCAAGAACCAAGCCTCTGATACCAAATGATATGGATACTTTTGATGAACAACCTAGGAACTCAAAGGAATATGAACGATTGAATTGCTCACAACGTGGTTAAAATGATCAAATTAGAACCCTTAACAACATGAACCGAAAACAACACAATATGTTCCAACCAACCTTTAAGACGTCAATAAGTGGTGTAAACGACGAAATTTGGTTTCTAAAACGCAGAGAATTGAACTAATGTTTTTTGTGTTTTTAGGAATCGAAACGAACTTCGATTTGGTTTATTCAAATTTTCGTTCGATACACGAATTAAAAGTTATAACATTTTAAAGTTGCAACCTCAATTAATAACTATGATTTTTTAAAATATGAACCATAACAACTCTCTTGTTTTTTGAAGAACAAATATAAATTGACCCTAGAAAATAAAGAAAAATAAAAAGATACGAAGAATTGAAAGAAATCTATAAAACGAAATCCAAAGAACAAAACAAGAACAACAATATTGGTAGAAAAATAAAAACTTGAATGACAAAATTTCCTTCGATATTTTTTGATTTATGATTCAAGAATGCTAAAAACAATCGACTAATGATTTTTTGAAATCTAAATGTAAAAAACAGATAGGGAAGATTGAGAACCAATATTCATGAACCAAGCCTCTGATACCAAATGATATGGATACTTTTGATGAACAACCTAGGAACTCAAAGGAATATGAACGATTGAATTGCTCACAACGTGGTTAAAATGATCAAATTAGAACCCTTAACAACATGAACCGAAAACAGCACAATATGTTCCAACCAACCTTTAAGATGTCAGTAAGTTGTGTAAACGACGAAATTTGGTTTCTAAAATACATAGAATTGAATTAATGCTTTTTGTGTTTTTAGGAATGGAAACGAACTTCGATTCGGTTTATTCAAATTTTCATTCGATACACGAATTAAAAGTTATAACATTTTAAAGTTGTAACCGCAATTAATAACTATGTTTCTTTAAAATATGAACCATAACTGCTCTCTTGTTTTTTTGAAGAACAAATATAAATTGACATTAGAAAATAAAGAAAAAGAAAAAGATATGAAGAATTGAAAGAAATATACAAACGAAATCCAAAGAACAAAACAAGAACAACAATATTGGTAGAAAAATAAAAACTTGAATGACAAAATTTCCTTCATTGTTTTTTGATTTATGACTCAAGAATGCTAAAAACACTCGACTAACGATTTTTTGAAATCTAAAAGTAAAAAACAGATAGGGAAGACTAAGAACTGATTTTCACCAAGCAAGCCACTGATACCAATTGATAAGGATACTTTCGATGAACAACCTAGGAACTCAAAGGAATATGAACGATTGAATTGCTCACAACGTGGTCAAAATGATCAAATTAGAACCCTTAACAACATGAACCGAAAACAACACAATATGTTCCAACCAACCTTTAAGACATCAGTAAGTTGTGTAAAAGACGAAATTTGGTTTCTAAAACGCAGAGAATTGAACTAATGTTTTTTGTTTTTAGGAATCGAAACGAACTTCGATTTGGTTTATTCAAATTTTCGTTCGATACGAATTAAAAGTTATAACATTTTAAAGTTGCAACCTCAATTAATAACTATGTTTTTTAAAATATGAACCACAACACCTCTCTTGTTTTTGAAGAACAAATATAAATTGACCCTAGAAAATAAAGAATAAGAAAAAGATACGAAGAATTGAAAGAAATCTACAAAACAAAATCCAAAGAACAAAACAAGAACAACAATATTGGTAGAAAAATAAAAACTTGAATGACACAATTTCCTTCATTGTTTTGTGATTTATGACTCAAGAATGCTAAAAACAATCGACTAACGATTTTTTGAAATCTAAATGTAAAAAACAGATAGGGAAGATTAAGAACCAATTTACAAGAACCAAGCCTCTGATACCAAATGATATGGATACTTTTGATGAACAAACTAGGAACTCAAATGAATATGAACGATTGAATTGCTCACAACGTGGTCAAGATGATCAAATTAGAAGCATTAAGAACATGAAGCAAAGACAACACAATATGTTCCAACCATCCTTTAAGACGTCGATAAGTTGTGTAAACGACGAATTTTGGTTTTTAAAACGTAGAGAATTGAATTAATCGTTTTTGTGTTTTTGGGAATCGAAACGAACTTCGATTTGGTTTATTCAAATTTTCGATTCGATACACGAATTAAAAGTTATAACATTTTAAAGTTGCAACCTCAATTAATAACTATGTTTTTTAAAATATGAACCATAATGACTCTCTTGTTTTTTTGAAGAACAAATATAAATTGACCCTAGAGAATAAAGAATAAGAAAAATATACGAAGAATTGAAAGAAATGTACAAAACGAAATCCAAAGAACAAAACAAGAACAACAATATTGGTAGAAAAATAAAAACTTGGATGACAAAATTTCCTTCATTGTTTTTTGATTTATGACTCAAGAATGCTAAAAATAATCGACTAACGATTTTTTGAAATCTAAATGTAAAAAACAGATAGGGAAGATTGAGAACCAATTTTCAAGAACCAAGCCTCTGATACCAATTGATATGGATACTTTCGATGAACAACCTAAGAACTCAAAGGAATATGAACGACTGAATTGCTCACAACGTGGTCAAAATGATCAAATTAGAACCATTAACAACATGAACCGAAAACAACACAATATGTTCCAACCATCCTTTAAGACGTCAGTAAGTTGTGCAAACAACGAAATTTGGTTTCTAAATCGCAGAGAATTGAAATAATGTTTTTTGTGTTTATAGGAATCGAAACGAACTTCGATTTGGTTTATTCAAATTTTCGTTCGATACACGAATTAAAAGTTATAACATATTAAAGTTGCAACCTCAATTAATAACTATGTTTTTTTAAAATATGAACCATAACAGCTCTCTTGTTTTTTCGAAGAACAAATACAAATTGACCCTAGAAAATAAAGAATAAGAAAAAGAAACGAAGAATTGAAAGAAATGTACAAAACGAAATCCAAAGAACAAAACAAGAACAACAATATTGGTAGAAAAATAAAAACTTGAATGAGAAAATTTCCTTCATTGTTTTGTGATTTATGACTCAAGAATGCTTAAAACAATCGACTAACGATTTTTTGAAATCTAAATGTAAAAAACAGATAGGGAAGATTGAGAACCAATTTTCAAGAACCAAGCCTCTGATACCAAATGATATGGATACTTTTGATGAACAACCTAGGAACTCAAAGGAATATGAATGATTGAATTGTTTACAACGTGGTTAAAATGATCAAATTAGAACCCTTAACAACATGAACCGAAAACAACACAATATGTTCCAACCAACCTTTAAGACGTCAGTAAGTTATGTAAACGACGAAATTTGCTTTCTAAAACGCAGAGAATTGAACTAATGTTTTTGTGTTTTTAGGAATCGAAACGAACTTCGATTTGGTTTATTCAAATTTTCGTTCGATACATGAATTAAAAGTTATATCATTTTTAAGTTGCAACCTCAATTAATAACTTTGTTTTTTTAAAATATGAACAATAACAGCTCTCTTGTTTTTTTGAAGAACATATATAAATTGGCCCTAGAAAATAAAGAATAAGAAAATGATACAAAGAATTGAAAGAAATCTACAAAACGAAATTCAAAGGACAAAACATGAACACCAATATTGGTAGAAAAATAAAAACTTGAATGACAAAATTTCCTACATTGTTTTGTGACTTATGACTCAAGAATGCTAAAAACAATCGACTAACGATTTTTGAAATCTAAATGTAAAAAACAGATAGGGAAGATTGAGAACCAATTTTCAAGAACCAAGCCTCGATACCAAATGAAATGGATACTTTTGATGAACAACCTAGGAACTCAATGGAATATGAGCGATTAAATTGCTCACAACGTGGTTAAAATGATCAAATTAGAGCCCTTAACAACATGAACCGAAAACCATACAATATGCTCAAACCAACCTTTAAGGCGTCGGTAAGTTGTGTAAATGACGAAATTTGGTTTCTAAAAATCAGAGAATTGAACTAATGCTTTTGTGTTTTTAGGAATCGAAACGAACTTCGATTTGGTTTATTAAAATTTTCGATTCGATACACGAATTAAAAGTTATAACATTTTAAAGTTGCAACCTCAATTAATAACTATGTTTTTTAAAATATGAACCATAATGACTCTCTTGTTTTTTTGAAGAACAAGTATAAATTGACGTTAGAAAATAAAGAATAAGAAAAAGATACGAAGAATTGAAAGAAATCTACAAAACGAAATCCAAAGAACAAAACAAGAACAACAATATTGGTAGAAAAATAAAAACTTGAATGACAAAATTTCCTTCATTGTTTTGTGATTTATGACTCAAGAACCAATCGACTAACTATTTTTTGAAATCTAAATGTAAAAAACAGATAGGGAAGATTGAGAAGCAATTTTCAAGAACCAAGCCTCTGATACCAAATAATATGGATACTTTTGATGAACAACCTAAGAACTCAAAGGAATATAAACGATTGAATTGCTAACAACGTGGTCAAAATGATCAAATTAGAACCCTTAACAACATGAACCGAAAACAACAAAATATGTTCCAACCAACCTTTAAGACGTCAGTAAGTGGTGTAAATGACGAAATTTGGTTTTTAAAATGCAGAGAATTTAACTAATATGTTTTGGGTTTTTAGGAATCCAAGCGAACTTGAATTTGTTTTATTCAAATTTTGTTTCGATACACGAATTAAAAGTTATAACATATTAAAGTTGCAACCTCAATTAATAACTATGTTTTTTTAAAATATGAACCATAACAGCTCTCTTGTTTTTTTGAAGAACAAATATAAATTGACCCTAGAAAATAAAGAATAAGAAAAAGATACGAAGAATTGAAAGAAATCTACAAAACGAAATCCAAAGAACAAAACAAGAACAACAATATTGGTAGAAAAATAAAAACTTGAATGACAAAATTTCCTTCATTGTTTTGTGATTTATGACTCAAGAATGCTAAAAACAATCGACTAACGATTTTTTGAAATCTAAATGTAAAAAACAGATAGGGAAGATTGAGAACCAATTTTCAAGAACCAAGCCTCTGATACCAAATGATATGGATACTTTCGATGAACAACCTAGGAACTCAAAGGAATATGAACGATTGAATTGCTCACAACGTGGTCAAAATGATCAAATTAGAACCATTAACAACATGAACCGAAAACATTACAATATGTTCCAACCATCCTTTAAGATGTCAGTAAGTTGTGTAAACGACGAAATTTGGTTTCTAAAACGCAGAGAATTGAAATAATGTTTTTTGTTTTTATAAGAATCGAAACGAACTTCGATTTGGTTTATTCAAATTTTTGTTCGATACCCGAATTAAAAGTTATAACATATTAAAGTTGCTACCTCAATTAATAACTATGTTTTTTTAAAATATGAACCATAACAGCTCTCTTGTTCTTTTGAAGAACAAATACAAATTCACCCTAGAAAATAAAGAATAAGAAAAAGATACGAAGAATTGAAAGAAATCTACAAAACGAAATCCAAAGAACAAAACAAGAACAACAATATTGGTAGAAAAATAAAAACTTGAATGACAAAATTTCCTTCATTGTTTTGTGATTTATGACTCAAGAATGCTAAAAACAATCGACTAACGATTTTTTGAAATCTAAATGTAAAAAACAGATAGGGAAGATTGAGAACCAATTTTCAAGAACCAAGCCTCTAATACCAAATGATATGGATACTTTTGATGAACAATCTAGGAACTCAAAGGAATATGAACGATTGAATTGCTCACAACGTGGTTAAAATGATCAAATTAGAACCCTTAACAACATGAACCGAAAACAACACAATATGTTCCAACCAACCTTTAAGACGTCAGTAAGTTGTGTAAACGACGAAATTTGGTTTCTAAAACGCAGAGAATTGAACTAATGTTTTTTGTGTTTTTAGGAATCGAAACGAACTTCGATTTGGTTTATTCAAATTTTCGTTCGATACACGAATTAAAAGTTATAACATTTTAAAGTTGCAACCGCAATTAATAGCTATGTTTTTTTAAAATATGAACCATAACAACTCTCTTGTTTTTTTGAAAAACAAATATAAATTAACCCTTGAAAATAAAGAATAAGAACAAGATATGAAGAATTGAAAGAAATCTACAAAACGAAATCCAAAGACCAAAACAAGAACAACAATATTGCTAGAAAAATAAAACTTGAATGACAAAATTTCCTTCATTGTTTTTGATTTATGACTCAAGAATGCTAAAAAAATCGACTAACGATTTTTTGAAATCTAAAAGTAAAAAACAGATAGGGAAGATTGAGAAGTAATTTTCACCAAGCAACCCACTGATACCAATTGATATGGATACTTTCGATGAACAACCTTGGAACTTAAAGGAATATGGACGATTGAATTGCTCACAACCTGGTTAAAATGATCAAATTAGAACCCATAACAACATGAACCGAAAACAACACTATATGTTCCAACCAACCTTTAAGACGTCAGTATGTGGTGTAAACGACGAAATTTGGTTTCTAAAACGCAGAGAATTGAACTAATGTTTTTTTGTGTTTTTAGGAATCGAAACGAACTTCGATTTGGTTTATTCAAATTTTTGTTCGATACACGAATTAAAAGTTACAACATTTTAAAGTTGCAACCGAAATTAATAACTATGTTTTTTTATATATGAACCATAACAACTCTCTTGTTTTTTAGAAGAACAAATACAAATTCACCCTAGAAATAAAAAATAAGAAAAAGATACGAAGAATTGAAAGAAATCTACAAAATGAAATCCAAAGAACAAAACAAGAACAACAATATTGGTAGAAAAAAAAAACTTGAATGAAAAAATTTCCTTCATTGTTTTTTGATTTATGACTCAAGAATGCTAAAAACAATCGACTAACGATTTTTTGAAATCTAAATGTAAAAAACAGATAGGGAAGATTGAGAACCAATTTTCAAGAACCAAGCACTTGATACCAAATGATATGGATACTTTTGATGAACAACCTAGGAACTCAAAGGAATATGAACGATTGAATTGCTCACAACGTGCTTAAAATGATCAAATTAGAACACTTAACAACATGAACCGAAAACAACAAAATATGTTCCAACCAACCTTTAAGACGTCAGTAAGTGGTGTAAATGACGAAATTTGGTTTTTAAAAATGAGAGAATTGAATAAATGCTTTTTGTGTTTTTAGGAATCAAAACGAACTTCGATTGGGTTTTTTCAAATTTTCGTTCGATACACGAATTAAAAGTTATATCATTTTAAAGTTGCAACCGCAATTAATAGCTATGTTTTTTTAAAATATGAACCATAACAGCTCTCTTGTTTTTTTGAAGAACAAATATAAATTGACCCTAGAAAATATAGAATAAGAAAAAGATACGAAGAATTGAAAGAAATATACAAAACGAAATCCAAAGAACAAAACAAGAACAACATTGGGAGTAAAATAAAAACTTGAATGACAAAATTTCCTTCATTGTTTTTTTATTTATGACTCAAGAATGCTAAAAAAAATCGACCAACGATTTTTTGAAATCTAAATGCAAAAAAGAGATAGGGAAGATTGAGATCCAATTTTCAAGAACCAAGCCTCTGATACCAAATGATATGGATACTTTTGATGAACAACCTAGGAACTCAAAGGAATATGAACGATTGAATTGCTCACAACGTGCTTAAAATGATCAAATTAGAACCCTTAACATCATGAACCGAAAACAACATAATATGTTCCAACCAACCTTTAAGACGTCAGTAAGTGGTGTAAATGACGAAATTTGGTTTTTAAAACGTAGAGAATTGAATTAATGCTTTTTGTGTTTTTAGGAATCGAAACGAACTTCGATTTGGTTTATTAAAATTTTCGTTCGATACACGAATTAAAAGTTATAACATTTTAGAGTTGCAACCTCAATTAATAACTATGTTTTTTTAAAATATGAACCATAACAGCTCTCTTGTTTTTTTGAAGAACAAATATAAATTGACCCTAGAAAATAAAGAATAAGAAAAAGATACGAAGAATTGAAAGAAATCTACAAAACAAAATCCAAAGAACAAAACAAGAACAACAATATTGGTAGAAAAATAAAAACTTGAATGACACAATTTCCTTCATTGTTTTGTGATTTATGACTCAAGAATGCTAAAAACAATCGACTAACGATTTTTTGAAATCTAAATGTAAAAAATAGATAGGGAAGATTGAGAAGCAATTTTCAAGAACCAAGCCTCTGATACCAAATGATATGGATACTTTTGATGAACAACCTAGGAACTCAAAGGAATATAAACGATTGAATTGCTCACAACGTGGTCAAAATTATCAAATTAGAACCCTTAACAACATGAACCGAAAACAACACAATATGTTCCAACCAACCTTTAAGTCGTCAGTAAGGTGTGTAAATGACGAAATTTAGTTTCTAAAACTTGGAGAATTGAACTAATGTTTTTTGTGTTTTTAGGAATCGAAACGAACTTCGATTTGGTTTATTCAAATTTTCGTTCCATACACGAATTAAAAGTTATAACATTTTAAAGTTGGAACCGCAATTAATAACTATGTTTTTCTTAAATATGAACCATAACAGCTCTCTTGTTTTTTTGAAGAACAAATATAAATTGACCCTAGAAAATAAAGAATAAGAGAAAGATACGAAGAATTGAAAGAAATATACAAAATAAAATCCAAAGAACAAAACAAGAACAACAATATTGGTCGAAAAATAAAAACTTGAATGACAAAATTTCCTTCATTGTTTTTTGATTTATGACTCAAGAATGCTAAAAACAATCGACTAACGATTTTTTGAAATCTAAATGTAAAAAACAGATACGGAAGATTGAGAACCAATTTTCAAGAACCAAGCCTCTGATACCAAATGATATGGATAGTTTTGATGAACAAGCTAGGAACTCAAAGGAATATGAACGATTGAATTGCTGACAACGTGGTCAAAATGATCAAATTAGAACCCTTAACAACATGAACCGAAAACAACATAATATGTTCCAACCAACCTTTAAGACGTCAGTAAGTGGTGTAAACGACGAAATTGGGTTTTTAAAAATCAGAGAATTGAATTAATGCTTTTTGTGTTTTTAGGAATCGAAACGAACTTCGATTTGGTTTATTCAAATTTTCGTTCGATACTCGAATTAAAAGTTATAACATTTTAAAGTTGCAACCGCAATTAATTGCTATGTTTTTTTAAAATATGAACCATAACAGCTCTCTTGTTTTTTTGAAGAACAAATATAAATTGACCCTAGAAAATAAAGAATAAGAAAAAGATACGAAGAATGGAAAAAAATCTACAAAACGAAATCCAAAGAACAAAATAAGAACAACAATATTGGTAGAGAAATAAAAACTTGAATGACAAAATTTCCTTCATGGTTTTTTGATTTATAATGAAGAATGCTAAAAACAATCGACTAACGATTTTTTGAAATCTAAATGTAAAAAACAGATAGGGAAGATTGAGAACCAATTTTCACCAAGCAAGCCACTGATACCAATTGATACGGATACTTTTGATGAACAACCTTGGAACTCAAAGGAATATGAACGATTGAATTGCCCACAACGTGGTCAAAATGATCAAATTAGAACCCTTAACAACATGAACCGAAAACAACACAATATGTTCCAACCAACCTTCAAGACGTCAGTAAGTTGTGTAAACGACGAAATTTGGTTTCTAAAAGCGTGGAATTGAACTAATGTTTTTGTGTTTTTAGGAATCGAAACGAACTTCGATTTGGTTTATTCAAATTTTAGATTCGATACGAATTAAAAGTTATAACATTTTAAAGTTGCAACCGCAATTAATAACTTTTTTTTTTTAAATATGACCCATAACTGCTCCCTTTTTTTTGAAGAAAAATATAAATTGACCCTAGAAAATAAAGAATAAGAAAAAGATACGAAGAATTGAAAGAAATCTACAAAACAAAATCCAAAGAACAAAATAAGAACAACAATATTGGTAGAAAAATAAAAACTTGAATGACAAAATTTCCTTCATTGTTTTGTGATTTATGACTCAAGAATGCTAAAACCAATCGACTAACGATTTTTTGAAATCTAAAGGTAAAAAACAGATAGGGAAGATTGAGAACCAATTTTCAAGAACAAACCCTCTGATACCAAATGATATGGATACTTTTGTTGAACAACCTAGGAACTCAAAGGAATATGAACGATTGAATTGCTCACAACGTGGTTAAAATGATCAAATTAGAACCCTTAACAACATGAACCGAAAACAACATAATATGTTCCAACCAACCTTTAAGACGTCAGTAAGTGGAGTAAATGACGAAATTTGGTTTTTAAAAATCAAAGAATTGAATTAATGCTTTTTGTGTTTTTAGGAATCGAAACAAACTTCGATTTGGTTTATTAAAATTTTCGTTCGATACACGAATTAAAAGTTATAACATATTAAAGTTGCAACCTCAATTAATAACTATGTTTTTTTAAAATATGAACCATAACAACTCTCTTGTTTTTTTGAAAAACAAATATAAATTAACCCTAGAAAATAAAGAATAAGAAAAAGATACGAAGAATTGAAAGAAATCTACAAAACGAAATCCAAAGAACAAAACAAGAACAACAATATTGGTAGAAAAATAAAAACTTGAATGACAAAATTTCCTTCATTGTTTTGTGATTTATGACTCAAGAATGCTAAAACCAATCGACTAACGATTTTTTGAAATCTAAATGTAAAAAACAGATAGGGAAGATTGAGAAGCAATTTTCAAGAACCAAGCCTCTGATACCAAATGATATGGATACTTTTGATGAACAACCTAGGAACTCAAAGGAATATGAACGATTGAATTGCTCACAACGTGGTTAAAATGATCAAATTAGAACCCTTAACAACATGAACCGAAAACAACACAATATGTTCCAACCAACCTTTAAGACGTCAGTAAGTTGTGTAAACGACGAAATTTGGTTTCTAAAACGCAGAGAATTGAACTAATGTTTTTTGTGTTTTTAGGAATCGAAACGAACTTCGATTTGGTTTATTCAAATTTTCGTTCGATACACGAATTAAAAGTTATAACATTTTAAAGTTGCAACCCCAATTAATAGCTATGGTTTTTTAAAATATGAACCATAACACCTCACTTTTTTTTTCAAGAACAAATTTAAATTGACCCTAGAAAATAAAGAATAAGAAAAAGATACGAAGGATTGAAAGAAATCTATAAAATGAAATCCAAAGACCAAAACAAGAACAACAATATTGGTAGAAAAATAAAAACTTGAATAACAAAATTTCCTTCATTGTTTTTTGATTTATGACTCAAGAATGCTAAAAACAATCGACTAACGATTTTTTGAAATCTAAATGTAAAAAACAGATAGGGAAGATTGAGAACCAATTTTCAAGAACCAAGCCGCTGATACCAAATGATATGGATACTTTTGATGAACAACCTAGGAACTCAAAGGAATATGAACGATTCAATTGCTCACAACGTGGTCAAAATGATCAAATTAGAACCCTTAACAACATGAACCGAAAACAACACAATATGTTCCAACCAACATTTAAGTCGTCAGTAAGTTGTGTAAACGGCGAAATTTGGTTTCTAAAACTTAGAGAATTGAACTAATGTTTTTTGTGTTTTTAGGAATCGAAACGAACTTCGATTTGGTTTATTCAAATTTTCGTTCGATACACGAATTAAAAGTTATAACATTTTAAAGTTGCAACCGCAATTAATAGCTATATTTTTTCAAAATATGAACCATAACAGCTCTCTTGTTTTTCTGAAGAACAAATATAAATTGACCCTAGAAAATATAGAATAAGAAAAAGATACGAAGAATTGAAAGAAATATACAAAACGAAATCCAAAGAACAAAACAAGAACAACATTGGGAGTAAAATAAAAACTTGAATGACAAAATTTCCTTCATTGTTTTTTTATTTATGACTCAAGAATGCTAAAAACAATCGACTAACGATTTTTTGAAATCTAAATGTAAAAAACAGATAGGGATGATTGAGAAACAATTTTCAAGAACCAAGCCTCTGATACCAAATGATATGGATACTTTTGATGAACAACCTAGGAACTCAAAGGAATATAAACGATTGAATTGCTAACAACGTGGTCAAAATGATCAAATTAGAACCCTTAACAACATAAACCGAAAACAACACAATATGTTCCAACCAACCTTTAAGTCGTCAGTAAGGTGTGTAAACGACGAAATTTAGTTTCTAAAATGTAGAGAATTGAACTAATGTTTTTTGTGTTTTTAGGAATCGATCAAAACGAACTTCGATTTGGTTTATAAAAAGTTTCTTTCGATACAAGAATTAAAAGTTATAACAATTTACAGTTGCTACCTCAATATATAACTTTGTTTTTTTAAATATGACCCATAACTGCTCCCTTTTTTTTGAAGAAAAATATAAATTGACCCTAGAAAATAAAGAATAAGAAAAAGATACGAAGAATTGAAAGAAATCTACAAAACAAAATCCAAAGAACAAAACAAGAACAACAATATTGGTTGAAAAATAAAAACTTGAATGACAAAATTTATTTCATTGTTTTGTGATTTATGACTCAAGAAAGCTAAAAACAATCGACTAACGATTTTTTAAATGTAAATGTAAAAAACAGATAGGGAAGATTGAGAAGCAATTTTCAAGAACCAAGCCTCTGATACCAAATGATATGGATACTTTTGATGAACAACCTAGGAACTCAAAGGAATATGAACGATTGAATTGCTCACAACGTGGTTAAAATGATCAAATTAGAACCCTTAACAACATGAACCGAAAACAACACAATATGTTCCAACCAACCTTTAAGACGTCAGTAAGTTGTGTAAACGACGAAATTTGGTTTCTAAAACGTAGAGAATTGAACTAATGTTTTTTGTGTTTTTAGGAATCGAAACGAACTTCGATTTGGTTTATTCAAATTTTCGTTCGATACACGAATTAAAAGTTATAACATTTTAAAGTTGCAACCCCAATTAATAACTATATTTTTATAAAATATGAACTATAACAACTCTCTTGTTTTTTTGAAGAACAAATATAAATTGACCCTAGAAAATAAAGAATAAGAAAAAGATACGAAGAATTGAAAGAAATATACAAAACGAAATCCAAAGAACAAAACAAGAACAACAATATTGGGAGAAAAATAAAAACTTGAATGACAAAATTTCCTTCATTGTTTTTTTATTTATGACTCAAGAATGCTAAAAACAATCGACTAACGATTTTTTGAAATCTAAATGTAAAAAACAGATAGGGAAGATTGAGAACCAATTTTCAAGAACCAAGCCTCTTATACCAAATGATATGGATACTTTCGATGAACAACCTAGGAACTCAAAGGAATATGAACGATTGCATTGCTCACAATGTGGTTAAAATGATCAAATTAGAACCCTTAACAACATGAACCGAAAACAACACAATATGTTCCAACCA
Source organism: Hippophae gyantsensis (assembly GCA_030763125.1). Classification (NCBI taxonomy): domain Eukaryota; kingdom Viridiplantae; phylum Streptophyta; class Magnoliopsida; order Rosales; family Elaeagnaceae; genus Hippophae; species Hippophae gyantsensis. Next base: position 26,103,094 of record CM061029.1, on the reverse strand, counting down.
ACCTTTAAAAAGTCAGTAAGTGGTGTAAATGACGAAATTTGGTTTCTAAAATGCAGAGAATTGAAATAATGCTTTTTGTGTTTTTAGGAATCGAAACGAACTTGGATTTGGTTTATTCAAATTTTCGTTCGATACACGAATTAAAAGTTATAACATTTTAAAGTTGCAACCCCAATTAATAGCTATGTTTTTTTAAAATATGAACCATAACAGCTCACTTTTTTTTTCAAGAACAAATATAAATTGACCCTAGAAAATAAAGAATAAGAAAAAGATACGAAGGATTGAAAGAAATCTATAAAACGAAATCCAAAGACCAAAACAAGAACAACAATATTGTTAGAAAAATAAAAACTTGAATGACAAAATTTTCTTCATTGTTTTTTGATTTATGACTCAAGAATGCTAAAAACACTCGACTAACGATTTTTTGAAATCTAAAAGTAAAAAACAGATAGGGAAGATTGAGAACTAATTTTCACCAACCAATTCTCTCATACCAAATGATGCGGATACTTTCGATGAACAACCTTGGAACTCAAAGGAATATAAACGATTGAATTGCTCACAACGTGGTCAAAATGATCAAATTAGAACCCTTAACAACATGAACCAAAAACAACACAATATGTTCCAACCAACCTTTAAGATGTCAGTAAGTTGTGTAAACGACGAAATTTGCTTTCTAAAACGCAGAGAATTGAACTAATGTTTTTTGTGTTTTTAGGAATCGAAACGAACTTCGATTTGGTTTATTCAAATTTTCGTTCGATACATGAATTCAAAGTTATAACATTTTAAAGTTGGAACGGCAATTAATAACTATGTTTTTTTAAAATATGAACCATAACAACTCTCTTGTTTTTTTGAAAAACAAATATAAATTAACCCTAGAAAATAAAGAATAAGAAAAAGATACGAAGAATTGAAAGAAATCTACAAAACGAAATCCAAAGAACAACAATATTGGTAGAAAAATAAAAACTTGAATGATAAAATTTCCTTCATTGTTTTGTGATTTATGACTCAAGAATGCTAAAACCAATCGACTAACGATTTTTTGAAATCTAAAGGTAAAAAACAGATAGGGAAGATTGAGAACCAATTTTCAAGAAACAACCCTCTAAAACTAAATGATATGGATACTTTTGTTGAACAACCTAGGAACTCAAATGCATATGAACGATTGAATTGCTCACAACGTGGTTAAAATGATTAAATTAGAACCCTTAACAACATGAACCGAAAACAACATAATATGTTCCAACCAACCTTTAAGACGTCAGTAAGTGGAGTAAATGACGAAATTTGGTTTTTAAAAATCAAAGAATTGAATTAATGCTTTTTGTGTTTTTAGGAATCGAAACAAACTTCGATTTGGTTTATTAAAATTTTCGTTCGATACACGAATTAAAAGTTATAACATTTTAAAGTTGCAACCCCAATTAATAGCTATGTTTTTTTAAAATATGAACCATAACAGCTCACTTTTTTTTTCAAGAACAAATATAAATTGACCCTAGAAAATAAAGAATAAGAAAAAGATACGAAGAATTGAAAGAAATCTATAAAACGAAATCCAAAGACCAAAACAAGAACAACAATATTGGTAGAAAAATAAAAACTTGAATGACAAAATTTTCTTCATTGTTTTTTGATTTATGACTCAAGAATGCTAAAAACACTCGACTAACGATTTTTTGAAATCTAAAAGTAAAAAACAGATAGGGAAGATTGAGAACTAATTTTCACCAAGCAAGCCACTGATACCAATTGATATGGATACTTTCGATGAACAACCTAGGAACTCAAAGGAATATAAACGATTGAATTGCTCACAACGTGGTCAAAATGATCAAATTAGAACCCTTAACAACATGAACCGAAAACAACACAATATGTTCCAACCAACCTTTAAGACGTCAGTAAGTTGTGTAAACGACGAAATTTGGTTTCTAAAACGTAGAGAATTGAACTAATGTTTTTTGTGTTTTTAGGAATCGAAACGAACTTCGATTTGGTTTATTCAAATTTTCGTTCGATACACGAATTAAAAGTTATAACATTTTAAAGTTGCAACCGCAATTAATAACTATGTTTTTTTAAAATATGAACCATAACAACTCTCTTGTTTTTTTGAAAAACAAATATAAATTAACCCTAGAAAATAAAGAATAAGAAAAAGATACGAAGAATTGAAAGAAATCTACAAAACGAAATCCAAAGAACAAAACAAGAACAACAATATTGGTAGAAAAATAAAAACTTGAATGACAAAATTTCCTTCATTGTTTTGTGATTTATGACTCAAGAATGCTAAAACCAATCGACTAACGATTTTTTGAAATCTAAATGTAAAAAACAGATAGGGAAGATTGAGAAGCAATTTTCAAGAACCAAGCCTCTGATACCAAATGATATGGATACTTTTGATGAACAACCTAGGAACTCAAAGGAATATAAACGATTGAATTGCTCACAACGTGGTCAAAATGATCAAATTAGAACCCTTAACAACATGAACCGAAAACAACACAATATGTTCCAACCAACCTTTAAGACGTTAGTAAGTTGTGTAAACGACGAAATTTGGTTTCTAAAACTTAGAGAATTGAACTAATGTTTTTTGTGTTTTTAGGAATCGAAACGAACTTCGATTTGGTTAATTCAAGGTTTCGTTCGATACACGAATTAAAAGCTATAACATTTTAAAGTTGGAAGTGCAATTAATAACTATGTTTTTTTAAAATATGAACCATAACAACTCTCTTGTTTTTCTGAAGAACAAATATAAATTGACCCTAGAAAATAAAGAATAAGAAAAAGATACGAAGAATTGAAAGAAATCTACAAAATGAAATCCAAAGATCAAAACAAGAACAACAATATTGGTAGAAAAATAAAAACTTGAATGACACAATTTCCTTCATTGTTTTGTGATTTATGACTCAAGAATGCTAAAAACAATCGACTAACGATTTTTTGAAATCTAAATGTAAAAAACAGATAGGGAAGATTGAGAACCAATTTTCAAGAACCAAGCCTCTGATACCAAATGATATGGATACTTTTGATGAACAACCTAGGAACTCAAAGGAATATGAACGATTGAATTGCTCACAACGTGCTTAAAATGATCAAATTAGAACCCTTAACAACATGAACCGAAAACAACAAAATATGTTCCAACCAACCTTTAAGACGTCAGTAAGTGGTGTAAATGACGAAATTTGGTTTTTAAAATGCAGAGAATTGAATTAATGCTTTTTGTGTTTTTAGGAATCGAAACGAACTTCGATTTGGTTTATTAAAATTTTCGTTCGATACACGAATTAAAAGTTATAACATATTAAAGTTGCAACCTCAATTAATAACTATGTTTTTTTAAAATATGAACCATAACAACTCTCTTGTTTTTTTGAAAAACAAATATAAATTAACCCTAGAAAATAAAGAATAAGAAAAAGATACGAAGAATTGAAAGAAATCTACAAAACGAAATCCAAAGAACAAAACAAGAACAACAATATTGGTAGAAAAATAAAAACTTGAATGACAAAATTTCCTTCATTGTTTTGTGATTTATGACTCAAGAATGCTAAAACCAATCGACTAACGATTTTTTGAAATCTAAATGTAAAAAACAGATAGGGAAGATTGAGAACCAATTTTCAAGAACCAAGCCTCTGATACCAAATGATATGGATACTTTTGATGAACAACCTAGGAACTCAAAGGAATATGAACGATTGAATTGCTGACAACGTGGTCAAAATGATCAAATTAGAACCCTTAACAACATGAACCGAAAACAACAAAATATGTTCCAACCAACCTTTTAGACGTCAGTAAGTTGTGTAAACGACAAAATTTGCTTTCTAAAACGCAGAGAATTGAACTAATGTTTTTTGTGTTTTTAGGAATCGAAACGAACTTCGATTTGGTTTATTCAAATTTTCGTTCGATACACGAATTAAAAGTTATAACATTTTAAAGTTGCAACCGCAATTAATAGCTATGTTTTTTTAAAATATGAACCATAACAACTCTCTTGTTGTTTTGAAGAACAAATATAAATTAACCGTTGAAAATAAAAAATAAGAAAAAGATACGAAGAATTCAAAGAAATCTACAAAATGAAATCCAAAGAACAAAACAAGAACAACAATATTGGTAGAAAAATAAAAACTTGAATGACAAAATTTCCTTCATTGTTTTTTGATTTATGACTCAAGAACGCTAAAAACAATCGAATAATGATTTTTTGAAATCTAAAAGTCAAAAAAAGATAGGGAAGATTGAGAACCAATTTTCAACAACCAAGGCTCTGATACCAAATGATATGGATACTTTTGACGAACAACCTAGGAACTCAAAGGAATATGAACGATTGAATTGCTCACAACGTGCTTAAAATGATCAAATTAGAACCCTTAACAACATGAACCGAAAACAACAAAATATGTTCCAACCAACCTTTAAGACGTCAGTAAGTGGTGTAAATGACGAAATTTGGTTTTTAAAATGCAGAGAATTGAATTAATGCTTTTTGTGTTTTTAGGAATCGAAACGAACTTCGATTTGGTTTATTAAAATTTTCGTTCGATACACGAATTAAAAGTTATAACATATTAAAGTTGCAACCTCAATTAATAACTATGTTTTTTTTAAAATATGAACCATAACAACTCTCTTGTTGTTTTGAAAAACAAATATAAATTAACCCTAGAAAATAAATAATAAGAAAAAGATATGAAGAATTGAAAGAAATCTACAAAACGAAATCCAAAGAACAAAACAAGAACAACAATATTGGTAGAAAAATAAAAACTTGAATGACAAAATTTCTTTCATTGTTTTTTGATTTATGGCTCAAGAATGCTAAAAACAATCGACTAACGATTTTTTGAAATCTAAATGTAAAAAACAGATACGGAAGATTGAGAACCAATTTTCAAGAACCAACTCTCTCATACCAAATGATATGGATACTTTTGAAGAACAACCTAGGAACTCAAAGGAATATGAACGATTGAATTGCTGACAACGTGGTCAAAATGATCAAATTAGAACCCTTAACAACATGAACCGAAAACAACATAATATGTTCCAACCAACCTTTAAGACGTCAGTAAGTGGTGTAAACGACGAAATTTGATTTTTAAAAATCAGATAATTGAATAAATGCTTTTTGTGATTTTAGGAATCAAAACGAACTTCGATTTGCTTTATTCAAATTTTCGTTCGATACACGAATTAAAAGTTATAACATTTTAAAGTTGCAACCGCAATTAATAGCTATGTTTTTTTAAAATATGAACCATAACAACTTTCTTGTTTTTTTGAAGAACAAATATAAATTGACCCTGGAAAATAAAGAATAAGAAAAAGATACAAAGAATTGAAAGAAATCTACAAAACGAAATCCAAAGACCAAAACAAGAACAACAATATTGTTAGAAAAATAAAAACTTGAATGACAAAATTTCCTTCATTGTTTTGTGATTTATGACTCAAGAATGCTAAAAACAATCGACTAACGATTTTTTGAAATCTAAATGTATAAAACAGATAGGGAAGATTGAGAACCAATTTTCAAGAACCAAGCCTCTGATACCAAATGATATGGATACTTTCGATGAACAACCTAGGAACTCAAAGGAATATGAACGATTGAATTGCTCATAACGTGGTTAAAATGATCAAATTAGAACCCTTAACAACATGAACCGAAAACAACAAAATATGTTCCAACCAACCTTTAAGACGTCAGTAAGTGGTGTAAATGACAAAATTTTGTTTGTAAAAATCAGAGAATTGAACTAATGTTTTTTGTGATTTTAGGAATCGAAACGAACTTCGATTTGGTTTATTCAAATTTTCCTTCGATACACGAATTAAAAGTTATAACATTTTAAAGTTGCAACCGCAATTAATAACTATGTTTTTTAAAATATGAACCATAACAACTCTCTTGTTCTTTTGAAGAACAAATACAAATTCACCCTAAAAAATAAAGAATAAGAAAAAGATATGAAGAATTGAAAGAAATCTACAAAACGAAATCCAAAGAACAAAACAAGAACAACAATATTGGTAGAAAAATAAAAACTTGAATGACACAATTTCCTTCATTGTTTTGTGATTTATGACTCAAGAATGCTAAAAACAATCGACTAACGATTTTTTGAAATCTAAATGTAAAAAACAGATAGGGAAGATTGAGAACCAATTTTCAAGAACCAAGCCTCTCATACCAAATGATATGGATACTTTTGATGAACAACCTAGGAACTCAAAGGAAAATGATCGATTGAATTGCTCACAACGTGGTTAAAATGATCAAATTAGAACCCTTAACAACACGAACCGAAAACAACACAATATTTTCCAACCAACCTTTAAGACGTATGTAAGTTGTGTAAACGACGAAATTTGGTTTCTTAAACGCAGAGAATTGAACTAATGTTTTTTGTGTTTTTAGGAATCGAAACGAACTTCGATTTGGTTTATTCATATTTTCGTTCGATACACGAATTAAAAGTTATAACATTTTAAAGTTGGAACGGCAATTAATAGCTATGTTTTTTTAAAATATCAACCATAACAGCTCTCTTGTTTTTTTGAAGAACAAATACAAATTCTCCCTAGAAAATAAAAAATAAGAAAAAGATACGAAGAATTGAAAGAAATCTAGAAAATAAAATCCAAAGAACAAAACAAGAACAACAATATTGGTAGAAAAATAAAAACTTGAATGACAAAATTTCCTTCATTGTTTTTTGATTTATGACTCAAGAATGCTAAAAACAATCGACTAACGATTTTTTGAAATCTAAATGTAAAAAACAGATAGGGAAGATTGAGAACCAATTTTCAAGAACCAAGCCTCTGATACCAAATGATATGGATACTTTTGATGAACAACCTAGGAACTCAAAGGAATATGAACGATTGAATTGCTCACAACGTGGTTAAAATGATCAAATTAGAACCCTTAACAACATGAACCGAAAACAACATAATATGTTCCAACCAACCTTTAAGACGTCAGTAAGTGGTGTAAATGACGAAATTTGGTTTTTAAAACTCAGAGAATTGAATTAATGCTTTTTGTGTTTTTAGGAATCGAAACGAACTTCGATTTGGTTTATTAAAATTTTCGTTCGATACACGAATTAAAAGTTATAACATTTTAAAGTTGCAACCTCAATTAATAACTATGTTTTTTTAAAATATGAACCATAACAGCTCTCTTGTTTTTTTGAAGAACAAATATAAATTGACCCTAGAAAATAAAGAATAAGAAAAAGATACGAAGAATTGAAAGAAATCTATAAACCGAAATCCAAAGAACAAAACAAGAACAACAATATTGGTAGAAAAATAAACACTTGAATGACAAATTTTCCTCATTGTTTTTTGATTTATGGCTCAAGAATGCTAAAAACAATCGACTAACGATTTTTTTGAAATCTAAAAGTAAAAAACAGATACGGAAGATTGAGAACCAATTTTAAAGAACCAACTCTCTGATACCAAATGATATGGATACTTTTGATGAACAACCTAGGAACTCAAAGGAATATGAACGATTGAATTGCTGACAACGTGGTCAAAATGATCAAATGAAAACCCTTAAAACCATGAACCGAAAACAACATAATATGTTCCAACCAACCTTTAAGACGTCAGTAAGTGGTGTAAACGACGAAATTTGGTTTTCAAAAATCAGAGAATTGAATTAATGCTTTTTGTGTTTTTAGGAATCGAAACGAACTTCGATTTGGTTTATTCAAATTTTCGTTCGATACTCGAATTAAAAGTTATAACATTTTAAAGTTGCAACCGCAATTAATAGCTATGTTTTTTTAAAATATGAACCATAACAGCTCTCTTGTTTTTTTGAAGAACAAATATAAATTGACCCTAGAAAATAAAGAATAAGAAAAAGATACGAAGAATTGAAAGAAATCTATAAAACGAAATCCAAAGACCAAAACAAGAACAACAATATTGGTAGAAAAATAAAAACTTGAATGACAAAATTTCCTTCATTGTTTTTTGATTTATGACTCAAGAATGCTAAAAACACTAGACTAACGATTTTTTGAAATCTAAAAGTAAAAAACAGATAGGGAAGATTGAGAACTAATTTTCACCAAGCAAGCCACTCATACCAATTGATATGGATACTTTCGATGAACAACCTAGGAACTCAAAGGAATATAAACGATTGAATTGCTCACAACGTGGTCAAAATGATCAAATTAGAACCCTTAACCACATGAACCGAAAACAACACAATATGTTCCAACCAACCTTTAAGACGTCAGTAAGTTGTGTAAACGACGAAATTTGGTTTCTAAAACGTAGAGAATTGAACTAATGTTTTTAGGAATCGAAAGGAACTGCGATTTTGTTTATTCAAATTTTGATTCGATACACGAATTAAAAGTTATAAGATTTTAAAGTTGCAACCGCAATTAATAACTATGTTTTTGAAAAATATGAACCATAAAAGCTCTCTTGTTTTTTTGAAGAACAAATAAAAATTCACCCTAGAAAATAAAGAATAAGAAAAAGATACGAAGAATTGAAAGAAATCTACAAAACAAAATCCAAAGAACAAAACCAGAACAACAATATTGGTAGAAAAATAAAAACTTGAATGACAAAATTTCCTTCATTGTTTTGTGATTTATGACTCAAGAATGCTAAAAACAATCGACTAACGATTTTTTGAAATCTAAATGTAAAAAACAGATAGGGAAGATTGAGAACCAATTTTCAAGAACCAAGCACTTGTTACCAAATGATATGGATACTTTTGATGAACAACCTAGGAACTCAAAGGAATATGAACGATTGAATTGCTCACAACGTGCTTAAAATGATCAAATTAGAACCCTTAACAACATGAACCGAAAACAACAAAATATGTTCCAACCAACCTTTAAGACGTCAGTAAGTGGTGTAAATGACAAAATTTCCTTCATTGTTTTGTGATTTATGACTCAAGAATGCTAAAACCAATCGACTAACGATTTTTTGAAATCTAAATGTAAAAAACAGATAGGGAAGATTGAGAAGCAATTTTCAAGAACCAAGCCTCTGATACCAAATGATATGGATAATTTCGATGAACAACCTAGGAACTCAAAGGAATATGATCGATTGAATTGCTCACAACGTGGTTAAAATGATCAAATTAGAACCCTTAACAACACGAACCGAAAACAACACAATATGTTCCAACCAACCTTTAAGACGTATGTAAGTTGTGTAAACGACGAAATTTGGTTTCTAAAACGCAGAGAATTGAACTAATGTTTTTTGTGTTTTTAGGAATCGAAACGAACTTCGATTTGGTTTATTCATATTTTCGTTCGATACACGAATTAAAAGTTATAACATTTTAAAGTTGGAACGGCAATTAATAACTATGTTTTTATAAAATATGAACTATAACAACTCTCTTGTTTTTTTGAAGAACAAATATAAATTGACCCTAGAAAATAAAGAATAAGAAAAAGATACGAAGAATTGAAAGAAATCTACAAAACAAAATCCAAAGAACAAAACAAGAACAACAATATTGGGAGAAAAATAAAAACTTGAATGACAAAATTTCCTTCATTGTTTTTTTATTTATGACTCAAGAATGCTAAAACCAATCGACTAACGATTTTTTGAAATCTAAATGTAAAAAACAGATAGGGAAGATTGAGAAGCAATTTTCAAGAACCAAGCCTCTGATACCAAATGATATGGATACTTTTGATGAACAACCTAGGAACTCAAAGGAATATGAACGATTGAATTGCTCACAACGTGGTTAAAATGATCAAATTAGAACCCTTCACAACATGAACCGAAAACAACACAATATGTTCCAACCAACCTTTAAGACGTCAGTAAGTTGTGTAAACGACGAAATTTGGTTTCTAAAATGCAGAGAATTGAACTAATGTTTTTTGTGTTTTTAGGAATCGAAACGAACTTGGATTTGGTTTATTCAAATTTTCGTTCGATACACGAATTAAAAGTTATAACATTTTAAAGTTGCAACCCCAATTAGTAGCTATGTTTTTTTAAAATATGAACCATAACAGCTCACTTTTTTTTTCAAGAACAAATTTAAATTGACCCTAGAAAATAAAGAATAAGAAAAAGATACGAAAAATTGAAAGAAATCTATAAAACGAAATCCAAAGACCAAAACAAGAACAACAATATTGGTAGAAAAATAAAAACTTGAATGACAAAATTTCCTTCATTGTTTTTTGATTTATGACTCAAGAATGCTAAAAACACTCGACTAACGATTTTTTGAAATCTAAATGTAAAAAACAGATAGGGAAGATTGAGAAGCAATTTTCAAGAACCAAGCCTCTGATACCAAATGATATGGATACTTTTGATGAACAACCTAGGAACTCAAAGGAATATGAACGATTGAATTGCTCACAACGTGGTTAAAATGATCAAATTAGAACCCTTAACAACATGAACCGAAAACAACACAATATGTTCCAACCAACCTTTAAGACGTCAGTAAGTTGTGTAAACGACGAAATTTGGTTTCTAAAACGCAGAGAATTGAACTAATGTTTTTTGTGTTTTTAGGAATCGAAACGAACTTCGATTTGGTTTATTCAAATTTTCGTTCGATACACGAATTAAAAGTTATAACATTTTAAAGTTGCAACCGCAATTAATAGCTATGTTTTTTTAAAATATGAACCATAACAGCTCTCTTGTTTTTTTGAAGAACAAATATAAATTGACCCTAGAAAATAAAGAATAAGAAAAAGATACGAAGAATTGAAAGAAATCTATAAAACGAAATCCAAAGACCAAAACAAGAACAACAATATTGGTAGAAAAATAAAAACTTGAATGACAAAATTTCCTTCATTGTTTTTTGATTTATGACTCAAGAATGCTAAAAACACTCGACTAACGATTTTTTGAAATCTAAAAGTAAAAAACAGATAGGGAAGATTGAGAACTAATTTTCACCAAGCAAGCCTCTCATACCAATTGATATGGATACTTTTGATGAACAACCTAGGAACTCAAAGGAATATGAACGATTGAATTGCTCACAACGTGGTTAAAACGATCAAATTAGAACCCCTAACAACATGAACCAAAAACAACACAATATGTTCCAACCAACCTTTAAGACGTCAGTAAGTTGTGTAAACGACGAAATTTGGTTTCTAAAACGTAGAGAATTGAACTAATGTTTTTGTGTTTTTAGGAATCGTAACGAACTTCGATTTGGTTTCTTCAAATTTCCGTTCGATACACGAATTAAATGTTATAACATTTTAAAGTTGCAACCGCAATTAATAGCTATGTTTTTTTAAAATATGAACCACAACAGCTCTCTTGTTTTTTTGAAGAACAAATACAAATTCACCCTAGAAAATAAAAAATAAGAAAAAGATACGAAGAATTGAAAGAAATCTATAAAACGAAATCCAAAGAACAAAACAAGAACAACAATATTGGTAGAAAAATAAAAACTTGAATGACAAAATTTCCTTCGATATTTTTTGATTTATGACTCAAGAATGCTAAAAACAATCGACTAATGATTTTTTGAAATGTAAATGTAAAAAACAGATACGGAATATTGAGAACCAATTTTCAAGAACCAACTCTCTCATACCAAATGATATGGATACTTTTGATGAACAACCTAGGAACTCAAAGGAATATAAACGATTGAATTGCTCACAACGTGGTTAAAATGATCAAATTAGAACACTTAACAACATGAACCGAAAACAACACAATATGTTCCAACCAACCTTTAAGACGTCAGTAAGTTGTGTAAACGACCAAATTTGGTTTCTAAAACGTAGAGAATTGAACAAATATTTTTTGTGTTTTTAGGAATCGAAACGAACTTCGATTTGGTTTATTCAAATTTCGTTCGATACACAAATTAAAAGTTATAACATATTAAAGTTACAACCTCAATTAATAACTATGTTTTTTTAAAATATGAACCACAACAACTCTCTTGTTTTTTTGAAGAACAAATACAAATTCACCCTAGAAAATAAAAAATAAGAAAAAGATACGAAGAATTGAAAGAAATCTATAAAACGAAATCCAAAGAACAAAACAAGAACAACAATATTGGTAGAAAAATAAAAACTTGAATGACAAAATTTCCTTCGATATTTTTTGATTTATGACTCAAGAATGCTAAAAACAATCGACTAATGATTTTTTGAAATCTAAATGTATAAAACTGATAGGGAAGATTGAGAACCAATTTTCAACGGGCCAAGCCTCTGATAACAAATGATATGGATACTTTCGATGAACAAACTAGGAACTCAAAGGAATTTGAGCGATTGAATTGCTAACAACGTGGTTAAAATGATCAAATTAGAACCCTTAACAACATGAACCGAAAACAACACAATATGTTCCAACCAACCTTTAAGACGTCAGTAAGTTGTGTAAACGACGAAATTTGGTTTCTAAAATGCAGAGAATTGAACTAATGTTTTTTGTGTTTTTAGGAATCGAAACGAACTTGGATTTGGTTTATTCAAATTTTCGTTCGATACACGAATTAAAAGTTATAACATTTTAAAGTTGCAACCCCAATTAATAGCTATGTTTTTTTAAAATATGAACCATAACAGCTCACTTTTTTTTTCAAGAACAAATTTAAATTGACCCTAGAAAATAAAGAATAAGAAAAAGATACGAAGGATTGAAAGAAATCTATAAAACGAAATCCAAAGACCAAAACAAGAACAACAATATTGTTAGAAAAATAAAAACTTGAATGACAAAATTTTCTTCAATGTTTTTTGATTTATGACTCAAGAACCAATCGACTAACGATTTTTTGAAATCTAAATGTAAAAAATAGATAGGGAAGATTGAGAAGCAATTTTCAAGAACCAAGCCTCTGATACCAAATGATATGGATACTTTTGATGAACAACCTAGGAACTCAAAGGAATATGAACGATTGAATTGCTCACAACGTGGTTAAAATGATCAAATTAGAACCCTTAACAACATGAACCGAAAACAACACAATATGTTCCCACCAACATTTAAGACGTCAGTAAGTTGTGTAAATGACGAAATTTGGTATCTAAAACGCAGAGAATTGAACTAATGCTTTTTGTGGTTTTAAGAATCGAAACGAACATCGATTTGGTTTATTAAAATTTTCGTTCGATACACAAATTAAAAGTAATAACATTTTAAAGTTGGAACCGCAATTAATAACTTTGTTTTTTTAAAATATGAACCATAACAGCTCTCTTGTTTTTTGGAAGAACAAATATAAATTGACCCTAGAAAATATAGAATAAGAAAAAGATACGAAGAATTGAAACCAATATACAAAACGAAATCCAAAGAACAAAACAAGAACAACAATATTGGGAGTAAAATAAAAACTTTAATGACAAAATTTCCTTCATTGTTTTTTTATTTATGACTCAAGAATGCTAAAAACAATCGACCAACGATTTTTTGAAATCTAAATGTAAAAAACAGATAGGGAAGATTGAGATCCAATTTTCAAGAACCGAGCCTCGATACCAAATGGTATGCATACTGTTGATGAACAACCTAGGAACTCAAAGGAATACAAACGATTGAATTGCTCACAATGTGGTCAAAATGATCAAATTAGAACCCTTAACAACATGAACCGAAAACAACACAATATGTTCCAACCAACCTTTAAGACGTCAGTAAGGTGTGTAATTGACGAAATTTGGTTTCTCAAACGTAGAGAATTGAACAAATGTTTTTTGTGATTTTAGGAATCAAAACGAACTTCGATTAGGTTTATTCAAATTTTCGTTCGATACACGAATTAAAAGTTATAACATTTTAAAGTTGCAACCGCAATTAATAACTATGTTTTTTTAAAATATGAACCATAACAGCTCTCTTGTTTTTTTGAAAAACAAATATAAATTAACCCTAGAAAATAAAATATAAGAAAAAGATACGAAAAATTGAAAGAAATCTACAAAACGAAATCCAAAGAAGAAAACAAGAACTACAATATTGGTAGAAAAATAAAAACTTGAATGACAAAATTTCCTTCATTGTTTTGTGATTTATGACTCAAGAATGCTAAAAACAATCGACTAACGATTTTTTAGAATTCTAAAAGTAAAAAACAGATAGGGAAGATTGAGAACGAATTTTCAACATCCAAGCCTCTGATACCAAATGATATGGATACTTTCGATGAACAACCTAGGAACTCAAAGGAATATGAACGATTGAATTGCTCACAACGTGGTTAAAATGATCAAATTAGAACCCTTAACAACATGAACCGAAAACAACACAATATGTTCCAACCAACCTTTAGGACGTCATTAAGGTGTGTAAATGACGAAATTTGGTTTCTAAAATGCAGAGAATTGAACTAATGCTTTTTGTGGTTTTAAGAATCGAAACGAACATCGATTTGGTTTATTAAAATTTTCGTTCGATACACAAATTAAAAGTTATAACATTTTAAAGTTGCAACCACAATTAGTAACTTTGTTTTTTTAAAATATGAACCATAACAACTCTCTTGTTTTTTTGAAGAACAAATATAAATTGACCCTAGAAAATAAACAATAAGAAAAACATACGAAAAATTGAAAGAAATCTACAAAACGAAATCCAAAGAACAACAATATTGGTAGAAAAATAAAAACTTGAATGATAAAATTTCCTTCATTGTTTTGTGATTTATGACTCAAGAATGCTAGAACCAATCGACTAACGATTTTTTGAAATCTAAAGGTAAAAAACAGATAGGGAAGATTGAGAACCAATTTTCAAGAACCAACCCTCTGATACTAAATGATATGGATACTTTTGTTGAACAACCTAGGAACTCAAATGAATATGAACGATTGAATTGCTCACAACGTGGTTAAAATGATCAAATTAGAACCCTTAACAACATCAACTGAAAACAACACAAAATATTCCAACCAAACTTTAAGACGTCAATAAGTTTTTTAAATGACGAAATTTGGTTTCTAAAACGCAGAGAATTGAACCAATGCTTTTTTGTGTTTTTAGGAATCGAAACGAACTTCGATTTGGTCTATTAAAATTTTCGTTCGATACACGAATTAAAAGTTATAACATTTTAAAGTTGCAACCGCAATTAATAACTATGTTTTTTTAAAATATGAACCATAACAGCTCTCTTGTTCTTTTGAAGAACAAATACAAATTCACCCTAGAAAATAAAGAATAAGAAAAAGATACGAAGAATTGAAAGAAATCTACAAAACGAAATCCAAAGAACAAAACAAGAACAACAATATTGGTAGAAAAATAAAAACTTGAATGACAAAATTTCCTTCATTGTTTTTTTATTTATGACTCAAGAATGCTAAAAACAATCGACTAACGATTTTTTGAAATCTAAATGTAAAAAACAGATAGGGAAGATTGAGAACCAATTTTCAAGAACCAAGCCTCTGATACCAAATGATATGGATACTTTTGATGAACAACCTAGGAACTCAAAGGAATATGAACGATTGAATTGCTCACAACGTGGTTAAAATGATCAAATTAGAACCCTTAACAACATGAACCGAAAACAACACAATATGTTCCAACCAACCTTTAAGACGTCAGTAAGTTGTGTAAACGACGAAATTTGGTTTCTAAAACGTAGAGAATTGAACTAATGTTTTTTGTGTTTTTAGGAATCAAAACGAACTTCGATTTGGTTTATTCAAATTTCGTTCGATACACGAATTAAAAGTTATAACATTTTAAAGTTGCAACCGCAATTAATAACTATGTTTTTTTAAAATATGAACCATAATGGCTCTCTTGTTCTTTTGAAGAACAAATACAAATTCACCCTAGAAAATAAAGAATAAGAAAAAGATACGAAGAATTGAAAGAAATCTACAAAATGAAATCCAAAGATCAAAACAAGAACAACAATATTGGTAGAAAAATAAAAACTTGAATGACACAATTTCCTTCATTGTTTTTTGATTTATGACTCAAGAATGCTAAAAACACAGGACTAAAGATTTTTTGAAATCTAAAAGTAAAAAACAGATAGGGAAGATTGAGAACTAATTTTCACCAAGCAAGCCACTGATACCAATTGATATGGATACTTTCGATGAACAACCTAGGAACTCAAAGGAATATAAACGATTGAATTGCTCACAACGTGGTTAAAATGATCAAATTAGAACCCTTAACAACATGAACCAAAAACAACACAATATGTTCCAACCAACCTTTAAGACGTCAGTAAGTTGTGTAAACGACGAAATTTGGTTTTTAAAACGCAGAGAAGTGAATTAATGCTTTTTATGTTTTTAGGAATCGAAACGAACTTCGATTCGGTTTATCAAAATTTTCTTCGATACACGAATTAAAAGTTATAACATTTTAAAGTCGCAACCTCAATTAATAACTATGTTTCTTTAAAATATGAACCATAACAGCTCTCTTGTTTTTTTGAAGAACAAATACAAATTCACCCTAGAAAAAAAAAATAAGAAAAAGATACGAAGAATTGAAAGAAATCTACAAAACGAAATCCAAAGAACAAAACAAGAACAACAATATTGGTAGAAAAATAAAAACTTGAATGACAAAATTTCCTTCATTGTTTTGTGATTTATGACTCAAGAATGCTAAAAACAATCGACTAACGATTTTTTGAAATCTAAATGTAAAAAACAGATAGGGAAGATTGAGAACCAATTTTCAAGAACCAAGCCTCTGATACCAAATGATATGGATACTTTTGATGAACAACCTAGGAACTCAAAGGAATATGAACGATTGAATTGCTCACAACGTGCTTAAAATGATCAAATTAGAACCCTTAACAACATGAACCGAAAACAACAAAATATGTTCCAACCAACCTTTAAGACGTCAGTAAGTGGTGTAAATGACGAAATTTGGTTTTTAAAATGCAGATAATTGAATTAATGCTTTTTGGGTTTTTAGGAATCAAAACGAACTTCGATTTGGTTTATTAAAATTTTCGTTCGATACACGAATTAAAAGTTATAACTTTTTAAAGTTGCAACCTCAATTAATAACTATGTTTTTTTAAAATATGAACCATAACAGCTCTCTTGTTATTTTGAAGAACAAATACAAATTCACCCTAGAAAATAAAGAATAAGAAAAAGATACGAAGAATTGAAAGAAATCTACAAAACGAAATCCAAAGAACAAAACAAGAACAACAATATTGGTAGAAAAATAAAAACTTGAATGACACAATTTCCTTCATTGTTTTGTGATTTATGACTCAAGAATGCTAAAAACACAGGACTAACGATTTTTTGAAATCTAAAAGTAAAAAACAGATAGGGAAGATTGAGAACTAATTTTCACCAACCAAGCCTCTCATACCAAATGATATGGATACTTTTGATGAACAACCTAGGAACTCAAAGGAATATGAACGATTGAATTGCTCACAACGTGGTTAAAATGATCAAATTAGAACCCTTAACAACATGAACCGAAAACAACACAATATGTTCCAACCAACCTTTAAGACGTCAGTAAGTTGTGTAAACGACGAAATTTGGTTTCTAAAACGCAGAGAATTGAACTAATGTTTTTTGTGTTTTTAGGAATCGAAACGAACTTCGATTTGGTTTATTCAAATTTTCGTTCGATACACGAATTAAAAGTTATAACATTTTAAAGTTGCAACCGCAATTAATAACTATGTTTTTTTAAAATATGAACCATAACAGCTCTCTTGTTCTTTTGAAGAACAAATACAAATTCACCCTAAAAAATAAAGAATAAGAAAAAGATACGAAGAATTGAAAGAAATCTACAAAACGAAATCCAAAGAACAAAACAAGAACAACAATATTGGTAGAAAAATAAAAACTTGAATGACACAATTTCCTTCATTGTTTTGTGATTTATGACTCAAGAACCAATCGACTAACGATTTTTTGAAATCTAAATGTAAAAAACAGATAGGGAAGATTGAGAAGCAATTTTCAAGAACCAAGCCTCTGATACCAAATGATATGGATACTTTTGATGAACAACCTAGGAACTCAAAGGAATATGAACGATTGAATTGCTCACAACG